>CM049871.1:3961932-3976932 GCA_027474115.1 Schizopygopsis malacanthus | reverse complement strand
CGAATAGAGATCTACACATATCTATGGTGTGCTCGTCACTCCACGGAAGAGAGGGGCGGAGTCAGCAGAGCTCATTAGCATTTAAAGCAACATCGACTATAACAGCGTGCTGAAAACAGCAGAGTTTATTTAGACAGAGTAAAGGTGTTTTTTACACTACCATTGAGACATTTTAACCAAAGTATATTATAGGCTTGTCATTAAGACCCTAAAGAAGCATATCAACTTGTGTAAAATAGGCATCCGATGACCCTTTAAACGTGCATCAAAGGTCAGATGGTTTCATTGTTTGAAGACGGAGCGTGACTGATTCCAGACCAGCGCTGTCTCACCTGCATAAAGACCTTGAGTCTGTCGAGCGGCGCGGTTCCCGTCCTGGACACCGATCCAGCCACGGCTCCTGCCATCAGCTGCCGCCACACGAACCCTGACTGCTTCTCCTTCTCCGAGAACTCGTCCGGAACCGTCAAAAGCTCTCCGATGTCCAACATCTACACAAACACACAACAGTGGAGTTACAGAAAGAAAGAGCTACTCAATGTATAGCCATGACAACCTCAGTTTCTGCTTCTTACCACCGAGTGTTTCCAATACTGAGCGATTTCCTCCATGTTGTGCAGAGGGTTAAACAGGAAGTGATCTCGCCACTCGAACCAGTCGATGGTCATGGAATGGTCTTTATCCATACTGTACCAACACATTTCACAAGTCAGAAAATCACACCTGAAAAGCACTTTACACACATGCTAAGTACAAAAAGACACACCTTTGCAGGATTTTGGCGGCCTGCTCCAGCGTGACGTCCACGCCGAGATTGTGTAACGACTGCTGGATCTCCCCGGCGTCCAGTTCACCTACAAAACACACAAGGTGTTAGTGTCCTGAAATATGAGATAATAGACCTTAAGACTGAATTAATGGAACTGATGCTAATGCTAATATGAGCTATAGATGCTAACAGTGATGTCAAAGTGCTAACAGCAATATCATAGCTTCTGATGCTAATATGATTTTAAGAGCATTTAGGTACCAGTGTTAAAATAAAGATAGCCGCTAAGAACATTGCAATAGCATAGTTGCTAATGATACTATGAGGGTATATATGCTAACAGTTATGTAGCAGTGCTAACATTAATATTATAGCTGGCAACATTAATGTGTACGCATTAATACTTTATAGCTGCTATACACAGTACATTAATGCTAACGCAATGATACTACGATGATGATAACATGCGCTTATGAATGAGTAAACAACTGCATGGATGATGAATGCTAATGCTAATATGAGGTATAGATGCTAACAGTGACGTAAAAGTGCTAACAGCAATATCATAGCTTCTGATGCTAATATGATGTTATAGATGTTACGAGTATTTAGGTACCAGTGTTAAAATAAAGATAGCCACTAAGAACGTTGCAATAGCATAGCTGCTAATGATACTATGAGGGTATATATGCTAACAGTAATGTAGCAGTGCTAACATTAATGTTATAGCTGTTAACAACATTAATGTAATACTACGATGCTTATGAATGAGTCAACAACTGTATGGATGCTAACACTAATGCTAATATGAGGTATAGATGCTAACAGTGATGTAAAAGTGCTAACAGCAATATCATAGCTTCTGATGCTAATATGATGTTATAGATGTTAAGAGTATTTAGGTACCAGTGCTAAAATGAAGATAGCCGCTGAGAGTGTTGCAATAGCATAGCTGCTAATGATACTATGAGGGTATATATGCTAACAGTTATGTAGCAGTGCTAACATTAATGTTATAGCTGTTAACAACATTAATGTCATGCTACGACGCTTATGAGTCAACAACTGTATGGATGCTAAATGCTAACGCTAATATGAGGTATATATAGATGCTAATATATAGATGCTAACAGTGATTTAAAAGTGCTAACAGCAATATCATAGCTTCTGATGCTAATATGATGTTATAGATGTTACGAGTATTTAGGTACCAGTGTTAAAATTAAGATAGCCGCTAAGAGTGTTGCAATAGCATAGCTGCTAATGATACTGTGAGGGTATTTATGCTAACAGTGATGTAGCAGTTCTAACATTAATGTTATAGCTGTTAAAAACATTAATGTGATGCTACGATGCTTATGAGTCAACATCTGTATGGATGCTAAATGCTAATGCTAAATTGAAGGTAGATGCAATAGCAAAGCAGCTAATGGTGCTTGGAGGATATAGATGATTACAGTGATGTAAAATCACAATTGTTAATGCTAATATTAATTTATGTATGCTAATGTAGCATAGCTACTAATGGTACTGTGATGATACGTTAACAGTGATATAAAATCACACATGCTAATGCTAATAATAAGGTTGTAAGATGTCATGTAATGGGATAGATTGTAAGGATTATTATCAGGATATATTATTAGTTATCATATCTGTAACTTAAAGTAAAAATAAAATGAGAACATAAAACGATATATACTCTAACAGTGAATTAAGTTATTTAATAAAACTGAAGTCAACTGCATTAACTGTAACATAACTGTATTTAGTATTATTCACTGTAGTCAACTGAAATGAAATCTTGAAATATTAATAGATGCTGTAATATAATACACAGTGAATAATACTAAAATAACACTGATTCTGATAATACTGTGACGTTGACAGAAACTAACCGTCATTGTTTCGGTCCAAGCTGCGAAACATGAGTCTAAGGCGCTTCTCATGTGAACGCAGATACTCGGTGAACTCTTCGAAATCCAGCTGACCGTCATGATTAAGCGTCTCCAGCTCGTACAACCTGCTGAATATAGGCACATACAGAGAGATGGAGGGAGAGAGGGATGCCGGGGATCATTAGGAAAGGTGGGGTGGGGTGCAAATGAAGGAGAAAAGCACATTAAAACCATGCAAAGCCACCAACATCAAACATGAGCAACCCTTAACCGTCACCCCCCAGTTTTGAACATACACATGAAAGTGCACGATCCAGACTTAAACTGTTATAATTCATCAAAACTTTGACTCTTTTTAAAGAAGACAATCAGCAGATTAGTGCCAAAGTGGAATTATTTTGCTGGAATATGAAAGTAACAAAAGTTATAGAAGTTTAAAAATAACAGGTTTTACTCTAAAATTGATATAAAATTAAAGCCTTGTTTCTAAATAAGTTATGTTCCAAATTTGAAGTTGACATTTAAAAATTGGGGTTCCTGTGAGATTGTATTTAGGGCGTCATGCCACAAACAGCCACCGGGTGACATCCAAACTACATTAAAAAAAATGTTCATGCATTGTTGTGTCACCAGATTTCAATATTACTCCCATCACAAAGAGACTCAGATGATATAATTTCATAAAGCGTGCACATGCTGAATGTAAACAATGCTGATTATGTTCTGGGCTATTCTCCAAAATGGCAGAGAGTTGGTAACTCGGTGAGAAGAATTGTTTAATAAATTATGTTTGTATTGTTTTCTTAGCACACAATGAAAAGTATTTTTGTAGCTTCGTAAAATTACAGTTGAACCCTTAATGTCACATGGTACTGATGTCCTTGCTACGTTTCTGTGCGTTGATTGTGTTAATATCATTGCTGTCTATGGGAGAGAGCTTCATCAAAAATATATTAATTTGTGTTCTGAAGACTAACGAAGGTCTTACAGGTTTAAAACGACACGAGGATGAGTAATTAAAGACAGAATTTTAATTTTGGGTGAACTATGCCTTTAAGGGGTTAAATAACTTGAATCTTAACACCGGTTAATTTCATTCAAAAATGCACTAATAAAATAAAATGTACAAACTGAGAAAGCCAAGCACACAAAACGGTAGCTTCACAATGTGTTTGATTCAATTCATAGACACTTAATCACTATATTAGTGTGTTTAAATCCACATAATCGCTAGATTAACCCGTCAAATAATTGATGTTTAAATCATTCCGCTCTGAATTTCTGTACTTTGAGAGAGTTGTGCAAATAAACATGCATCTGGGTATGAATTGACTTCGCGTGAAGGTGTCACCACATGTTATTTTCAGCGTGTCTGAACGTGTTTGTCCTGAGCTGTGCAAACGTGGAGGATAAGAGGCATTTCGCTGCACGTCTCAGGGGTTTACGATGAGATAAATCCTACATTCTGGTGCTTTATGGTGAGGAAATTATGAAAAAACTGACCCACACCGACTAAAATAATTCAGTTCAGCAGAACGTTTTAAAATGAATCTACTGCTACTGTCCACTTTAAATGCACACAAAGTGCTGCACTGTGAAACTCATTCAAACAGACATTATTCCCACAATCCTTGGTGTGTTACAGGACAAATCACGCTGTAACTATGCCAGTAATTCACTCATTTAACTAGCTTATCCTCCTCTGCTGGCCGGCGTCTACAAAATACCCGTGTGTGTGTGTTGTGTTTATTTATGTGAGCCAGCAGTCACATGATATTTACTCTCACATGGATCCACTTCAATTAGCTGACCTTTTGCACAGTGTGCAGCCTACGTGTGTGTTTCTGTGAGCCTAGTTTAGTACTTTCTTGCTAATATCATTCATCATAATGCATAATGCAAATACAAACACATGCATCGAAACCTTGAAAAGCAAACAAAACCAGCACTGATCAAGTTTCACAAATCAATAACACAAAACTGTCCCAGGCAAACAGATCAATCGTCTAATCACTACGCTGGACTATACAGCATGTATTACAGTATGTAAAACAGCAGTGTTTTCATGTCACTAGTCAAGAAACACTTTACAAGAACGTTACTTTTCGGAATAAGTAAAGTAAGTTAACTTTGTTTTTCCTCCTGTCCCCCGTCTGGAGAGAAATTGGGAGTGAGGCGCAGAGACAGAGGCACCTGAGGCTTATTCATTTCACTGTACAGTTGACAAATATTTAACATATGTTTTTTTTTAATTAAAAATAAATAAGTAAGCCCAGCCCAGGTGGCAAAAAAGCAATGCAAAAGTATAATGCATTACTTCCCAGAAAAAGTAATGCAATTAGTTCCTTTTTTATAGAGTAACACATTAAAAGTGACTTCCCCAAAACACCGCGGAGAGATTAGATGATAAAGATGTATTTATCTGTTTGATCATAACTTGGACTGGTTTCTCATTGTTTCCAAGGCCTTGGGTTTGACCTGCTGGCATTATATCACTAACTTCATTAATCGATTAGAGATGTACAGTAGTGTAAAGAGTTTCTACAAATGGCAAGAGCAAGTATGAGTAAACAAGAGTGATGCTTGACTTGGCAAACACGCTAGTCTGCAGTAAACCCTTATTTCAGATGCAGCTGGAGACTGATGCTGATTTAATGCTAGCGGGTGCTGATGCCCTTCCTCTGTGTTCCTGCTATTGACCTTGAGCTCGTTAACTATTAAGCTCATAAACTGGTTCATTAGTGCTCTAACCTGTCCTGTTCCTGACCTCGACATGGAGGCCTTCTCCTTCACAAGGAATCCCTGCTGTGCAGTCATACTTTTATCATATGAAGCATCGTAGGAGTTTGAGTATGTTAGCGAGTAAGCAGCTACATAACGGGTTAATGTCTAATCCGAGCTGAACATCAAATCCCAACCAGCAACAAGTGAGGTTTTGTTGTTCGCGTGTCTGCTTTATATTTCTGGAGCACTGTGTGTGCAGTCTATCCACAGTGAAATCTCAGCGGCCTGTTTATATGATCATATAGCCTATTACATATTGTAGTTTCTACAGGGTTTATCCCATTTCATGTACTTCTGCACGAAGCCATTCTTTATAGTGTAAGAAGCAGTGCGCTACAAGCGGCTACACGTCTTTGGAAACGTAATTTCCTTCAAATGTAAACTCTACAGAAATTGTTTCATTTAATATGACACTAATGTATGTACTTAGTGTAGCCAATCCACCTCATTTTTAAAGTACAGACTTGAATGTGCTTGAAACGTCTTCTGGTGCTTCCAGCCACTTCCAGTAACTTTAGCTGCACAAAAACACTACGCTTGATGCTACAAAAAGATATTTGATACTCTCACATCAGTCTAATTTGTTATCTTAATCATAAACACACTGGTTTGTAGTTTAAATACCACTTAATGCACTGTGGAATTCTTAACTACAGCGCTAATGAACCAGGAAATAGCTGACAAATGTAACTGCATCCCAAATGACGCGCTATGAACTATGCACTTATGCATTATGTACTCAACCATGTAGTAAATAGATTTTATACGGTTATTTTGTCATTAATAATCAGAATCTGATCCCCCTTCCCCTTCCACAAAGTAATTAAATGCACAGTTGAGTGCATGAAGTGTAGAAGAGACAGCGGTGGACACTGGGCATGCACACTGTTATTAAAGCGCAATTTGTGTCACACAACCAGTGTCGGGGGGGTAACGCATTACAAGTAACGAGAGTTACATAATAATATTACTTTTTTCCAAGTAACTAGTAAAGTAACGCATTACTTTTTTAATTTAGTAGAAAATATTTGAGTTACTTTTTCTCCATTTATTGACTGACAGTGCGCCGTGTGAACATGATCTTACTGTAGATCTAATCTAGACTAAATATGAATGTGTATTAATTCATCCCACTCGCAAAAAACAGATTCAGTATTCATCAAAATGAATTAAAACAGTGAAATACAAACTCAGAATATGACACAAACCTGCAATAATTAAACATGTTAAACAACACAAATATATCTAATCTCATTTTATTAACCGATGTGTTTGCTGATGACCTTTGATGATCAGTTCAACCATACTAATAAACAAAAATGACTTAAGATAAACTAACAATTGTGCTTCGTTATTATTTTTTATTGCTGAAGAGTGTTGATCTTCTTCTGTGTTCTTCTGTACAGACGTGATTTACTCGTCCTTCGGTCTGAGGTTTATTCATTACACTTTTTGGTGTGAAAGGCTTTTACATTTGCTATAAATAGAACTTATTGTATCAAAAACAAACAATCAAGCCCTGCTCATATTTAAAAAGTAGTGTGAAAGTAACGCAAAAGTAACGTAACACATTACTTTCCATAAAAAGTAACTAAGTAACGTAATTAGTTACTTTTTTAGGGAGTAACGCAATATTGTAACGCATTACTTTTAAAAGTAACTTTCCCCGACACTGCACACAACAGTACTTACTATGTTTGCATTATTGTAAGGGGTATGTGTAGACGTTAATAAAACACAATCTAATAGGTAGAAAATTAAATTGCATTGTTAGTTTCCGGTCAGAGCTGTATCCCTACTATCCATAATAACATGTCCAACAGTTCACACTTCTCGGTTATTTAAGTGCATCTTCCAGTTATTTAAAGTGCACTTTTTCCTTTTAGGAATTTTACACACACTACTCACACTGTTACTACAAAGCGTCACAGAATAGTGCATGAGTACGCGATTTGGGACGCACCTTTGGGGTGGACAGCGTAAATACACAATGTACAGTTCATGGTTTGCGACGCTATTTCTTTCTTTCGACTTGCGCGGAGTAGCCACGCCCACTGCGAAACCTCATTGGCCCGAATCGCACTCTGCATTCTTGAATATTAAGCGTTCAGGACTCAATCTGATTGGCTGCCTCCGATCGCATCGCGTACTGCGGCATTTTCGCTTTCAGTGTTCAGATGATCACGTGACCTGGCGGTGCAAGTTATTATCTCCACGTTAAATCATAAACCTGTGAATTAACGAACTGTTATCTTGTACTATAAACACCCTCCCGTTATGACTGCATGCATTGGGCTTTTTCCGCACCTCCTCCACCGAGCTCAACGACATCCCCCGCGCGGCGAGTCCGACGCGCAGCTCGTTCACATCGATCCGTCCGTCCTTGTTCAGATCCAGCTGCGCGAAGAGCTCGGCCCAGAGCCGCTCGCGTTCAGGCTCGACCCCGCTGTCCTGGCACCGCGCCCGCCACATGATGCTCTCTCCACCGGTCAGCCTCGGAGAGACATCTCGATGAAAGCCCTCGCGAGCGAAGACGCGTTCTGCGTGCGTCCAAATAAGGAGCTGTTCGCTTCGCGTCCGGAGAGCTCGCGTTTCGCAGATGATGTCAAACAGCTGTTTTGCACGCGAACCAGGAAGCTTTCGCAATCATGCATTCAGTACTTCCAAGATACCCAGGCGCTAGATGCTTCTTATCCACAAGCATTGCGACATTTTTCGGCGAGCTGATAACACCACGCTGTCCTTGAGCGTCAAAACATGAAGAGCGCGTGTGAAGCCCGAGGACTGCGGTGACTCACTGATACAACAGCGGCTTCAGATTACACCCTCAGGAGGGGCTTCACCTACTACTACATACATACTAGTAATCACATACTGGCCTGCATGGTTTACGAAGTCACTCTCTGAGGGTTCATGAAGAATTCATAAGGAGGAGGAGGTGCATGGCAGCAGTATATTATTATAGATTATTTCTAATTGACTCTTATCCGACACATAAGCCGCGCTCGACTTTAAGCAGCGCTGCATAGAATGTTCAGTGTATGACATCAAAGTACCGCGAGAGCGATAACAGAGCAGGTGGTTCCTATGCGTTCCAAAGGCTCTCGCGGTGCTTTGATGTCATACACTGAACATTCTGTGCAGAATCAGAAGTGAGAGCAGAAGAACATGTGACCCTGGACCACAAAACCAGTCATACGTGTCTGTTTTTTAAAAGTTGAGATTAATACATTATCCGAAAGCTGAATAAATAAGCTTTCCATTGATGTGTGGTTTGTTGACTATTTGATTGGAGGAAGCAAAGACTAAATGTTAAAAAAATCTTTAAAGTTTCCAAATAGTTCTTAGCAATGCATATCCTAAAAAAAAAAGGTTTTGATTTTTGGTAATACATTTACAAAATATCTTCATGGAAAATCTTTATGATCCTAATTTTGAGCCATACAATGTATTTTTGGCTATTAGTACAAATACACCCCAGCGACTTAAGACTGGTGTTGTGCTCCAGAGTCATATCCAATAGCCAAACTGAAAGAAACACATCTATGACAGATCCTGGTGCTTTTGTTACATTGTCCAAACGTATCATCCAGCTGGTCTATATCAGCTAAACTGCTAGAGGTAGACCATCTCGGTCAGTTTGGTTACACCTAGTAGACTTACACAAACCAGTCTGACCACCTCAGAGGGTTCATCCAAAGATGTACTTTCCCTCATGTCGTTCTGAATGCATTTGACTATCTTTCCTCCATGCAACTCAAAAGGAGAAGTTTAGATGCATGTCCATGCTCCATTTAATGTAAATGTATGGGGACTAATTCTATCACGCTCCAAAAAGAAGTCATTTGAGCGATTTCTGTGGCTCAGTGGTAGAGCATTGTGTTAGCAGCGCAAAGGTCATGGGTTCAATTCCCAGGAAACACATACTGACAGTAAATGTATAGCCTGAATGCACTGTGTGTCGCTTTGGATAAAAGCGTCTGATAAATGCATAAATGTAAATGCAAAAAGTTATGAGAGGAACAGACCCAAATGTAAGTTGTTTTCCTGACCTCATCTGCATTCGTGTATAATTCTGCATGAAGACACGTGGACATGTGCCAGTTGCTTGGACTACTTTTCAGTGCTTCTCTGACATCTTCAAAGCCCAACAGCGTTCATTTCCCCAGATTGCATTTATATTTAGTTTTCCAACAGGGTCTGAAACAGAAAATCACGCTAGTCTCCCATAATAATTGAAATGCATTTTCACTATCGCTACAATCAACAGTTATAGCTTAACAAAAGACTGCATGGAAACCAGCTATTCTGTGAAGTGATGAACAGAACATGCTACGATCAGATAACCTACAATGCACACCTGTTGTTTCAGTCACTGTTCCCGGCACACATACACACTTTCTGAAGAAAACCGCTGTCAGCTGCTGTCCACACCGACTGTATCGCATCAACACAATGCACTCAGCACTGAATGATTAGAGCTTGTGATGTGGACAGTCATTGTGTGGTGTGTCACCCAGCAGCTGTCTGTGTTGTTTCACGATCTCAGGATCAGATTAATGTCTCTATATAACAGCAGGACACAGACGGAGAGAGTCAGGCGGAGCTGGAGACATTTGGGCGGTTCTTTCAGACGTTGTGTGATGTGTAAGGGGCTGTCTGCCATCCCCTCCTCATGCCTGGAGAAGTGAGTATCAGCGCTTTAGAAGGACAGATGCTGGAGCATTGAGCTGTGAATGGATGTGAAACTGTGTGTTGATGTTTCAGGGCGAAGGGCATGAGGGTCAAACTGTCCCACCTGGCCGAAAAGCAGGATTGGGGTTACAAACACAGGTAACGCCAAGTACCTCAATATACAAATTAAAGGGACAGTTCACCCAAAAATGAAAATTCTGTCATCATTTACTCTCCCTCAAGTATTTCCAAACCTGTATGAATGTGTTTGTTCTGAACACAAAGGAAGATATTCTGAAGAATGTGGGAAACAGAGCAGTTCTGGGGCACCATTGACTTCCATTGTATTGTTTTTTTTACTATAGAAGTCAATGGTGCCCCAAAACAGCCTGGTTACAAACTTTATTCAGAATATCTTCCTTTGTGTTCAGAACAAAGACAGGTTTGGAAATACTTGAGGGAGAGTAAATAATGACAGAGTTTTCATTTTTGGGTGAACTGTCCCTTTAAGATCGATCAACTGCATGTAGAATAATATTGATAACCACAAAAATTATTTATACTGGTCCCTCCTTTTCTTAAAAAGAAAAGACAACAAAATTGGAGTGAAGGTCCGTTCACACTAAGAAGTGTACTTAGATTGGCTCACCATAAAGCGGAGTTGATTCGGATTGGTTGTCAATGATTGTATCACTCATCAGCTAAAAAAAATAGTTTTGAAAGTGATTACACAGATAACGTTACACACTTATGATTACAATATCGTTACTTTGTGGTTATCATTAAGGTGTTGTTGACTTTATTATTCTCACAGAACGATTATTTCAACTTTATGGTTTGAATCGTTACCGTAAGACCGTCAAAGTGGATGGGACCAATTTGTAAATGTAAAAATAATTTTCCAATAAGCCACAAAATGTAAACAATATGTGTGTTAATGTTGGTGTAAACAAAAATAGCATAGTAACATTTTTTCGTTTTTAGTTATATTCAGTTTTAAAGGTTTTGTTTCCATGACAACGCAACTTGGTAAACAACAAAACGACCGTTAAGTCTAACGGCTGAATAATGCACAAAATACAATTATAAGCTTATATTTCCGTTTTAAGTGCCTCTCCAGGAGCGCGTCTAAGTTATGTTTTATGGTAATAAATATCATGCCACAAATGCTATCGATTAAGTTTACCTTGTACTGAACCCTACGTAAGAAGCTGAACGACTGTTTTCTTCAGAGCGCACGAGCAGCAGCTGCCTCAGGACCTGGAGTCTCTGCTCAACAGCAAGCGTGAGATGGACTTTCTGAATGATTTGACTTTAATGAGCTGCCTTCTCCTCTCTAAACCGAGCTTCTGTGCGCAGCGGGCGTCCAGGCGTTCCGCTGGTTCCTGCGCTCCGAGTTCAGCGAGGAGAACCTGCAGTTCTGGCTGGCCTGTGAAGAGTACAAGAGCACATCCGGGTCCAGACTGGCGGCGAGAGCCCAGAGCATCTACAGCCAGTTCATCAACCCGGATGCTCCTCGGGAGGTGAGAGACCAACCTACTCTAGACCAGGTGATGTTCTGACAGTCGTCTCTCTCATATGCGATGTGTTTCTCAGGTGAATCTGGACAGTGAGACCCGCGAGGTGTTGATGGGGCTGATGGAGGGTCCCACAGCGGACACGTTCGATGACGCTCAGCTACGCATCTTCTCCCTGATGGCCAAAGACTCCTTCCCTCGCTTCCTGCGCTCCTCTTTCAGCCAGCAGCCTCTCAAAGTCCTGTGAGACACACGTGTGTCTGAGCTCGAGCTCTATAGTTTAGTAGCATATATGCCTTTATAAACCTAATAAAGTTATTTGGGTCAAAATGGAAGTGTTTTGCAGTCAATCAGAGATCTGGAAACTCAAGGTCGCCAGACATTCGAGGCTGAAGAAAGAAAATAAGCACGTTCTTGACCACGAAAGTGAGCGAGTGCGGCTGCTTAACAGTGGACGAGGATAAACGTGACCCTGCAGCACAAAACCAGTCAGGTGTAGCAATAGCCAACAACACATGTTATGGGTCAAAATTATCAATTTTTGTTCTAATGTCAAAAATCATTAGGATATTAAGTAAAGATTATATTCCATGAAGATATTTTGTAAATGTCCTACCATAAATATATCAAAACATAATTTTTGATTAGTAATATACATTGCTTAGAACGTCATTTGGACAACTTTAAAGGTTATTTTCTTAATATTTAGATTTTTTTGCACCCTCAGATTCCAGATTTTCAAATAGTGTCCGATCATAACAAACCACACATCAATGAAAATATTATTTATTCAGCTCTCAGATGATGTATTAATCTCAACGTTATTTTTAAATGGACCCTTATGACTGGTTTTGTGCTCCAGGGTCGCATATTTGCCCTTCCCTGGTGGTCTAGTGGTTAGGATTTGGCGCTCTCACCGCCACGGCCCGGGTTCAGGGAAAGTAATTGTTGGGGCAGTCGTGGCTCTAGTGGATAGAGCGTTGGACTTGTAACCCGAGGTTGTGGGTTCGAATTGCCCACGACTGAGGTGAGACCCTTGAGCAAGGCACCGAACCCCCAACTGCTCCCCGCTGCTCCAGGTGTGTGTGTGTGTGTCTGTGTGTGTGTCCACTGCTCCAGGTGTGCGTGTGTGTCTGTGTGTGTGTCCACTGCTCCGGGTGTGTGTGTGTGTGTGTGTCCACTGCTCCAGGTGTGTGTGTGTGTGTGTCCACTGCTCCAGGTGTGTGTGTGTGTGTCCACTGCTCCAGGTGTGTGTGCACTTGGATGGGTTAAACGCAGAGAACACATTTCACTGCTGGTTATACTCTGTATAATTGTGTATGTGACTAATAAAGCTCATCTGAGCTTAATCACATAAGAATATAAAAATGAAATCAACTAGATAAAAAAAAAACTGAGTGGTGCTTTCCCATGACAAAAAAATGTTCACATGAAGATTATGAAACCTATCAATACTTTCTCATTTTATTATATAAAATAAGCACAGTCTAAAAGATAATGGGCTGTTGTACACATGTAAGATCCCACACCAGGTTTGTAATGTGGAGGCAGTACAGCAGCTCCAGTGTGCTCGCCGGTCTTCAGCTGGACTTGTGCTGGTTCTGAAGGTTTCGCCGGTCTTCAGCTGGACTTGGAGGATCCAGCTGCTGGTTTTGAGGGTCCAGCTGTGTCGTTTCTCCCCGCGGGAGTCTTCAGCACGCTCAGTTTCTTGTGAAGGGACTTGCTGGCCCTCTGTGTGACCTCGTGTTCAATCCTGTTCCTGATGGCCACCTCCAAACCCTGCACCACAAACACAAACACACCAATCAAACGCTACTATCTGACACGGACCGCCTTCAAACGCGCACTGGACGCTTACATTCTTCAGTTGATGCTGCTGGACCACGCGAGCTTTCTTGGGAGCGATGAACCTTCCTGGAATAAAGAGGATCAGAAGACTGAGACACTGAACTGCGCATGCGCGTCGACCGCGTTAGATCTGCTGTTAATAATACATATATATATATTTAACGCTGTTTCGCGTTCAGAACACTCAGCTGTTCAACAACACGATGATTTGTACCTCCTTTCCTGAGTCCTATCGGTTTGTGTGGTTGCTTTTTAGCTCCTCCGGGTCGCTGCGCTTTAAATTTCTGTTTGCCTTGCGCCATTTCCGCGGCCTGATCGCTACCGGAAACAGAAAGACGCTATATAGAATAAAAGTCGGAAAAAACCGTTTAGGATGGAATTTAAAATAAAAGTCTTTTCTGAATACCAAACGGTGTTTGTAATTATAAATAAATCTTAATTAGCTCTTTTGTGGTGCCCAGAGATGTTATGAAGAAATAGCTAGGTAACTAGATTTGGAAACAGCCTGCAAGTAATATGCAAAAACCAACAACACTATTTATGTTCACTGTGGCTTTATTAATGATAAAAAGTGTCACATTTTAAAAGGTCAAGCATGCCACAAGATTTTCCCATCCATATATTTCTTTGCCGCAACGAGGGCCCTCAAAATACTCACTCGCACACACACACACACACACACTCAGTCACTCTCACACACAGTCACGCACACACACACACACAGACAGACAGACAGTCACACACACACACACACACACTCTCTCACACACACAGTCACTCACACACACACACACAGTCACTCACACACACACGCACACTCACACACACACACAGTCACTCACACACACACACACAGTCACTCAAACACACACACACACACACACTCACAGTAACACACACACAGACAGACAGTCACACACACACACACACACACACTCTCTCTCTCACACACACACACACACACACACACACACACACAGACAGTCACTCACACGCACACTCACACAGACAGACAGTAACACACACACAGTCACTCAAACACACACACACACACACAGAGTCACACACACACACACACACGTATTTGATACCTAATAAAGGGTTAGGCACTTTTGAACCGGACAGAACGAGTGTTAAATAAAGAGACATGATCCTCCTGAACAGAAGCCCGTCACTGACAGAAGCTCACAGCGAAACAATATGTGATTTAAAAACATTCTCCATTCACACAACCAATCACAGGCCTCGATTTATTCCAATCAGACTGGCGAGGAGGCGGGGCTACAGTGATACCGAGGATGCTGGAGAACGCTCTCGTCTGCATGGACGAGTTATAATCATCAATCTTCATGAACAATTCTTTCATTTTAAGACTTGGCTGAATCTTTGCATGAACACGGAAACTTCTCTTCCTCATTTCTCCTCTGACTTCAATTACCTTTCATAATTTATCAGAAGAGGGTTCTGGGAGTGAGTGTAAACAATATCGTGAAGAGTTTTTGTGTCCAAA
>CM049871.1:3936932-3956932 GCA_027474115.1 Schizopygopsis malacanthus | reverse complement strand
AACGACTCCACCGCCTGACTCAAACACACGAACTCTGACGAGCTCAGGCGCTCCAGAGAGCCGTCCTGCACACACACACACGCACACAGACACACGTGCACAGACAGACACACACACACACACACACACACACACACACACACACACACACACACACACAGGCGCACGCACACGTACACACACACGCATGCAGACACAGACACACACACAGGCGCACGCACGCAGACACACATACAGACACATGCGCACGCACGCGCACACATGCATGCAGACACACGTGCACAGACACACAGACAGACAGACCCACACACGCATGCAGACACAGACACACACACACACACACACGTGCACAGACACGCAGACAGACAGACCCACACACGCATGCAGACACAGACACACACACAGGCGCACGCAGACACAGACAGATGCAGATACACAGACACGCACGCAGACACAGACACGCACACACACACGCACAGACAGACACACACACACACAGACACACGTACACAGACACGCAGACAGACAGACCCACACACGCATGCAGACACAGACACACAGGCGCACGCAGACACAGACAGATGCAGATACACAGACACACACGCAGACGCAGACACAGACACGCACACACACACACACGCACAGACAGACACACACAGACACATGTACACAGACACGCAGACAGACAGACCCACACACGCATGCAGACACAGACACACACAGGCGCACGCAGACAGACGCAGATACACAGACATGCACGCAGAAGCAGACACAGACAAGCACATGCACACAGACAGACAGACAGACACACACGCACGCACGACACACACACACACACACACACACCAACAGCCGTCAGCGTTACGTAACTCAGACAGGGCGAGGTGGAAGGAGTTTGGAGGTAGATCTGAAAGCAGCGATCAGATACAGTGATCAAACCGGTTCAGGTGTGTGTGTGAGTGTGTTTACCTTGGCTCGTGTCATGAGCACTCTGATGCAGCGGTCGTGAATGACGTCTGAGGCCGTGTACAGCAGCTCCTGAACGCTATTGGCCACCCGACCCAACTCCAGATCAGACGGCATCACGTCCTCACTGCTGCCACAGGGATGGGACACATTGGTCTTTAAATCTGAGCCTTATTCACACTGTTACATAAAGACTCTTTAAGTGTAAAGTAAGTTAAGCAGTGTAACTCACATCGCAGCAGCGCCCCCTATGGGCAGGGAGGAGGTAGTGTTGGAGTTGTGTTCCCTGCTGGAGGAAGATTCGGTGGTTGCGGAGGCCGAGTCGCTCCCGCAGGCGTCTGTGTGTGTTTGCGTTCTCGTCTGCGCATGTGCTGCCGCGTTACTGCGCTGCTCCGCTTCATTCAGTGCATCGCTGATGAACAGCCCCTCGTGCGTGAGATACGCCAGCTCCGCCTCTCCGCCTCCAGGCTCCTCCTCCTCTTCGTCCTCATTGGTCCTGCCGTCAGAATGATTGATTGCAGTGGAGACGTCTGCTAGCCGACTCCTCTGGCTGCCGTCCAGCACCTCCAGCACCATGCTGCGGATGACGCCGAGCGTAGCCTGAAACAAACAGCGGTGAGTCTGCGCTGTGCAGACATGCAGGCTTACAGGCCACCCTCCAGAGGAGCTTCATCGTGCTTCTCAATGCTAATGCTGCTTTTAAACGCGTCTTTAACAGTGTCGTTATCGAAAAAAAAAATTGACTAAAAAATATTACAAATACTTTGCTTACTAAAATAACATTTATAGTACATAATAAATGTGAAATGGGGAAATCAACTGAAATAAAAACAAGTTTTAGTACTAAAATGACATTAAAAAAATAATATTTATTAATATGTAACCAAAATTAAAATGACAATGAAATTGAAAATATAAAAATTAAATCTAAATATTAGACTGAACAATTTTTTTAATGATTTATTGGCAACTAATTGAAGGTTCAAGTTAAAATGACTAAAACTAATAAAAAATATATTTTTTAAAAAACTTATAAAAAAAAAAAATGAAAAAAGCACAAAATGAAGAAAACTTCAAAATAAAAACAAAAGTATCAAAATAAAAAATAAATATTAGACGAAAAACTTAACCATGAACTTACAAAAAACTAAAATGACAAATGTTGCTTATGCTACAAAATTATTTAAACGGAAAAAACAAACAAATTAAAGCTAAATAGAAATATTAAATATACAAAAACCTAAAACAAACACTAAAAGGACATAAAAATACTAAAACAAAAACATAAAAATAGGTTTATTAAAATCATTATTAAATACTACAACATGCTAAACACTAAAATAACAGACCCTTACATGCTATTAATGCAGTAATCTTTATTACATTTATCATAACTGTTATGAAGCGACTGCATTTTCTATTAGCAAGACAACGCAGTGAATCTAAACTGACTCAACAGATATTTGACTATTGTTTACACTGAAGTTAAGAAACAAACAGTGTTTTATTTTCAGATTAATAAGAGCAGGAACGTCTATCTTGATGTCGTGTTGACCGAGCTGCTCAAGAAGTGGATTAAGACACATATTGGGTGTTTTTTCGCTGAATATCTTGAAGAATATAGACGGTTTGATCGTGCGCACGCGTCCGGACCGAAGGTAATTTCCGGTCTGTGTTTGTATATCGGGCTGTTAGTGGCGCCGGCTACAAACAGTTAAAGTGATGAGTAATGAAGCTGGGCTCAGGTTGTTGTATTATGGGATGTGCTTCACATACATACATTTATTTGTGGCGACCCGCCACGATATCAAAACTTTTCCAAAAGGCTGTGTTGAATAAACATGAGCACGTAATGCACGTTTAGGCGCAGGTGTTTTTATATCACTGTATTTCTGAAGGAACACCGTCTTTAGAACATGTTTTCATTTCATCTTGCATGTTATATGTCTGATAAAGCAGCGTTTGTAAGCTCAGTGTACAGCCGTTACCGGGCAAACCTCTAACGTTAACGTTATTTCTCCCGCTTTTAAGCGTCTCCTGCTGGCAGAGAGTTGATTAGCATTTTTAATAAGTCCGTCCAAGTAGTTATCGCTGCATCTCAGTCCGTCTGATTTACGAAGCAAACATATTTAGCTTGTTATAAAAAAATAATCTACTCCAGAGGGACTTAGCTGTTGTTATTGATTCTCTACCGGAAGTTAAGTTAGGGCCACAAACACGTGCATGCGCGGTAACATTTGTTTATGTTGTTGAAACCGTCTATAAGTCACGTTACCTTGATCCTCTTGAGGAACAGGATGAAGTGTTCAAAAATATCCAGCAGCAGATCGAACCACTGATGAAACGTCATCAAGCGCATCTGCTCATGAAACCTGCGTCACACACACACACACACACACACACACACACACACACACACACACACACACACACACACACACACACACACACACACACACACACACACACACACACACACCGTCAGCTGTGATAAACAGAGCGGTCATGTTTACACTGAATACATACGTTCATAACTCACTTGACAGCGTCTGCATCGATCTCACTGATCTGCGACACGGACTTCACAACACACTGCAGGGAAGAGAGAGAGACAGTCACTTCTGCTCTGATCTCCGTCTCGTGTGTCGGTCATGTGCCGTACCTGTCGAACGACGTTCTTGGCGGACACACACACACACACACACACCGCGACACACACACACACACACACACACCATCTCCTCGCTGTAGCACACACACACACACACACACATGTCCAGGAAATCCAGCTTCCTCTGTGGGCACACACACACACACACACACACACACTCAACAGCCCAAAGACCAGAGACTGCTATTTATAAATAAAATGTTTTTATTGTTGTAATTTGAAGCGATCCTGTGATGAACACACACTCAAATTAAATCATCACACGCAACACATGCTGCAGAGATGGTCTTGATTGTGATTTCCAATGAGTCAGGCTTCCCGATCACCGTCTGTGGTTTGGTACTTTCAGTAAGGAAATGAAAAGCAAGCGGCGGTTTGTTTTGCTGGTCGGCGTGAGATCTGGAGCGTGACCGAGCTTTCCTGATGCTGTGACCTGTATGAGAAGATCTCACACTGTAACCTCAAACCAACCCTGGCCCACATCAACACGATCCTGACCTGATTTACCCAGCGCAGGCACACGAGCAGATGTACAGAGCTAACCGCTGCTGTGCTCAGCTTCAAGCAATTCATGTTCAACTTCCACATTTACTCTCAAGTTCAGTTTCGTATTTGAAATGTGAAGAAAATCTGCACCAATGTCACGTGACAAAAAAAACAAGCGTTCATTTTTTTCTCACTTATTTTTTGTTCAAATGCTAAATTGTTTGAAACTTTGATTCAGAAAGAATGCATTAAATTGATCAAAATCAATGCTACATGCTACAGAATACTTCTATTTTAAATAAATGCTTGTTTTTAGAACTTTCCATTCATCAAAGAATTCTGAAAATGTACGTTTTCAAGGTTTCCACTAAAAGCAGCACAATTGCTTTCAACTGATATTAATAATAAATGTTTCATGCGCAGCATATTAGAGTGAAGATCACGTGACACGTAAGACTGGAGTAATGATGCTGAAAATACCGCTTTATCATCCAGAAGAATAAATTACATTTTAACATATATTCACATAGAAAACTACTATTTTAAATTATAATAATATTCTATTTGTATCTATTTTTGATTAAATAAATGCAGTATTGGTGAGCAGATGATAAAATCTCACTGATCCCAAACTTAAACGTGAAATAAGATTGACATTTTTGCAGTTACGCTTTGATAAATGCTGTTTAAGAGGAAGTTGTGTGCGGTGAGAGTTACAGCAGAGCTCGTTTATTTCAGAAGATCAAGGCACGTTTGGTGACACGTGAACGAGGTCTGACCTTCTCCAGGACCTGACTGTCCTCCTCGAAGCCTCGATTGAGATCGCTCTGAGCGTACGTGGAGAAATCGGCCACCATCATCTTATCGATCAACCTCTCCATCTCACAGAGCTGAGAACCCAAATGTCTGCGGACACACATAGCAGGAGATGAGCGGCATGCATTGCACCTTCCTGTTCTTCTAGGTGCATCTCAATTAATTAGAGTGTTGTGGAAAAGTTAATTTAGTGTTAATGATTGTCTTCTGGACAACTGTCAGATCAGCATGATTGTGTAGCCAAACTGAGAGAGCATTTTGAAGACTCAGGAAACCTTTGCAGGTGTTTTGAGTTGATTAGCATGTCACCATATTCTAATTAGTTGAGTGGGTTTTTGTTAAATGTGAGCCAAAATCATCACAATTAAAAGAACCAAAGATTTAAACTACTTCAGTCTGTGTGCATTGAATTTATTTAATACACGAGTTTCACAATTTGAGTTGACTTACTGAAATAAATGAACTTTTCCAGCACATTCTAACTGATTGAGATGCACCTGTGTGTGTGCTGGTTATCGTGTGTGTGTGTGTGTGTGTGTGCGTGCGCACCTGAAGCTGTGGATCCCCTGCAGCTCCTGCTGCAGCACTTCTTTGGTGGTGGCGATGAGCTCCAGCGCTCCCACGAACTCTGAGGTGGAGAGGAGCAGCTGCACCGTGGGCTGCGTCTGGTGCACGGCGGCCATCAGCTTGAGTTTGTTGTGTAGTTTAATGCAGTTGTTGTAGGTCAGGGCGTCTCGCAGCGATCGCAGCGGCCCGCGGCACATCACGCGGTCGATGGCGGCGGTGCGCGCGCGGAGCTCGGCCACGGCGTCCGCTGTTTCTCGCAGACGGTCCTGGAGCTCGTGCTGCGACGACATGGCGTGGAAGAAGGCCTCGGAGCGGAGCGAGATCTGCCGAGCGATGCTCACCTCCACCACGTCCAGATAGTGACTCAGCTGCACACAGACGGGACAGACTCTCGCTTCACTTGTGTGCTTGTGCTGCGTCTGATTGCTTTGGTCACTTATTTATGTTAGGTCTTAATTATAGCACTCTTATCTTATCTTGAATGTTTCGGCCTACTTGAAAAACAACTAAATACATATTTATGTCATTGAGAAATGCTTCACTTGTTAATATATATATATATATATATAAAATATTGTATTAAAATCAAATTTTGAAATTAGCATATTGGCATTAACCCCCCAAAATAGGTATTGCCAATTATTAATGCCAATATGCTAATTTCAAAATTTGATTTTAATACAATATTTTATATATATATATATATTAACAAGTGAAGCATTTCTCAAATTATAGTAAATACTTATACCGTATTTACTATAATTTGTTTAACTACATATCATTTTTAATTAAGTAATTTATTTTTATTATTAAGGGTTTATTTTTATTTTTTATAAATATACTTTTTTTTTTTTTTTTGAAAGATGTTACGCTTTTTGAAAACTTTGTAAAAAATCAATAAAAATATGTTATAAAAAATTTAAATTCAAACCGTAAAAAAAAAATCTGTTAATTACAAAATTATAATAATAAAATACTAATATTTGTATTAAAAATAAATATTTTGTTAGTAGTATTTTTTAAATATAATAATAAAAAAACTTTTGTTATTTGACATAAAATAAAATATATATTTTTTTGTAATTTCTCATTTTAATTTTGTTTAAATTTATATAATAAAATAACTCAAACTAAAAAATATATATAAAATCCATACGGGAATATTAAAATGAAAACTAATAGAGACTCAACTACACACAGAAAGACGTTTGTCACATGTAGAGCTCATTATATTATGGGATGTTCAGCCAGACTGTTTACTTTGTGTTATTGTTTGATTGTTGATTTGCTAAATTATTTGTTGTTTAATTATTTAATTATAGGACTGTTTATGTATCTTGAAGTTTAGGGCTTCTTGAAAAACTAGAATAAATATTTAAAATACCTAATTTGTTCATATTTATATTGAAGAATACGTATATTACAATTAAATTTTAAAATGAGCTTATTGGCATATTTAATACAAATAAATACATAAAATAATAAAACATTATTTAGATTAAAATAATACATATTTAATTATTTGACTATAACAGAAAAATAATAAAATTAATTTGTTACATAAAATAACTTTATTTCAGCTTGTTATCAAAGTTATTGTTTTCATTTTTGCAATAAATGAACTACAACTGAAATAAAAGTTAATAAAAACTACAGGCTAATTTAAATAAACTAATAGAAAATTACAAAACAACATTTATTTTTATTAAGAAACAATAATAGTATTGTAATCGTATTGCTAGTGATGACTTATGGTACCCAAGAATGAGAGATTGGCACCTTTTCCTGCAGTAACCGTGACGACGCAACATCTCGGCTGGGCTTGCCCCCGGCGACGCTGAAGTGAGCCCACGGCAACACGGCGTTAAACGTGGCCGGGTCATTCAGCCCAAACTCAGGCTTCATGAAGATCTGAGACGAAGAGAAGAGAGAGGCATGAGAGCAACAGGGGTTAAAGCAGATCTATCACTGAAGCAGGTCTCTCTTCTGCATTTACTTGAACAAGAAATACAGTAAAACAGTCAAATATAGCTGCTTTCTATGTGAATATATGTTAAAGTCATGTATTCCTGTGATACTCCAGTCTTCAGTGTCACATGATCTTCAGAAATCACTCTAATATGCTGCTCAAGAAACATTTCTGATTATTATCAATGCTGAAAACAGTGGAAACTGTGATGCATTTAATTGTCAGGATTCTTAGAGTTCAAAAGAACAGCATTGATTTGAAACGGAAATCTTATACATGTCTTTACAGCCACTTCTGATCAATAACACGATGAATTCCTTCAATCTTTAAGTGAATAAGACACTGAACGTGAAGCTGAACGTGGTTTAAAGCTCGAGTTCTTCTCACCTTGGGCACCTGCTCCAGTTCAGCTCTGGCTTTATCTGCAAGACAAACACAATACAGCTATAAGTGCATGTTTGTATGCTGCACACGGCTTCGTTATCGTTCAAAGTCAACGGTACCGTGGTTATTGGTGATGGTGGGCACTGCCAGGTCGTCTTTGCTCAGGCACATGTTCTTACAGCGCTCGTGAATCTTCTCCCTCTGAGACACACACAAACAGTCAGCGTGAGACCCAGCGGACGACTAAAAGCAGAGTCACGTCAGCGTCACACAGTCTGCCCGAGTGCTCACGAGTGTGAGAGATGAACACAACAGACCCTCGGTGTCTATTAACACACGTCACATTACCATCAGCCCTAGACACGGCCACAGAGCTGCTTTCACAAGCACCTATTTCAGTCTGTGTGTGTGTGTGTGTGTGTGTGTGTGTGTCCACTGCTCCAGGTGTGTGTGTGTGTGTGTGTGTGTGTGTGTGTGTGTGTGTCCACTGCTCCAGTGTGTGTGTGTGTGTGTGTGTGTCCACTGCTCCAGGTGTGTGTGTGTGTGTGTGTGTCCACTGCTCCAGGTGTGTGTGTGTGTGTGTGTGTGTGTGTGTGTGTCCACTGCTCCAGGTGTGTGTCAAAAGCTCCAGTGTGTGTGTGTGTGTGTCCACTGCTCCAGGTGTGTGTGTGTGTGTGTGTGTGTGTCCACTGCTCCAGGTGTGTGTGTGTGTGTGTGTGTGTGTCCACTGCTCCAGGTGTGTGTGTGTGTGTGTGTGTCCACTGCTCCAGTGTGTGTGTGTGTGTGTGTGTCCACTGCTCCAGGTGTGTGTGTGTGTGTGTGTGTGTGTGTGTCCACTGCTCCCGGTGTGTGTGTGTGTGTGTGTCCACTGCTCCAGGTGTGTGTGTGTGTGTGTGTCCACTGCTCCAGGTGTGTGTGTGTGTGTGTGTGTGTGTGTGTGGCCCACTGCTCCAGTGTGTGTGTGTGTGTCCACTGCTCCGTGTGTGTGTGTGTGTGTGTGTGTGTGTCCACTGCTCCAGGTGTGTGTGTGTGGCCCACTGCTCCAGATGTGTGTGTGTGTGTGTGTGTGTGTGGCCCACTGCTCCAGTGTGTGTGTGTGTGTGTGTGTCCACTGCTCCAGGTGTGTGTGTCTGTCCACTGCTCCAGGTGTGTGTGTGTGTGTGTGTCCACTGCTCCAGGTGTGTGTGTGTGTGTGTTCGGCTTATTCTAGCATCATGCTTACATTAGTATGCATTAATATTAGATATCTACTCTTTTACATTAGTTTAACTTTTAGTCATTTTACAAGCTTTTAACCTTTTTATTAACTGATTTTTTTTTTATTTAGCTTTGCTTTATTTAATTTTAATTTTAGTAATTTCAGTCCTTCAACTGACTTAAGTTAGTTACCACGGAAACTATTTTAATTTTATTCAATATTTGTGCGTGCTATATGTTGGCAATGATTATTGGTGGCATTATTTACATAATATTATTGAAAATATTACTACTTATACTATTATGGTATTTATTAATATTTTCAACTAGATCTTATTTTAATAATTTTATGCCCCCCACACAGACAGTTTTATTAGTATATATGTGTGTGTGTGTGTATATATATATATATTTTAATATTAATTAAATAAAACACATTTTATGTATATTACATATATATGTATTTATTTATTTTTCATTTAATTTTAGTACTTCAAATTATTTCAGTCAGTTACCAAAGCAAATAACTGTTATTAGTATTTGTGTGCAGCATGTGTTGTTGTGTTTAGACAGCATTATTAAAGTAATATTTCTATACTATTATAGTATTTTATATACTTTTAAATGAGCTTTATTTTTTTTTATAATTTCAGCTTTTATTTTAGTTTAGTAATTCTAAGTGATTTTGATTAGTTTTATATATTTCAATTTACCTTTAATGTATTTTTAATTCAGTTTTAGTAATTTTAGTACTTCAAATTAGATTTTTTTTCAGTACCAAGGAAACAATTCTAATTTGATACAATGTAACTTTATTTCAGCATCTAATTTTCCTTTAACTTTTTTAATTGTTAGATTTTCGTATTTAGATAATCAAACCTGATGTGCATATTTCCAGTGAATAAAACCCTGGTGTTTATCAGAGCACCATTATGAGCCGTGACGAGCGTCACGAGCGTGTTTATGCAGACGGAGCCGGGGCCCGGTTCAGAAGGCAGCGTGTGAATTATTGAGACGTCACCTGAGCCGTCTCCTGCAGGTAGGAGCTGAAGTGTTCTCGGCTGATGCTGGGCAGGTAGAAGGAGGGCATGACGTCCGTCTCGGTGAAGTCCAGGCCCCACGTCTTGGTGAAGAAGTCCGACTCTCTCTTGGCCAGCCTGGGGTCGTTCAGGGCCGCGGGGAGGTTCACTTTAGAGTTATACACAGTCCAGCGGTGCTGGTCAGCTACAACAGACGGCCCGTGACAGAGAGCACGGCCCTCGGCTGTACAGAGCACGACTCGTTTACTATTACTGTACAACGCCGTTACTTCAGCTTAAAATAGAATACATGTTACCTCAAATACAAGCAGGCAAAAATGATCATTTACTACAACTAGAACTAGTCAAATCGTTTTGCCTTGACTAATAAAATAAGTTTAACGAAGTACTAAAATCAAATAAACTGGCATTGATGGTTTTCGGACTCACTAATGTCAACAAAAAACATTAAAAATGCATTTATGACTTATTTTATTCCAGCTAGTTGCAAGGCAATAGTTCCCATTTTCATTTAGTTTGCTTTGAATACTAAAATAACAGAAAATAGACATATATAAAATAAACAAATATGCATATTTCAAAATAAAATGATATTAAAACCACAAGAAAGTCAATAAAACTTAAACTGAAAATTCAAAATATGAACAAAAAGCTATAGTATATATAATATAGTAATCAATTATACTATAATAGCACTGCAGTTATACAGATCAATGACAGAACTTCTCCTAAAGCGTGTGAAGGCAGGTGTCTCACCGCTGGGCTCTTTAGGGCAGACGTCCGGTAAGGACCGCGCCGTCCGGTAGTGTCTAGGGGCCATCGATGGGTCCCTGGGCTTCCTGAAGGGCCCATCACTGGACTGAGCGATCGGAGACGAGCCCTGATTGGAGGACATCCCTCACGTACGAGGCTCACTGGAAGGAGAGAACAAGAACACACATCAACTTCCTTCCTTCCTTCAAATCAACTTCCTGCCAGCACAGGAAGTACCGGTGCTTTAGAGGAAAAGCTCTAAACTGATGTCGGATTGGTTTAAACAGCTATTAAACGTTTCAGTTGAATGATGGAAAACCAGGTTTGAACATGACAAAACTCAAAATTCCCCTTGACGCAGTGGTGTTATTAATATAATCAGCACAATATCTGTTCCGCCCACACCGAGCACAGAAGCAAGCGAGTCAGAGTGAAAACCGTTAGAGGAAGATGAAATGAGACGCACCCTGTAGCAGTTTAATCAGACGTTCAGAGCAGGTTTCACCCCCGAGCGAGCCTGGACGAGAGATCTGCTCGACACACGTCTGCTCTCCAATCATTCAGAGCGTGAACGGAAACGGCGTCAGAGCCCACGCTGCTCAAATCCCCCATGAGTGAGTCCCACAGACACAACATCCCTCACAGACACAGAAGCACTAAACCCATGCCTCGAGCTAAGGACATTAATACCTTGCTTTTATGGGTTACATTTCAACTGGGTGTGTTTGCAAGATTCAACTGATTTTTGTTGTCATTGTGACAGTATCTTTAAGATAACTGAGCACATTTAAAACTAAAATTAAAGTTCCTTTATAAATGTATAAAAGCAGCACAACTAAACAAACTGCTGTATTTTGTGGCCAGAACCTAATTTAGATTAAAAAAAATCAATACATATACATATAGTTGAAGTCAAAAGTTTACACACACTTTCAGAATCTGCTAAATGTTGATTATTTGATCAAGTAAGAGGATCATACAAAATGCATGTTATTGTTTATTTAGTTCTGACCTGAATAATATTACACATAAAAGATGTTCACATGTAGTCCACAAGAGAAAACACTTGATACTCTTAACACTGTTGTTCTCTGAATGATCCTCAGCTGTGTGTGTGTGTGTGTGTGTGTGTGTGTGTGTGTGTGTGTGTGTTTAGTGATAGTTGTTCATGAGTCTCTTGTTTGTCCTGAACAGTTCAACTGTCTGCTGTTCTTCAGAAAAATACTTCAGCTCACACAAAATCTTTGGTTTTCCAGCATTTCTGTGTATTTGAACCCTTTCCAGCAGTGACTGTATGATTGTGAAATCCATATTTTCACACCGAAGACAACCGAGAGACTCATAACATCTATTACAGAAGATTCAAACACTCACTGATGCTCCAGAAGGACAAACATGCATTTATTACATTGCCGGGCGTGAAAACTTTTGAACAGAATGATGAGTAATTGTTTTTTGTTTTGCCTAAATATCATATTTTTTCATTTAGTACTGCCCTTCAGAAGCTCCAGAAGATAGTTACATGTTTCACAGAAGAGAAAAAAAGTAATCTTTAAATTCAAAAAGTTTTCACACTTAATACATGTTTTTCCTTCTGCAGCATCGGTGAGTGTTTGAATCTTCTGTAATAGTTGTTATGAGTCTCTCGGTTGTCCTCGCTGTGAAAAGATGGATCTCACAATCATACAGTCACTGTTGGAAAGGGTTCAAATACACAGAAATGCTGGAAAACCAAATAATTTGTGAGAGCTGAAGTATTTTTCTGAAGAACAGCAGACAGTTGAACTGTTCAGAACAAACAAGAGACTCATGAACAACTATCACTAAACTAACACACACACACACACACACACACACACAAACACAGCTGAGGATCATTCAGAGAACAACAGTGTTAAGAGTATCAAGGGGGTGTAAACTTTTGAACAGTGTCATTTTTATAAATTCAACTATCTTTTATGTGTAATATATTATTCAGGTCAGTACTAAATAAACAATAACATGCATTTTGTATGATCCTCTTACTTGGTCAAATAATCAACATTTAGCAGATTCTGAAAGTGTGTGTAAACTTTTGACTTCAATATATATATATTTTATATAAACAATTTCCTAAAATATCAAATTAAGTTCTATCCAAAAACATTGAATTAAATATAATTTTGAGTTAAATGTCACTTGGACATGTTTGCAGGGTTGGGATGTTTTTTTATCATAACGGACCACGTTTTCTGCAGTCGAACTGCAGTATTTCTTGGAAATAATTTAAAATTTCAATTGTTTAAGTTCTATTTTATCTCATTGCGTTTTGAATTTTGGGTCAAATGTTAACTGGAAATGATTGCAAGATTCAACTGATTAATGGTAATCAAATTCCACTCCACAAATACATAAAAAACAATACTTAATATAGAAATGCATCACTGTTTTTGGCATTGTGACGGTGTGTGTGTGTGTGTATATATATATATATTTAAATGTCTTTAGCCTGAATTAACAGGGATTCTAGCACGAAACCAAGAAATGTCCAAATAATGAAATGCCAGTGCACTGAATGTGTCCAAATGCCCTCAATACTAAATACTGAATAATGAATGATGTTTAATGTATGAGACAGGACACATGACAGATGAAGTGCAGCAGTCAGCTGATCAAATCAAATCACACATCAATCAAACAACTATTAACTAAGTTATAAATATAGTTTTATAGACGCTTCTTTACCCAGAAACCTATCAATGACAGCTCAACTTCTTATTTCAATCACTATAAAAGTGATGTGGAGACACAAACCTCCGCTGTATGCTATTTCACAGCTGTATGATTATATATACATCATAATTAATCATAAAATCATCTGTTATGATCACCTCAGCGCTAATAACTCCGTCGCATTCGCTTGAACGGACACTCAGACGGGTCATTTCTGCTGTTTTACTGCAGATTCAGCAGTTTGGTGTGTTGTGTTTGTTATTGTGCGCTGTTAGCCTGCGCGCTAATCATAATAAACATCCGCTTCCGCTCCGTTAAAGCGCCTCGCGCGCTCACAAACACGCAGCGCCTCTCGAGTACCTGTTAGATGAAGTAAAGCAGCTCCTGGAGATCATAATAATATCGTCAGATCCCACTCACATCCTCACTGACGGATCAGATCACTCATTCTGCGGTCCGCCGGCCGCCGGCCCATAATGCACTGCGCGCGGAACACTGAGACTTCCGCTTTACACTTGTAAGAATAGTCTTTCGATTTATTGTTTGTAATAAAAAAGTAGCCATAATTTTATATTAGCCAAAAATGCGCGACATTGGCGATTCTTTGATAATAGACACTTTTCATACTGAGCTTATAATTATTGTATTATTTTATTATTTATCCTCGAAAAATTACATGTAACGTACATTCATATATGTACTTTTTAAAAATAAAATACCTTCTTTTTCTATTTCCAAGAAAGATATCGACAAATATTTAAATTCTTTAAAAAGCTCATAACTTATTTTTGTTCTTTGTTGTTTTTTTTTTGTCTTTTATTCATTCATTTTTGTGCTGATGTATTTCTGTTCATTCGTGCAGCTTTTCTCTTTTATTTGTATTTATTTTCTATATTAAAATTAAAATAGGTGAAATATGAGCTATTAACATTATTCGTTATGAAGAAAATGCAACAACAGTAATACAGTTTTCATCTGATAGAATATAATATAATATACTTTAGTCCATTTAATGAATAACCCATCTTAAGATATTTATTTTATTTATTATCATTATGTTCTTTGTTGCTAAATAAATACATACAGTAACTTGTTCTGATGACTTTTTATTAATATCTGTCATTCATCGCCTTTTGTCACATTTTATTAATTATTCTCATTCATTCATACATTTTTTATGTATTTTAATTCATTAATTCAGTTCTTTTTCTCTATATTATGTCTTTCTGACCATATACATTTTTTTTAAATAGGTGGAAGACGTGCTCAGTGTTTATTGAAATATATCTATAACTTTATTCTTTAAGAATGATACAAAAACATTTCTGAGAAAATGCAACAACAATACAGCTTTAATACTATATACATGATATAATAACTCATTGTTGATGAACATCATTGGTATGCTGGAGGTGTTTGAAACAAGCACAGGTGAAAGTGAATGGATTCAGAAACAGGTTCACACACCCACTGAAGAGTATTGTACAGAGTCCTCACACAGCATTGTTTGTATGGCGTTTACAGCACACTACTGAACATACAGTCAGACAGAGACCAGGGGCTTGTGTGGCAGCACGTATGAGTCTTAAACACACACAGGTCGAGTCCGAAATCACCCTCATTCACTGTCCCTGCACTAGTCCACTCGTGTCCACACCAGCGAGTGCTTCGGCTGTCCTGACATGAGCCTACCTCGGCTTACTGCGCATGCGCGCATCAATATCGCGTCCTTATTCTCTCGCTGAACTACAATATTTAATGTATCTGCATTACTGTAAGGGTATGTTTAGGGTTGGTGTAGACGTTATTATAACACAATCTAATAGGTTAAAAAAATATTTATTGTTGGTTTCCGGTGTCCTGAATTTTTTTCCTACCCGTCAGAATTTCCTACCTCGGCTTACTGCGCATGCGCGCATCAATATCGCATCTTTTCTCTCGCTGAACTACAATATTTACTGTATCTGCATTACTGTAAGGGTATGTTTAGGGTTGATGTAGACGTTATTATAACACAATCTAATAGGTTAAAAAAATATTTATTGTTGGTTTCCGGTGTCCTGACATTTTTTCCTACCCGTCAGAATTTCCTACCTCGGCTTACTGCGCATGCGCATTGTTACGCCGAACAACAATATTTAATGTATCTGCATTACTGTAAGGGTAGGTTTAGGGTTGGTGTAGATTTTATTAAAACACAATCTAATAGGTAGAAAAAAAATATTTATTGTTGGTTTCCGATACTAGATGTATCCCTTCTATCCACAACCGCGAATATAACACGTAATTACTGTATGTGCATAACTGTAATGGTGGGTTTAAGGTTGTGTTAGGTGTACACATTAATAAAACACAATTTAACAGGTAGCATTTTTCGTTGTCGAATTGTATACCCACTGTTTTAATGGAAAGTAGCACAATCTGACAGAACACCGGCTGCTTCAGTAGAAAGATGAAATGATTAATCTGGAACTCCGTCACGGAAATTATGTACAAACCCTAATTAAATAACCGAATAATCAATTTACAATGGATTTACACCTGTGAGGATTCCGCGGCGGACGCCATCTTAAGGCGATTCCTTCGGCGAGCGACGCGCACAGTGCATTATGGGTATTCTCTAGCTCTTTCAGACGAGTCCAATCAGTTATATTCAAAATGGTCCTCGCGCTTCCTCACCTTATAACGGCTGCAGGCGGGTGTTTCTCAACAGTCCAAAAGAAGTCTGATAAAACACATCCATCCATAATAAAACATGCCTCACACGGCTCCAGGGGGGAATAAAGACCTGTAGTGAATCCATGCGTGTTTGTAAGAACAATATCCATATTTACAACGTTAAAAACACTGTTTTTGTGAACAATATCCATATTTGCCAAACGTTAGCATCCAAAATAACTTGTTTCTAGTGCTGCCGGGTTTGTTTATGTATCGCATCCAAAATGTGTGTGTTAAACGGGTTTGTTTATGTAATATGTGTGTGTTCGGTGTATATTTATTATGTATATATACTTTAGTTGTTCTCTCGCTAACACGCTTCTGTTTGTCACTAACCACCGCTACACCGAAGTCCTACTGGAGCGGTTTCGCCTACGACAGTTAGATGAAGTGTAAAAGATGGATATTTTTCTTACAATAATGCATGGATTCGCCACAGGAGGCCTTTATTCACCCCTGGAGCCGTGTGAGGCATGTTTTATTACAGACACGCACACTTTATTGGACTTCTTTTGGACTGCTGCCATTATAAACCTTGGAAGAGCAAGGGTCATTTTTAATATGTGACACTGGACCACAAAACCAGTTATAAGGGTCAATTTGTTGAAACAGAGATGTATACATCATCTGAAAGCTGAATAACTAAGCTTTCCATGGATGTATGGTTTGTTAGGGCAATATTTGGTCGAAATACAACTATTTAATAATCTGGAATCTGAGGGTGCAAAAAAATAACGAAATATTAAGAAAATCGCCTTTAAAGTTGTCCAAATGAAGTTCTTAGCAATGCATACTAATTACTAAAGTTTTGATATATTTACAGTAGGACAATTTCCTAAATATCTTCATGGAACATGATCTTTAATTAATATCCTAATGATTTTTGGCATACAAGAAAAATGATAATTTTGACCCATACAAAGTATTGTTGGCTATTGCTACAAATACACCTGTGCTGCTTATGACAGGTTTTGTGCTCCACATATAACTCTGATTGTATTCGTCTGAGAGAAGAAAGTCACCTAGGATGCCTCAAGAGTCAGTAAAGCATGGTCTAATTTTCATCTTTGGGTAGACTAACCCTTCACGGGTGTCGTTGGTGATTGTGGACTCAGTCCAGCGGCTGAAAGATGAGCCGGACGCTCTTGCTGTGGCGGGCGAGCGGACGTATGCAGAAGGGGCAGGCGGGGCAGAGGCTGTGGGCGCCGCGAGGCAGCAGCAGTCTGCTCCAGAAGGCAGCGGTGCTCTCCGAGCACACGTGTCCGCAGGGGCTGAAGGCGTGCGTGGGGGGCGCGGCGTCCAGGTAGAAGGCCGACTCGCGGCCCAGCTTCAGCGGCACGTACAGGCCCCGGGAGCGGCACAGCGGGCACTCGCGCTCGCCCTGCTCCAGCCCCAGCTCCTCTCCGCTCTGGGACCCGTCCTCCTCGGAGGAGCCCCTCCAGCCGTGCTGTCCGTGCACGTGGCCGCAGGTCAGGTAGGCCCAGGGCTGGTGGTCCGGGCCGGAGGAGCGCTCCAGGCTGGGGAAGGCCAGGGTGTGCAGGCCCACGGGACACTGGGGCCGCGCCGCGTTCAGATCCCACCGCAGCACCTCCAGGTGATTGGGGGTCGGCGTGCGGGACAGACCCTCCGCCGAACGCCACAGCAGGGTCGCGCCGCACAGGTCGATTAAAGTGCCGTCCACCAGCTCGTGACACTCGTTCTCCACCTACAGAGAGAGAGAGACCCAACACGCTTCGTGGTTACTGGGACTGATCACTTCACTCTTACTTATGCTTATTGATTTCAATAAACTCCACATTAAACCTCACAGCATTTTTGTGTGATTTTGGCGACAAAATGTGTTTTTTTTTATAAAATAAATGGTCTCAAAATGGTCAAAACAATATAATTTCATATTATTTATTTATTATTATTATTTATTTATTATATTATTATAATTTAAAATAAATACCAACAGAATTTTGTTTTGGTTGAAAATCACATTACAATAATTACAAATAAATGCTCACTTATGTTCTATATAAAAATAAAAATAATTATTTATATGCATTTTTTCATTTGATATATTTACAAAATTATTTTAAAATATAAAATGACTATTCCTAAAACATATTGATTTGAACAAACCTTGTTTTAGGCAACTTTTGTTTTAATAGTCTCAAAATATATGAAGAATATTTATTGAATATTGGAGCAAAATATTATTTATATAGATATAGATAATATTTATATATCTATATTATATCTATATTAATAATATAGATCTATATTTATATAGATTTTATGTAATACATATATTTAATGTATATATATAAAATATATACATATTTTATATGTATATGTAAATATATATTTTAAATAAAAAAATATTATAGAAATAGAAAATTACTATTGCTCATACATACTAACTTCAACAAATCTAACTATCAAAATCAAAAGTTTGCTTTATGAATCATGTAAAAAATTATATATAAAATATATATTATTTAAAAATCAGATGTGTGTGTGTGTGTGTGATTTTTTTTCAAAACATTTTATATATGATTTAAAAAAATATATTTGAGATATTCACTAAATTAATTTTTAAATGGAATATGTTATCCATTGGGAAGGCTTTACATCATTTCTACATAAATACAGAATTAATTTGATAAAATAAACATTTTATAATTCTATTAATATTTGTATATTTTATAAATCCACTAAAATTATTTAAAACAGAAAACGTTTATTATCCATTAACAACAAGGGCAGCATTTGGAAACTGACACAATGGAAAACAGCCACTTCTGCTCATCATCAAAGCAGGATAATCACATAAGAGTCAGATATTGAGTGATTAATGCGTCTGATATAACCATCTACAGGTAGTTTCTTTCACTCGAGTCCTCAAAAGTTCAATCGGCACTGACTCTAAGCGTCCAGTAGATGACGCTCTCCTCCGTCTCAAACACGAGTCAGTAATGGACAGTGAGTGCATACAGAGAGAGTCAGAATCAAACAAGTCCAAACCACATCCCCTATCTGGAGAGCACAGACTATCACCTGAGGTCTGCCGCCTCGGCCAGGACACACAAACCCAGCCCGCATTACCAAACACAGATGAGTTTACACAGGTGTGCCCTCAGAAACACACCACAGAGTTATTAAAAGATGATTCTCACCAAACGCTCCAAATAATGCCACGGTGCACAAAACAAATCCGAACCAAGCAGGACTATTACAGTCAACTAACACCTCAAATAAAACTAAACTAAAATTACAAAAAAAATTACAAAACATTTTATTTTTGGCTACTTGCCAAGGCAACATTTCTTCTTCATTTTAACTCCAAGCACGAAAACAACTAGACTACAACTAATCAAGACAAAGTAATTAAAACTATATAAACAAAAACTAATCAAAATGACCAAACACTCTACAAGATTACTAAAACTTTAACTGACCTTAAAATGAAATCAATATAAAAAAATATATAATTAAAAAGCTACAATATATCAATGATACTAAGATAACGATGAAAAAAGCATAAAAAAATTTAATAAATATATATATATATATATATAATATTTAACATTTTACTTGCCAAGGCAACATTTCTCGTTTATTTTACCTTGAAGTACTACAACAATCAAAACTAAAACTAATACAGAAAAATGATTTAGAAATGTATTATATGATTTTTTTTGGCAAAGTAAGATTACTAAAACTTTAACTAAAA
>CM049871.1:3931932-3934432 GCA_027474115.1 Schizopygopsis malacanthus | reverse complement strand
GTTCGTCTACTTCATTCACCGATTCATTCGTTCGTCTACTTCATTCACCGATTCATTCGTTCGTCTACTTCATTCACCGATTCATTCGTTCGTCTACTTCATTCACCGATTCATTCGTTCGTCTACTTCATTCACCGATTCATTCGTTCGTCTACTTCATTCACCGATTCATTCGTTCGTCTACTTCATTCACCGAATCATTCGTTCGTCTACTTCGTTCACCGATTCATTCGTTCGTCTACTTCGTTCACCGATTCATTCGTTCGTCTACTTCGTTCACCGATTCATTCGTTCGTCTACTTCGTTCACCGATTCATTCGTTCGTCTACTTCGTTCACCGATTCATTCGTTCGTCTACTTCGTTCACCGTCTACTTCATTCATTCGTTCGTCTATTCACCGATTCATTCGTTCGTCTACTTCATTCACCGATTCATTCGTTCGTCTACTTCATTCACCGATTCATTCGTTCGTCTACTTCATTCATTCATTCGTTCGTCTACTTCATTCATTCGATTCATTCGTTCGTCTACTTCATTCACCGATTCATTCGTTCGTCTACTTCATTCACAGAGTCATTCGTTCGTCTACTTCATTCACCGAGTCATTCGTTCGTCTACTTCATTCACCGATTCATTCATTCGTTCGTTCTACTTCATTCACCGATTCATTCGTTCGTCTACTTCATTCACCGATTCATTCGTTCGTCTACTTCATTCACCGATTCATTCGTTCGTCTACTTCATTCACCGATTCATTCGTTCGTCTACTTCATTCACCGATTCATTCGTTCGTCTACTTCATTCACCGATTCATTCGTTCGTCTACTTCATTCACCGATTCATTCGTTCGTCTACTTCATTCACCGATTCATTCGTTCGTCTACTTCATTCACCGATTCATTCGTTCGTCTACTTCGTTCACCGATTCATTCGTTCGTCTACTTCATTCACCGATTCATTCGTTCGTCTACTTCATTCACCGATTCATTCGTTCGTCTACTTCATTCACCGATTCATTCGTTCGTCTACTTCATTCACCGATTCATTCGTTCGTCTACTTCATTCACCGATTCATTCGTTCGTCTACTTCATTCACCGATTCATTCGTTCGTCTACTTCATTCACCGATTCATTCGTTCGTCTACTTCATTCACCGATTCATTCGTTCGTCTACTTCATTCACCGATTCATTCGTTCGTCTACTTCATTCACCGATTCATTCGTTCGTCTACTTCATTCACCGATTCATTCGTTCGTCTACTTCATTCACCGATTCATTCGTTCGTCTACTTCATTCACCGATTCATTCGTTCGTCTACTTCATTCACCGATTCATTCGTTCGTCTACTTCATTCACCGATTCATTCGTTCGTCTACTTCATTCACCGATTCATTCGTTCGTCTACTTCATTCACCGATTCATTCGTTCGTCTACTTCATTCACAGATTCATTCGTTCGTCTACTTCATTCACCGACGCATTCATTCGTCTACTTCATTCACCGATTCATTCGTTCGTCTACTTCATTCACCGATTCATTCGTTCGTCTACTTCATTCACCGATTCATTCGTTCGTCTACTTCATTCACCGATTCATTCGTTCGTCTACTTCATTCACCGATTCATTCGTTCGTCTACTTCATTCACCGATTCATTCGTTCGTCTACTTCGTTCGATTCATTCGTTCGTCTACTTCATTCACCGATTCATTCGTTCGTCTACTTCATTCACCGATTCATTCGTTCGTCTACTTCATTCACCGATTCATTCGTTCGTCTACTTCATTCACCGATTCATTCGTTCGTCTACTTCATTCACCGATTCATTCGTTCGTCTACTTCATTCACCGATTCATTCGTTCGTCTACTTCATTCATTCGATTCATTCGTTCGTCTACTTCATTCACCGATTCATTCGTTCGTCTACTTCATTCACCGATTCATTCGTTCGTCTACTTCATTCACCGATTCATTCGTTCGTCTACTTCATTCACCGATTCATTCGTTCGTCTACTTCATTCACCGATTCATTCGTTCGTCTACTTCATTCACCGATTCATTCGTTCGTCTACTTCATTCACCGATTCATTCGTTCGTCTACTTCATTCACCGATTCATTCGTTCGTCTACTTCATTCACCGATTCATTCGTTCGTCTACTTCATTCACCGAATCATTCGTTCGTCTACTTCATTCACCGATTCATTCGTTCGTCTACTTCATTCACCGATTCATTCGTTCGTCTACTTCATTCACCGATTCATTCGTTCGTCTACTTCGTTCACCGATTCATTCGTTCGTCTACTTCATTTACCAAATCATTCGTTTGTCTACTTCATTCACTAAATCACTCACTTATTCACAGATATACTGACCGCAAACTTTCGAACGGCAGTGTAGTTAATGAATTAGTTCATTCACTCACTCACTTGTTCATGTCCAGTCTCTCCAAGATGAGTGATAGAGGACAGATGAACACATGAAAGCATCGTGGAGCGGAT
>CM049871.1:3894432-3924432 GCA_027474115.1 Schizopygopsis malacanthus | reverse complement strand
GCTTTAGTGGAATGTAAAGGTTCTTTTAGAATGTTGAAGCCGCGCGCGCGATCGAGTCCGCGGAGGAGCACGAGGACACATGAAACATGATAACTCACATTATACTGCAGCAGTATTCATATCTGAGAACACCCCGAGCGATCATTACAAATATACTGATCAATCAGTGACGGGTTAACGCCTGCTCACAACAAAGAAACGATGCAAAACTGCACATTAATAAACACGACGCAGAAACAATAGAGCAGACTCTAGATGTAAATATGAGAATATGCTGAACCCTCTGAAACTAATTGTTCATTTCAATCATAGGTTAATCACATATAATTAGCTATTTATTTCTTAGATAACAAGTTTTAGAATTTATTTTGATTTGGTTAATTAATTTCTGTTCAACTTCTTGCAAACGTTTGCATAATAGATATAAACCAAAATGTGCCCGGGCTGCCTTACAGTTGTTTTCATTTCCATTCACTAAAGGTAACATCTTACCTCTAATAAGACTGTTTAGTGTGCCTTCCAAACTAAAGAAACTCCAGCTGGACTGACTCGGGGCTTGTCGGATATAAGTGGATAAAATGCCCAAAACAATCATGTAAGGAGTGAGGCAGGATGTCTCCAGCAGTCTCCGAGCACTGACAGCTCTCCAGAATAACTCCGCGTCTGTCTGCGAAGCGTGAGAGATGACGTCACAGAGCGCGCCGCGAGGGGTTGTGGGTAATGAAGTCCGCTCGTTAGTCCTTAACTATCACCCCTGTGGCCGTTATAACCGCTAAAAAGCGTTGTTTGTGGCCTTCGTGAATAATAATAAGAATGACATTACATAAATAACATTACACAAGGCTGGCAATTCCACACATTTAACATTTAAATGAACAGTACAGAACAGAAAGGGATATATAATAACAGCGCGGAAGATGCTATAATGTACTAGAATGTGAATATACTGGAGAATAGAATAGAATAGAATAGAATAGAATAGAATAGAAAGGTAAGGCCCGGGAATGTGTCATTTAATAACATAAGAAAGAAAATCAGTTGTATAACAGAACAAAAGAGAACAGAACATAATATAATATAATATAATATAATATAACAGAACAGAAACAGAACAGAACAGAACAGAACAGAATATAATAGAACAGAACAGAATAGAACAGAATAGAATAGAATAGAATAGAACAGAACAGAATATAATAGAACAGAACAGAACAGAATTGAATATAATAGAACAGAATAGAATAGAATGTGGCTGAAATTAGACTTGATAAGAAGAAGTAGACTAGACTAGACTAGAACGGAACAGAATAGAATTTGGTATATAATAGCACACGACATAATAGATTGTTCAATTCAATTCAATTCAAGTTTATTTGTATAGCGCTTTTTAAAATTACAATCGTTGCAAAGCAGCTTTACATAAAAAAAAGTTTCTACAATATATTTATATATTGTAGAAACTTAATATATTTAACTTATGGTAGAATTTTATTGTATAGAATACAATTATATTGCATAGAATAGAATAGAGTGTAAATTAGACTTGATTAGAAGAAACAGACTACACTGGAATAAAATAGAATAGAAATTAGACTCAATTAGAAGAAACAGACCAGACTAGACTAGAACATAATAGAATGTGGCATATAATAGCATAAGCTATAATAAAAGTGTAACAGACTAGATAAAAAATAGCAATACAGAATAGAATAGAATAGAATAGAATATAAAGGTAAGTGCCGGGAATGTGTCATTTAATAACATAAGAATGTAAATCAGTAGTATAACAGAACAGAACAGAAGAGAACAGAACAGAATAGAATAGAACCGAACAGAACAGAACAGAAGAGAACAGAATATAATAGAACAGAACAAAATAGAATAGAATGTGGCTGAAATTAGACTTGATTAGAAGTAGACTAGACTAGACTAGACCAAACAGACCAGACTAGACCAGACTAGAATGGAACAGAATAGAATAGAATAGAACAGAATAGAATAGAATAGAATAGAATGTGGCTGAAATTAGACTTGATTAGAAGTAGACTAGAATGGAATAGAATAGAAAAGAATAGAATAGAATAGAATAGAATAGAATAGAATAGAATAGAATAGCATGTGGTATATAATAGCACACGACATAATAGATTGTTCAATTCAATTCAAGTTTAGCACTTTTTAAGCACTTTTTAAAATTGTAACAATACAGAAGATAATAGAATAGAACAGATCTTAAAACGTGGGAATGTAAAATCCCAGGGTGACGTGATTGTTTGACTAAGCGAGTGTTTGCCTATGCTGTGATAGGCTGTCATTGTGGAGTGTTGAATCGACACAGGTGTAGTCATGGGTGTAGTCCACACAAACATAAACAGGGAACACTATGCATTCACTCACACAGTTTAACCTTTAGTCTCTCTTCAGAACAAGCAACTCCCCAAATTACCCTTTAAAGTGAGTCAGATTCCAACACACAGCAACAGCATTCAAACACTTCCCTCATCCGTCCGCCGTAGGCAAAGCCGCGAGCCTGGCAGAGGCACTGATCTGAATCTGCTCTATTTCATATCTGTCTGTCTGGCTGTCCAGCCCTCACTCCCACCTCTCTCTCTCTCTCTCTCAGAGCACATTACGCCCCGGGGACATTTTTTTCACCAGATGTTCCTCTAAAGGAAGTACTTCAGCATGGGTTTGTTGCCACAGTTGCAACTCAACACACAGCAACATAGCAACGGTCCCGCGCCGACTGCTCTGAACTTCAATGGGTGAGCGCCGCCTCTCTGCCACGGCCTTACATAATGAAAATGTTATGCTAACGCAAGGCAAATATTAAGTTACCCCAGCTGCCAAGTGCTTGTTGTCATGCTGTCATGGAGACAGTTTCCATGAGTATGAGTGTGTTTACACTGTGTTTTAAATACCCTGAACTTGGACTGGGGAGGGAAACAAAAGACTGCTTGGCCGGAGTCCTGATGTCTGAGTGAGTGTGTGTGTGTGTGTGTGTGTGTGTGTGTGTGTGTGTGTGTGAGTGTGTGTGTGTGTGTGTGTGTGTGTGTGTGTGTGTGTGTGTGTGTGTGTGTGTGTGTGAGTGTGTGTGTGTGTGTGTGAGTGAGTGTGTGTGTGTGTGTGTGTGTGTGTGTGTGTGTGTGTGTGTGTGTGTGTGTGTGTGTGTGTGTGTGTGTGTGTGTGTGTGTGTGTGTGTGTGTGTGTGTGAGTGTGTGTGTGTGTGTGTGTGTGTGTGTGTGTGTGTGTGTGTGTGTGTGTGTGTGTTATAGCTGGGCGTAGGAGATAGAACAGAGAGATATTTCATTAGAAGTCTTTGTCTGTGTAACACATTAGTTTGTTGTTAGCATGCAGTCTTATTGAGTCTATGGATCTCAAACCGGTCGTGCATAGGCACAGAACAGTCACCCATGACACAGCACAGCTTTATGATTCGTTTACAACTCTTTACAAAGGATTCAACTAAAACTGTCACGCTTTTAAACCTAAATGAGGCAACAGGTTGTTGGTAACAAACGCAAGGAGATGTTTGGAGATCAGTTTGCTTTGACAGTCTTCTGGTTGATGTCACACTGTAGGTCAAGCTGAGAGAACATCATGTACTTGGTGGCTATAGTAATATATTTTATTTACTATTTTTATAATTGTCTTTTATATAAAAGTAGACAGACAGATGATCAGACAGACTGTTTTCATAAAATAGTAAATACAGACAGACAGACAGACAGACAGACAGACAGACACAGACAGACAGACAGACAGAGATAGATAGATAGATAGATAGATAGATAGATAGATAGATAGATAGATAGATAGATAGATAGATAGATAGATAGATAGATAGATAGATAGATAGATAGATAGATTGATTGATAGATAGATGTATTCAGGTAAAGGCAGAAACTAAAGTATTGCTCTGTACCGCCACCTGCTGTATAAACACTCACACAACACATGTGACGGGTGTCTGCTGTTGTGCTGCCTTCCTTCACCTTTATTCAGACAGACAGCTTATCAGTCCTGCGAACATCACAACAGCCAAACTATGACAGACAGAAATGCCCCTTCGTTCAGTCCGAAGTCCTCCGTCGACATGAATGAGTTCCAGAGAGGATGTTTCTCGCGCTGTCTGCAGGTCCGTTCCTTCCGGTCCCTTTAGTTTCTGTTAACACAAGTCACTCTTACGCATCTGTGGGATGAATTACCAGTCTACACATGGTTTAAATTCACATTATTTAATATCATCGTTTCACTAATATGGAATCTGTCTGCTGTATTCATGCATCATGAGATATTAAATGTTTATGACTAGAGTTAAACGATGATTGCTCAGTAGCTGCTCTTTCTAAACTTCCCAATGAGAAATGAAAGTGATCGAATGAATGATTTTGGCAGCAAAGCTCACTTAATTTGGTCGTGGAAGAATCTTATGAGAATCATCTTGTGTGTGGCCATGGCCACCACTGACCTAAGCTTGGTCACCTTGCTCAAAACTGCAGTTTTTGTCCCCTTTATCTTGTCAATAAATGCATTTATTAAGACGCGGAACCGGTGTGTTTTTTTTGCATCATCAAACGGGAGACATTCAGATGCATGCTTCAGCTTTGCCTCAGCACTAGGAGCGAGTCAAATGAGCTTCGGCAGAACAATGAGATGCTGTTAGGCTGTGTGTCAGTAAAACAAACTTCCCTGTCCTGTCAGCCGTCACTGTGCTCACTGCGCATGCTCTGATCGCGTCATCATAAGAAACTATGAGCATACGACGCAGTTCTGTCATCAGTTAAGTCATGATGACATTACTAAATATGTGATTAAAGCTGCGAACTGTGCATGCATGTATGTATGCATTACATTATCAGAACGTCTCTCAAATGCATACTAAAATATAGGCTATCGTGCAATTCCAGATCACAATAAGGCCCAAGCTGATGTATTTTAATTAGTAATTTAATGCACAAATATATGTGAGCACAGTGCATTATACTTTATGCATTATTAATTTTAAAAGTACAAGCGAAAATGAAATCATTTAAATGCATAAAACAACTGATTTTACATTCTGGCATTTATGTGCTGTTGTTTTTTCACATTCTTATCACTAACATGTCTCATCCATGAGTATGTGATGTTAGAGAACACGTTTTAGGGGGGTTTTGAGAACCAGAACCAAACAGACAGAGCAATAACAACTATAGTGAGCGCCTTTATTAAAATACCTGGAGGTGAGGAATAATACAAAAATTGTCATATTACTTGATATAATAATTCACAAATATCTCAATTACAATTAAGTAGAAATTGAATTGTATTCAGCTGTGTTTTAGGCACTAAAATAGTCCAGTACTTTATAGTCAACCACATGTTTATATAGAAATAATGAAGATTTCAGTGCCACCCCAGGCTGGTTTCTACCCCCCCAACATCCGGGCTCCGCCACTGGCTGCATATGATATAAAGAGATTTAACTTCTGAATTATAATTTTTTCAGTGCCACATGGAAGCTACTTCATAGTGTTCCACAGGAACGTTCTCAGAACTTTGACTAACGTTCTAAAGTTCTCTCGAATCTATCGAACATTGCTCAAAAACCGTTCTGAACGCCAGAGACAATAACGTTTTCATAACATAAGAGCAAAACAATTTTTTACAACATATTTTGTTAGCTGGGTTCCATGGTGCACATCCCATAAAGTACAGTTTTATTATGATATCATGTCCAAAAATGTTGTGTAACATGCTACTTTTAATTAAGTTAGTGATGGTCAATCGTTTTGTTTCATACACTGCATCAATATACCTTGATTTTCAAATGATGTCTTGTAAACTAACATTTAAGGAATGTTTCAGTGAGTTTTTGAACAGGTGCTGAGTTTGCAAGGATATCGAATATTATTTTTGACTTTATATTATAAAAAGTAATGTGCTCCAAATACTATAACGACGTAAAGAAATCAATTCGAAAACGCATTTTCTCAGTCGCAGGGGGATAAACACAGACTACAGTCATAAAAGCGGATTACGTTTTAGGACAAGCGCTCGGATTAACATCCTGCTGACGTCACAAGGCGAGCCCTGCTGGACGCGCGCTGATTGGACAGACGCTTCCTCCGCTGCTAGCTGCTGGAGAGACCGGCGAACCGAGCGGAGCCCGAACCGGGCCCGAGCGCGCGGTGGAGCTGATCTGCGTGGAAGATGGCGGAGTTGAGCGGAGTCCGACACGAACTTGTGAGTATTTTCATCATGAAGAGTGCCGCGGGTTTTGTGTCCTGCTTCACACACGGAAACAAGTTTGTCAGTCAGCACAGTGAGAGCCAGACTAGATGTTTTAAAGGAATAGTGCACATTTAAATAATAGGCATCATCTACTTACCCTGGTTTCCCTCCTAACATGTTTAGCAGAACATTAACGCTTCTTTTACAATGTAAGTGAATGGGGACTGGAGCTGTCAGATTCCATGCATGACCAAAAACGTATGTCAATGTTATGTTATTATACATTGTCTTATGAAGCGACAGTAGTTTTGTGTGAAGAACAAATTCGGCGCATAACAGTTTGTTTTCAGTTTTGTCAAATGTTATTGGTTCTAAGATGTTTTTGTATAGCTGACAACTTTAATTATGCAGAAGCACATAGAGATTTGAGAGCACAGGACTTTTTGATAAACAAAAGACCAGGAATATTGTTATTATGGGATATTTTTATGACGCTTTTTGATCTCTGGGGGCTTGACCGCTCCAATCTCATTCACTCTTGTTATGTATCCTTTCAAACCTGGATAAATGTAGTTGTAGAGGTGTTTTAGCAGAATGTTGACAGGTCTCTTACAATGGGAGTGGATGGGGACTGGAGCTGTCACGCTCCAAACATGACAAAAAAGACAGATGTGCTATATTATCTTACAGAGCCACACAACCGTTTGTGTGAGGAACAAGTTTGTTGCATAAACATGTTTGTTTTCAGTTATGCAATTTGATGTCTTAGTTGTGATGATTTAGATTCAAAAGTTAATATGAAGTGCATTTAGGATATTTGTATGGTTCTGTTAGTCCTCTGGGGGCTTGACAGCTCCAGTCCCCATTCACTTTCATTGTGTGTAAAAGAAAGCAGCTTGGATATTGTGCATTTGTATGTTCCCTGTGTCATCACGACTTAGTGAATCAGTGTTTCCACCTGTTCCGTGCTGTGTGTGTATCTATACATGTGATTTGCATGTTTTTTGCACAAACGGCCATCTCTTAACTTCCTGGTTGTACTTTATCCACCACAGAGAAACAGAAATCAGAGCAGTTCTTTCGGGGAGCCCCAGTGTATGTCACCACAAAAAGATGAGCAACAGAAACTGGTAATGACCTGACAGATGTGGTTTTGTTTGCATGTGCATGTTGTGTTGTCTCACGTCGCTGTGATGTGTTTGACAGGCCGTGCCGTTCTGCGGCGGCATCCGGGGCGGGATGAGACCGGGGAAGAAAATCACCATCATGGGCGTCGTGAATGCAGATCCGGACAGGTAGCTTATGTCTCACACGCACGCACACACACACACACACACACGCGCTCACACCTGTACGTGCTCACACACACACACACACACACACACACACACACACACACACACACACACACACACACACACACACACACACACACACACACACACACACACACACACACACACACACACACACACACACACATGCACTCACACCTGTCGTGCTCACACACACACACACACACACACACACCTGTACGTGCTCACACACACACACACACACACACACACACACACACACACCTGTACGTGCTCACACACACACGCACACACACACACACACACACACACACACACACACACACACACACACACACACACACACACACACACACACACACACACACACACACACACACACACACACACACGCTCACACCTGTACGTGCTCACACACGTGCGGGACACACCCAGAGGGACACAGCTGTCATGTGCTTCTTCTTATCTGTGTAACTTAAGCGATCAAAGCTAGTTAACTAGGAATGAGGCTAGACAGATTTTAACTCTAAATGCTCTCTCTCTCTTGGGGCAGTTTTAGATACAATCACAGCGATTTTAACTCTAGACGATGATCTCCTGTACTGTTCTGCTCTCTCTTGCTTCGGTTGATGCTCTCTCTCTCTGGGGCAGTTTTGCTGATTTAACTCTATGATGACTGTTCATGCTCTCTCTCTCTCTGGGGCAGTTTTAGCTGATTTAACTCTATGATGACTGTTCCTGCTCTCTCTCTCTCTCTGGGGCAGTTTTAGCTGATTTAACTCTATGTTGACTGTTCCTGCTCTCTCTCTCTCTCTGGGGCAGTTTTAGCTGATTTTAACTCTATGTTGACTGTTCCTGCTCTCTCTCTCTCTCTGGGGCAGTTTTAGCTGTTTTAGCTCTCTCTCTCTCTGAGTTTTAGCTGATTTAACTCTATGTTGACTGTTCATGCTCTCTCTCTCTCTCTCTCTCTCTGGGGCAGTTTTAGCTGATTTTAACTCTATGTTGACTGTTCTTGCTCTCTCTCTCTCTCTGGGGCAGTTTTAGCTGATTTAACTCTGTTATGCTCTCTCTCTCTGGGGCAGTTTTAGCTGTTCTCTATGTTGCTCTCTCTCTCTCTGGGGCAGTTTTAGCTGATTTAACTCTATGTTGACTGTTCCTGCTCTCTCTCTCTCTGGGGCAGTTTTAGCTGATTTTAACTCTATGCTCTCTCTCTTGGGGCAGTTTTACTGTTCCTGCTCTCTCTCTCTCTGGGGCAGTTTTAGCTGATTTAACTCTATGTTATGCTCTCTCTCTCTGGGGCAGTTTTACTGTTCCTGCTCTCTCTCTCTCTCTGGGGCAGTTTTAGCTGATTTAACTCTATGTTGACTGTTCCTGCTCTCTCTCTCTGGGGCAGTTTTAGCTGATTTTAACTCTATGTTGACTGTTCATGCTCTCTCTCTCTGGGGCTCTCTCTCTCTAGTTTTAGCTGATTTTAACTCTATGTTGACTGTTCCTGCTCTCTCTCTCTCTCTGGGGCAGTTTTAGCTGATTTTAACTCTATGTTGACTGTTCCTGCTCTCTCTCTCTGGGGCAGTTTTAGCTGATTTTAACTCTATGTTGACTGTTCCTGCTCTCTCTCTCTCTGGGGCAGTTTTAGCTGATTTAACTCTATGTTATGCTCTCTCTCTTGGGGCAGTTTTACTGTTCCTGCTCTCTCTCTCTCTCTGGGGCAGCTGCTCTCTTCTTAGTTTTAGCTGATTTTAACTCTATGTTGATGTTGACTGTTCCTGCTCTCTCTCTCTCTCTGGGGCATGCTCTCTCTTTGGGGCAGTTTTAGCTGATTTTAACTCTATGTTGACTGTTCCTGCTCTCTCTCTCTCTCTGGGGCATGTTTTAGCTGATTTTATCTCTATGTTGAGCTGTTCCTGCTCTCTCTCTCTCTCTGGGGCAGTTTTATCTGATTTTATCTCTATGTTGTCTGTTCCTGCTCTCTCTCTCTCTCTGGGGCAGTTTTAGCTGATTTTAACTCTATGTTGACTGTTCATGCTCTCTCTCTCTGGGGCAGTTTTAGCTGATTTAACTCTATGTTGACTGTTCTTGCTCTCTCTCTCTCTCTGGGGCAGTTTTAGCTGATTTTAACTCTATGTTGACTGTTCATGCTCTCTCTCTCTCTGGGGCAGTTTTAGCTGATTTTAACTCCATGTTGACTGTTCATGCTCTCTCTCTCTGGGGCAGTTTTAGCTGATTTAAACTCTATGTTGACTGTTCATGCTCTCTCTCTCTGGGGCAGTTTTACGTCTGTTCTATGTTTGCTCTCTCTCTCTCTGGGGCAGTTTTAGCTGATTTAACTCTCTATGTTGACTGTTCCTGCTCTCTCTCTCTCTCTGGGGCAGTTTTAGCTGATGATTTAACCACTGTTCATGCTCTCTCTCTCTGGGGCAGTTTTACTGATTTAACTCATTTATTGTTCCTGCTCTCTCTCTCTCTCTGGGGCAGTTTTAGCTGATTTAACTCTGGAGTATTTTATGATGTTAATCTGTTCCTGCTCTCTCTCTCTCTCTGGGGCAGTTTTAGCTGATTTTAACTCTATGTTCTGTTATGGGGCAGTTTTAGCTGATTTAACTCTATGTTCTGTTTGCTCTCTCTCTCTGGGGCAGTTTTAGCTGATTTTAACAAGAGGAGTTCTATGTTCCACTGTTCCTGCTCTCTCTCTCTCTGTTGATTTAACTATGATTCTGTTCCAGCGACGCATGCTCTCTCTCTCTGGGGCAGTTTTAGCTGATTTTAACCGGTCTCTATGTTGACTGTTCATGTCAAATCTCTCTCTCTCTGGGGCAGTTTTAGCTGATTTAACTCTATGATGTCTGTTCATGCTCTCTCTCTCTGGGGCAGTTTTAGCTGATTTAACTTTTTCTGAATGAAATAATATGACTTTGGGGCAGTTTTACTGATTTTCTATGTTGACTGCTCTCTCTCTCTCTGGGGCAGTTTTAGCTGATTTAACTCTTTTACTGTTCATGCTCTCTCTCTCTCTCTGGGGCAGTTTTAGCTGATTTAACTCTATGTTGACTGTTCTAAAAATAAATAAATGCTCTCTCTCTCTGGGGCAGTTTTAGCTGATTTAATGCTCTCTCTCTCTCAGTTTTATTGGTTGTTGACTGTTCCTGCTCTCTCTCTCTCTCTGGGGCAGTTTTGACATCAGTCTGACGTGCGGCTGCGGGGACGTTGCTCTGGATATGTGTGTGCGGTTCGAAGACCGGGAGATTTTGCGAAACGCCTGTGTGTCTGATAGCTGGGGCGAGGAGGAGAGGTCAATACCCTACTTCCCCTTCATCGCAGAGCAGCCTTTAAGGGTCAGTGTCTTCACCTGAATTCAACAGAATCACGGCATGTTTTTTTAGGGATACGTATTTGCAAAACTAAACGGTTGGCTGTCTACTAAATAGGTGACTTGTTGGTATTAATGAAGTCTTGTTAACACCACCAAGAGCATATATTGGTAAACAAATGAAATAAAATAATGTGTAATCAGAATAAAAAAAGGCAAAAACAAGATGTGCAAAAACAAATGTGCAAAAACAAGTAAGATTGCAAAAACAAGTATAGATGTGCAAAAACAAGACGTGTAAGATAAAGCATTCTGTTTGTGTCAAAACGTGATTAAAACCGAAATCGAAAAAAAAATCAAAAAACGTGATATATATTTTTTGTCCATTCGCACAGCCCTACTTATCAGCATGCCTATTATTCAAATATTGGCTGTTTATTAATTTGTATAAAGCACATATTCTGCATGACCGTATTCTACATCCCTAATCCTACCAATACCTAAACTTAACAACTACCATATTAACTATTAATAAACAGCAAATTAGGAGTTTATTGAGGCAAAGATTGTAGTTAATGGTTTGTTGATAGAGAGAATTGGACCTTAAAATAAAGCGTGACTGAATAAAAAATGTATGCAACATTTAAAAGTTAATATTGAATATTATATTTGATACAGCAGGCTTCTACGGCTCATATAGTATGATATAGTGTGAATATGAAGGAACAAGGTCCAAACTAAGGAAAAATGTGCAATTTGGTGCAGTTCCTGATGTTTATATGGACAAAACGTAAGATCAAGATTCTGATAGCTTGTAATGTAAATCAATGAGATCTTTATAACAGATGCAAAAAATGTTCTAAACATCTTTATCTCTCTACAACTCCCAATAATGTGTCTTAAGTCAGATGATATTTAAATGCATAGATTTATGCTGTTTAGTGTCAAAACATATCACGCAATGCATTACAATGTTGATTGAGAGACCTTCCTCAAAAGCCTGATGATCAAATATGAGGCTGATTTTTCTAAAACAAATCTGTATAATCAAGTAAAGCTAAGTTGATTCAGTCCAGTGAGAGTTCATCTTGAAATATTACTAACAATATAAAAGTCATTCTCATGTTTACTTTATAAAATCAGTAAAGATTTCACAGCAAATAGACAAGTGAAGCACAAACTGAAGAGGTGCGTTTATAATTGTACTAAAACGCATTTTACTTATTAAAAAAGTCTGACTGTCAATCAGACGATAGAAGGCATGTCGTAGATTGTGTGCAACCAGCCTGGTTTTGATCATGTTTATCATTTATAGACCTTTGTGTACCAAATACGATACAGTAGGCTTTATAGGGTTAATTGAGGCTGGTTTAGGCTCATGCCAACATTCATGGGTTCAGTTCCCAGCAAATGCATGAATTAATCAAAGGTAGAACTTGAAATGTCAAAGTTAATGCATAAATGTCAATATGTTGAGTTGACTGATGAATATGCAAAGATAGTAAATAAGTGTTTAAAACTCATTTTCCTCACAAAACAGCAGGAGCATGAACACATGCACACTGAAGCTGTAGTTGACGTCTGCAGTTTTCTCTCTTGTTGCTCGTCCAGGTTGAGATTCATTGCGAGCACCCGCGCTTCCGCGTGTTCGTGGACGGCCATCAGCTCTTTGACTTCTACCATCGCGTGACGCCGCTGACGGCCATCGACACCATACAGATCAGCGGCAGCCTGACCATCACCAAGCTCAACTGACGTCCAGCTTCCCAGCTGAGCATTAAAGACTGTGACGCCGAAGGAGAATACACAGCTCGTGCATTTTCATGCGTATAAGGAGCATTTGGTGCTATGAGCATCACGATCGTCAGTAGCATTTTAGCGGCAAGTCAACATGAAATGCCATTCGCATCTAATTTAGGTTGTTTTTCTGAGTGCAACGGGATATTCAAATAGAGAAACGTAGGGTGGGGCTTGATGTGTTTTTGTAGTCCAACCCATAAGTTTGCATCATTTGTCAAAAACTCAATTTATGATTTTGGATTATTGCAGAAAAGTTTGTGATTTTTACACATTTTGTCCATTATTATAATCAATTTCGAATCCTAAACACAATCACGAAAAGTAAAAACTAAATGTAAATGAACCACGACGAGATCATGTGACTTCAACAAAAAAAAAATCCTGAACGTTTGAGTTATAAATTAGTGTGCAAGAGCACGATTATAAGCACAATGAAGCTGTGAAAGCTACACGTGAAACATAAAACGTGAAAATATTGTGAGCTTGTGTTCACCACCGAGCTTATTTCAGGTATTTAACTAAAAACCCTTTGAGAAAACCTCTGGACTTCAGGGCTAAACTGACACTTATTTCATCGTTTTGGACGACAGACATCAGGAGAGGAATTTCAGAAGAAGCACAACTTATGAAGACAAAATAGTAAACATACCAATAAGTCAATGGGACCAGAAGCATGTCTTCAGAAAGCAAAAAGAGTGCGTTTGGATTTCATGCCGACTCTCTGGCATTAAAGATTGAAGATACAGATGCTGAACTAACAGAGCGTTTAATATTGTACAGCGTCAGTGAAAGCGATATATGAGCGCGTAACTGTGTAACTCTCCAGCTGATGTACTCCGGTGAGGTTTATTACTCCCTGAATATGAGTATATGAGTATATAACATAAACAGGGTGATTTGAGAGTTGCATCTGTCTTACAGCAATAGTGATCTTTCATTGTAATTCCACTTAAACATACTTCAGACCAATGCATTTTATGTTTAGCTGCGTTAACGAGACGGCGTGATGAGCCGCTAAACTTAATTTAGGTGCTTTCGTTACTATAGACCAGCATTAAATCAGGGAGAAAACCATTGCATTCCAGTGCTTTCTGTGTATTTATTGTCTCTTGATTGTACACACATTGTTCCTAATTAATAAAGGCTTCTAATTAATGGTATTGTATGGTCAGTGATGACGGTTTCAGCATTTGCATGAACTAGGTGCTTGTAGAAAAACACACTAAAGTTAGGTAATATTTAGTGAATACAGAAAGATATATCAAACATGCATTTGACTGGTGTGCTAAATAAAGATAGATATGCTAAACAATAGATATATAAGAAATAAACTAAACAAATAATACAGTACAGTTTATAGTGAGTCGAAATAACTCATTGTAACAATATAAACATATTATTTTTCTAATTATATTTTGCTAATTTTAATAATATTAATTTTTACAGTATAAATTGGGTCTTTAGGCAGTGTAGAAAGGTAGATAAAAATAATAATAATTATAACACAATTTTTAAATATTAAAATAATACATAAATAGCTTAAGGCAAATAATAAATAGTAGATTAAAATAAATAGATGTTAAAATTACCTTACTATTAATAAATAAACAATGCCTAGAACAGTAAAGTACTATGCTGAGTAGAAAACAAACTGTAACTTAAGACTCAATATATTTTACACATATTTATAATGTTATATTTTCACTGTAGAAATTGGGTCTTTAGGCTAAGCAGTGTAAAAATAAAGAAATAAATACACAAATAAAAAGTATGATAATCAATACATTTAATATTAATTAAAACTATTCATAACTATTAATTATAAATGATTAATTAATTAATTAATAAATAACATACTAAATTAAATAAATAATACATTATTCTTAATTCTTTTTAAAATGACCTTAAATAAACATAGTGCAGTACTATAGTGAAAAAATTTAAAATAATATTTGACACATATGTATAATATCTCTGTTCCGAGTAGAAACGGTGTTTTGCTCGCACGAGGATGATCCATGAGTGAGTTGAGAGAGCAGCCTCACCCAATCAGCACGAGAGCCCAGCTGTGCCACACTGGTGCATGCTGGGTAATACTCGGGAAAAGACTGAGCAGGATCCACAGCTCACACTCCCTCACACACACACACACACACACTCTCACACACAGAGAGACAGAGGGATCTGAGCGGATCTCCCGTGACGCCGGTGCGCGGGATGCGCTCGTGAGGATGGGACACTTCACTCCGGTCTCGTGAGGTAAGACGATGACTGACAGCTGCGCGACAGCTAGCCGTTAGCACTGATGCTAGTGTTAGCCTGCTAGCATCGCCCGTCTTAATCTATGGGTTCTGATGCTAGACTGAGCTGGTATGCTAACAGGCTGAGTTTGCTCTTCTGAATCTCTTGTGGGACAATAACACGACTCGTATGGCGACTTAACGTCATTGTTTAGACCGAAGCAGCTCATTTAGACTGATTTAAACACCGTATTTCATGCTGTCAGGTGTTATTAGACTGCTGTGATCAAGCTAACGGCTAACAGCTAGCCGGAATGTAAACATCTCCAAAACCGATTTGATTCTGTCCGAAAGCCGTAATGTCAGTTTAATCCAGATTTAATCTCGGATAAGCATAGTTTAGGCTACACTAACCTCCTCGTCAGGTTTATAAAGTTATGAAGAGTAGTGTGATCAGTTTATGTGCTGAAGGCCTGATGTTTCTTAACAGCTGTGATGAATGGATTTAATAACTTTACTCCTAAAGTGTGTCTTATGCACTTAAATACTGTCATTTAGTTTAGAAACTATATTAGTTATATTGCTACATTTCAGTCTTGATATGTGTCCTATGAATATACAATTATAATTATAGATATTTATATATGTAGTGTGTCCTAATTAGAGTATCTCTGTCAATCTGATTAAATGCATGTACATTTTTAATTCGCAATAATATAAACTAGAGGAGTAAATAATTAAGTGAGACATTTGTTATTGTTTTGTGTCTGTGCTAGATTATAGAAATCTGCAGTTAAAATGATAAACTGTAGTTTAGCACAATTTACTTTGTTTCTGTTTTTAAAAGTATCAGTTTCATAATAATCATAAAATGAATGCCCGGTTATGATTATTTATATCAGTTATTTACAAAATGTAATAAAAGTTGAGTATCACTGTCAATCCCATCAAATCCATGAAGCTGGTTATTGCGTGGTATAGTTTTAATTTTACAATAATATAAACCAGAGGAGTAAATAATTCGTTTGTAAATCTGGCGATGCTTTCTGATAGCAACATTGTTTTGTGTCGTGTGCTATAAGATGTCTATCAGACGTAGGTCACTGAAGTGCTGTGGATGTAAACTGAGGTTTGGCAAAGATCTGACACACCTTTTGAGCAAACAGCTCTGACGAAGCTCCCAGAGCGATACAATAGAGCAATTAAAAAGCCCTGTTTGTGCTTTTGCTCTCCTTTGTAAGCTACTGCATTGAGTGACTGCATCCGTGTGCTTTATTCCCGCTTAAGTCACCACTTAGCACTTAATTAGCGTCTGATTTGAAGACCGTCTCTTGTTAAATTGGTTTGAGGTAGACAACAAGAACCTGTTCCTGTAAACATGCCCTTGAGCACTATTGTAATGAGCGCTGCCAACAGAGGGCGATTGCTTAGCGGTGTTACAATGGGGATCAGAAAATAAGCACACGTCTAATTCATGTCAAGATTTATTGATGTTGTCTCCTCAAAAACGGCTTGTGAGCTACACAAACGGCGTGTGATGATTTACTCACTAGTTCAATATCTAGGGCTTAAAGCACTATATGTAGAGCAATAGGAAGGTGTTGCTTGTCTTTGCAAACACCAGTAATTAGATGTAGGACGATGCTGATGTACTAACACGAGGCTTGAGTTCGTTAAAGAGCAAGCATGAGTGATAATGCAGCTGTTGCGATTAAAACATGCAGAAGAGCTGATCTTCTGTTGCTGTGTCAGAAATCATTTCCAAATGACTTTTTGCGTTTCACATTAAATCTAATTATGGTTATGGACTAATCCTGAGAGCATTCGGGCACTTTAATGATATTAGTAGCTGTTCAAAAGTCATGTTACATGCATTGTAGTGCTGTGCGATTCAGGGGAAAAAACTAAGTGTGATTTTTGATCATTTAAAAAATGTGATAAAAAACAATTGTGACTATATCAATATGACTGTAATATTTGTATCATTATTATTACTAAATAAAAATATTTAAACAATAATAACTTACTATTGTAATATATCAGTGTAGCATTTAAGAAAAAAAAAATTACTTTAATTTTATTGGACTAATTTTACAACTATAGCTTTATTTTGGTGTAAAAACACAGCGAGACATTAAAACTCATTTTTAAGCACTTTTATCGATAGGCACTTCTCATTATAAAATAGGAAGATGATTGGTGCATGTTGCGGTTTCAAATGCATGTTATCTTATGCAACATAGCATAGCCTAGATTTAGATGTGGATTAGCATTTACTGTGAACCAGATCATGTTTTACTGGTGTAAATGAACACAGTGCCACACGTTACTCTGAAACACGCAGCAGGCTATGTGTATTCTATTAAATTCATATTTTGCATTGCACTTTGATAATTGCACCTATCCATGCATTTTTTATTTTATTAATCGTGCATGCATTGTATTTATTTTGCCTGAAAAAGAAAACGTTTTCTCAAACCGTCAAACTCTTTTGTAAAAACCAATGTCTAATTGGAAAATATTGATATGTAGAATTAGATGAAAGGCCCTGAGAATAAATTACCCTCCATTTGTACTTTAATGTTTTGTTAGTCGTATTCCTGAATGCTAATCTGTGCGTGCATTGCTTTGCAGCAGGTGTGAGCTCTCGGCTGTGTTTCTGCTCAAGGCCCCATGGAGCCTGACGTGATACACATGTACTCCTCCTCTCCGCCCCCGATGCAGGACGGCGTCGAGGACGAGGACGACGAATTCAGCGACTTCACCGGCGTCCCGAACAGCACCAGCTTCTCGGAGTTCGACACGCTCACCACCTTCAACCAGTCTCGGGCTTTGAACGCCACATCGCCGCCGGAGCTGCTGAGCAACGGAAGGATCGTGGGACTGTCCGCTCAACCCGCCGGGTCTGCGAAAGCTAACGGCGTGACGCCTGGCTCTGGCCAACCCCCCAAGCCCAACGGTAGAACGGTAGAGGAACTCAAAAAGCTCAGCGAGCACCAAGCTCACGTCACATCCCTGGAGTTCGCAACGGGGTCTCGGACTGAAAGCGACGCCATTGGCTGCAATGGCACAGTTGAAGTGCTAACGAACGGGTTTGCGACATTAGACCAAGGTGTAAGCCCGCCTACGCCACACAAAACCATCGAGTTAGATATCAGTCCAGATGATTTTGCAGATTTCTCTGCCTTTTCAAACGCTGAACGCAACCAGCCTTCAGACACAGTCTGGAAACATTCAAATCAAGTGTGCGTACCGCCACAGAATGATGCTAGCGACAGTGTTGACGAGCGAGGAGCTAGTTTAGAAGACGATAGCAGGGACTCAAGAAACACAGGGTTTGGATGCTTTTCGGAAATCTCTGAAAGTCTCAGCAACGGTGACTGGGGTTTGCACGAAGGGTCGGATTTAGATCGAAGGGAGCTGGAAGCTGAGACTACTGAAGTCGTTAGCACAACGCTAGCCCTTAACGGTGTCTCTTTTAGCGAAACCGACGGGAACAGGGTGTCGCCCGACTCTACTGAGGATAAGTCTTGCGGCGAACAATCAGATGAGAAAGGCTCCGAGAATGAGACTTTAGAGACGGAGACGGAGACGTCCTTTGGTCGGCCGCTATCGACAGACGCGCTCGAAGAATTTGGCGACTTCAGCACGACGGGATCCGTACCCTCGCCTCCGCTTCAGGAGGAGACGGCCAGTCCGGCCGACCACAGCCAGCTGGTTGAGGACGACGAGGAGGATTTTGGAGATTTCGGGGACTTTGGAGATGCCAGCGCGACTGGATTTGCTGATTTTGACCAGCAGGAGGTCTCTCAGCCCGAGCCGGACCCGAGTCCCCCGGTGGAGGTCGACGATGATGACTTTGGCGATTTTGACATATCAAAAGAATCGACAGACTTAGTGGGTGAGGAGGCAACGACGTTTGCGGATTTTCCTGGAAGTGACAGTTTCGCGGATTTTAGCTCTGCGCAGGTGGGCGATAATGAAGGATGGCAGGCTTTCTCTGAGCCGGATCGGAGCCAGAATGGAGGGGAGTCGTGGGCAACGTTTGGGCAGGAACAGAATGCAGCGGCTACAGAACAAAACAGAGATGATTGGCAGGAAAGCCAGCCAGTTACGGCGCCCCCTACTGCTGCGGAGGACCACAAAGCTTGTACAATGGTAAGTCTGATTCCTTAAACATACTAGTTTGATGGTTATAGCTTTTACTTTGCCCCATTCTATTCTTCGTGTTGTTGTCTTGACAGTAACTGGCACAGGAAATTAAATCAGATTGAGGAATGAACCTGGACAGGGTTGTTTACTCTGTATACACGATTGATTAAGCGCAAACAGAGCCTTTATAACGTCTCTATTTCATTCATTCACTGTGCCAGTTATTAGGTCAAAACTAAGTATATGCTGAATACAACTACACACTATTTCTGTCAAATTAAATATTGCTTTCTATCTCTGATAAGCATAAAGATACATAAACACTAGGCTTTTTGAACGGAGCTATTTTTTTATCAGTACCTTTCAGTAATAAATGAAATGTAATAAGTACGCTACCATTCAACAAATCTAAAAATCTCTTCTGCTCACCAAGGCTGCATTTATTTGATCAAAAATACTGTAAAATGTGTGATATTGTGTAGTATTATTACAATATAAAAACTTTTTTCTATTTAGACAAATGTCATTTATTTCTGTGATCAAAGCTGAATTTTTAGCGTCATTACTTCAGTGTCACATGATCCTTCAGAAATCATACTAATTTGCTGCTAAAGAAGCATTTCTCATCATTATCAGTTTCATATATTTGTGAAAACCGTGATAATTTAGTTCAAGATTATTTGAAGAACAGAAAAAAGAACAACATTTATCTTTTGTAACATTATAAAAGCCTTCTGATGCTCTCTCTATTCACTATTTTCCTCTGTCTTTCTGTGTTTTATTAAGTCTGCATTGGTCAGGTGTTTGGAGAAGATTTTCCAGGCCAGTTTCGAGCCGGTCGTCGCCCCTCGGGTAGAGGAAGAGGTGACCACGCTCAACAGCTTCCTCAAACCTCCTGACGCATCACAACATGAAGACGCTGACAGAGGGACGACCAATGGGTGAGGAGCTAAGTGCTGCTGGTGGCCAGTTACCTCAATTACGTCATCTTTGTTGTGCTGTGGTCAATGAAACGCTCTCGGTCTCCTCCTGTGGGTTTTGTAGGGCACTGCGGGACGTGTGGCACCAGCTGCAGGATGTTAATAACTCCTACGGCCTCCGGTACCAATGGGGCGGCTCTCATACCAATAAAGTGCTGCTCTGCTCGCTTGGTATCGACACCAGAAACATAGTGAGTTTGGTTATGGGATTTGGCCAAGAAGCTGTATTCTTCCTCTTTAACTTTCCCTCTCCTCTTTCTCCTCAGCTGTTCACGGGCCATAAAAAGCAGCCTGTGATTGTGCCAATGTATGCTGCCAGTCTGGTGAGTGAAGCCCTGCAGGCGAGCCGTGTCTGTGTGTGTGAGAAAGATGGACGCTGGTTTATATTAGACGTCCTCTAAAGCTCATATGTGTTTAATCAATCATCTTTGACGACTGTCGGTCTGCAGGGGATGCTGGAACCCACGAAAGAGCCGGCGAAGCCCGTCTCCGCCGCTGAAATGATCGCCTCAATAGCACAATCTCCTTCAGTCGCCCCAGAGCTGAACACCTGTCCACCTGACACCGCCCAGGTGAGCCTTCACCTGCTAGAATAGTACACGTTACACACCTCTCTATATAAGGTTGAATATATAACTTTATTTGCATACATACTTGAATTAAGCACTATATATACTACATAGTAAATCTCAACTGCTGGATTGCTTGTATCATTGCAAAATATAAATTTGACTTATTTACCAAAGGCCAGTTAATGATTATTATAAATGTAAATGAAAACTACATCTGAAATATGATGCATCTAAATATTTGCCACTAATGCTTTTGTGAGTTATAAATTGTCAAAATTGAACCGTAGCAAGACCATATTTAATCTATGCAAATAAAATTTCATATATAATAATTGGAAAAAAAATAAAAACAAGAATGATGGAGGTAAATAGACTACTATGGTCATTTAAGATGCCAGTCTGATGAAGTGATGGATAATTAAGCTATTATTTGAAGCACTTTTTGTGAGAGAAAGATGTAAAACTTAAACTTTAGAACAGCGTTTCTATAGGAAGCTTTTTGTTTTACATGATTTTTGTGACAAAGCATCCCAAATCAGTAGTTACCACAGTTTATAACAGAACTTTTCTAAGGGAAATAACTGGGCGACAATCATTAATGAAATAATAAACCAAGTCCTGCACATAAAATAAAAATTGTCACACAAACAAAAACTTTTTTCATTAAGATTTTTAATGATAATTCTTTGCATTACTTTGTCAAATGTGATATCTGGTGTCTTTTTCTGTCGCCAGGAGTCTCTTCCTCCCGTTCAGTTTGACTGGAGCAGTAGTGGCCTTACAAACCCTCTGGACGGTAAGACCGATCAGTCGTTTCTTGATGAGGAACGTCGCAGAGAAACAAGCTTTTCTCATTCTCAAAAATATGGAAACGTGGCTCGTGTGGCGAAAACTACACGCTTGTACAGTCTCCACGTTTAGGTTGGATGTGCATGTGCTCTTCATGCTTCTCGCTAACAGAACCCAGCACTAATCCAGTCATGTAGTTGCATCGCTAATCCAGACCTGAGCATATGTCAACTTCTGCTTTCCTGTGTTCTCTTTCTCTCTGTCCACAACCTTTCTCTCCTCTTTCACCATCCCTCGTTCTGAAGCGAGTGGAGGCTCCTCTCTGCTCAACCTCGATTTTTTCGGTCCTGTGGACGAGTCGCCCTCCAGCACGGCCACCTCCATACCAGGTTTGCTGAAACATTTCCAGTTTAACACCAAAGCTTCTTGATTTCTGCTCTATTTGCATCTATATCTTTAACCGTCCGTTCAAACGACCGTTGTTGCATGCATGCATACGCTGGGTGTATCACAAGTGTGCTGATTTGCGTGTGCAGGCGTGGACCCGGAGCTGTACGAGTTGACCCAAGCGAAGCTGGATGTCAGCGGAGGCAGCAGTAGAGTCGTGGATGCGTTTGCTCGCCTCATGTCGACCGTGGAGAAGACCAGCACCTCCACCAGGTCAGTGAACTTCTCACATTCACAGTACTGCTGCTGGGCCACCAGGAGGAGCCACACGACAGATCCGGATAAGCTCAGAACAGCAGGTCTTCTTTAGGCATGGACTCATTATTTGATCTGTCAAAAGTTAGGTGTTTTTACACAGAATTGAATAAAAATGCAACAACTGGATGAAGGTCATGTGATGCCTATGCTACTTTCTGCTGTTTGAAACCTTTATTAGTACATACTGCATACCTCTATCGTGCTGCTCATATTTTTAATTTTTTAAGTGTGGTACTAGTTTTATTAGTTAATTTAATGATTGGCGTTCAGATATTGTCCTTATAAAAATATGGTTATTTTGCATTTTTGTTTAAACTTTTCTAAGTCTGATGAAACAATAAGTCAAGAAAGGAATGTTATAAATTGTGGTAGCTACTGATTTAGGATGTTTTGTCACTAAAGTAATGCAAAAAGCAATAGAAAATGTTTATGTACTGAAGCTATCTGATGTTTTTATGTGTCTTATGTGATTTTTTGCTCTGATATCTTTCTTTGATCTGTCTGATCTCTTGTTCTGATCGGTCTGATCTCTCTGTCTCTTGATCACTTGTTCTGGCTGTCTCTCTTTCTCTGATCTGCCTAATCTCTTATCTGAGACAGTCTGAACAGATCTGAACAGTCTGATCTCGGTCTTATCTATCATATATATTGTTCTGATCTGTCCAGTATCCTGATCTTTCTGTTCTTTCTGTCTCTGATGTGACCTCTTGTTCTGATCTGATATGTTTGTTTCTTCTGATCTGTCTATTCTGTCTGATCTCTTGCTCTGATCGGTCTATTCTGTCTGATCTCTTGTTCTGATCTGTCTGATCTCTTGTTCTGATCGGTCTATTCTGTCTGATCTCTTGTACTGATCTGTCTGATCTCTTGTTCTGGTCTGTCTGATCTCTTGTTCTGATCGGTCTATTCTGTCTGATCTCTTGTTCTGATCGGTCTATTCTGTCTGATCTCTTGTTCTGATCGGTCTATTCTGTCTGATCTCTTGTTCTGATCGGTCTATTCTGTCTGATCTCTTGTTCTGATCGGTCTGATCTCTTGTTCTGATCGGTCTATTCTGTCTGATCTCTTGTTCTGATCGGTCTATTCTGTCTGTCTGTCTGATCTCTGTTCTGATCTATGTCTGATCGGTCTGATCTCTTGTTCTGATCGGTCTATTCTGTCTGATCTCTTGTTCTGATCGGTCTATTCTGTCTGATCTCTTGTTCTGATCGGTCTATTCTGTCTGATCTCTTGTTCTGATCGGTCTATTCTGTCTGATCTCTTGTTCTGATCTGTCTATTCTGTCTGATCTCTTATTCTGATCTCTATTCTGTCGGACATATGCCTATTCTGTCGGATCTATGCCTATTCTGTCTGATCTCTATTCTGTCTGATCTGTCTATTCTGTCTGATCTATGCCTATTCTGTCTGATCTATACTTATTCTGTCTGATCTATGTCCATTCTGTCTGATCTCTTATTCTGATCTCTATTCTGTCGGATCTATGCCTATTCTGTCTGATCTCTGATTCTTGTTCTGATCTTGTTATTCTGTCTGATCTCTTATTCTGATCTCTATTCTGTCTGATCTCTTTCTCTAATCTGTCTGATCTATGTCTATTCTGTCTGATCTCTTATTCTGATCTCTATTCTTTCAGATCTAGCATAAGAGATAATACAGACTAGACAGAGATCAGAGAAATAGATCAGTCTATTCTGTCTGATATCGTTCTCTGATCTATGTCTATTCTGTCTTATCTCTTATGCAGATCTGTCTATTCTGTCTGATCTCTTGCTCTGATCGGTCTGATCTCTTGCTCTGATCGGTCTATTCTGTCTGATCTCTTGTTCTGGTCGGTCTGATCTCTTGTTCTGATCGGTCTGATCTCTTGTTCTGATCTATGCCCATTCTGTCTGATCTATGTCTATTCTGTCTGATCTCTTTCTAGTCTGTCTTATCTCTTGTACTGATCTGTCTGATCTCTCTATTCTGTCTGATCTCTTTCTCTCTGATGTGATCTGTTTAAATGTTTCTCTCTGATGTGATCTCTCTCTGACCGGTCTGATCTCTCTCAGCAGAAAGCCTGTGCAGAAGGAGGAGAATCTGAGTGAAGAGGCTCGGCGAGTGATCTCCGGTCTGCCGGATCTGTCGTTCATGCAGGCTAAAGTCCTCATGTTCCCCTCCACGCTGACTCCTCTCCTCCCTTCCTCCTCGCCCGACTGACGCGGCCTTCTCCGCCGCGCCGTTTCACCTCTCTTTCTCTGTGTAGCGCTCTCCAGCTTCCACCAAACTGACCGTAATGATTTTAATTTCATCCTTTTGGTTTTCTAGCTCCTGTTTGTCATGTTCCTGGGCGTTTTTAAGTTCAAAAACATTGTCTGCGTCAGAAGAGCGAGTGGATGAGATAATCGACTAATGAGCGATCGCTTTAGAGGAGAATTTTATTTGTAGACCGAGAGTAGGAAAAGAGTTTGTGTTTATATTAGAGCCAATCTGTATATAATCAGGGATGATTTCCTTTCCAGTATTCTTCAGTTAAGTTAGTGTGTGTGTGTGAGAGAGAGAGAAAGAGGCACTTTGTTATTTTCAGGTCGTTGTTTTTATGAAACACTGGTTTAAAAGTCCTTCAATGGCACAAATGATGACGTGAATGATCTGATTTGTATTTAGATATATATAAATGCGTAGTTATATCGACTTGAAACCAAACCGCCTGCAAAATAGTCTTTAAATTTTGCGTAACAAAGGCCTTAGTTTTTAATCAGTTTGGCTATTACATTACAATCAATATTGTTATTACTTGTAGGTCTTTGATTTCGCAGAGGCATTAGTGAACACTTTATCCTTTTGTTGTGCAAATAGTTAACTCGCTTTACACACTGACAGAGTCCATCAACAACTACAGAAACCATATCTTTGCATTAGCTGCTCATGTTTTCGGTTCTTTTGTTGTTGTTGTTTATTATCATTATTTTAATGTGAGTTGAAACCACTGGCTATAATGTAGTGAAGGAATCATTGAATGAATGATCAACTTGAATATAAATATATAAGTGTATCGAGATTAAGGGACCAATATCTGCTGTATCATTGTGTTTTGGTCAATCTGTGTGAACTCTGATAAATCTTAAGTGACTCTTTTGGAGGACGTCTGCTATCTTGTACGCCAGGAGTGCATGATGGGAAATGTTCACCAGAAATGAGTTTTTTCTCACCTTTTTGGGTTATTTGTCTCCTAGCTCTTATTTGTTTTCTCAGTTGTGTCACTGTTTATTCTGTCTCCTGGAGGATTTTGCACATTGTAAAGATATACAGAAGAACTGCTTACATAGTTAACGGTGGCTTCGGACTGTGTACAGTCAAACTATGGAACATGTAAAAATTGTTATGGGAAAATTCCTATGGAAAACCCATACAGATGAATGATATCTCTAAAGAGCCTGTACCGAGGTCAATCGCGCATGCCCAGGTTCTTTAAAAAATACAAACAAGTGTGTAAATTTTCTTTAAGTGTACACAAGAAATTAAAATAATTTAAGAGAAAATGCTGCTTTCGTGTGTCTTCTTCATTCATGTCTGTTTTAAAAGCACAAACTGAACGGCAGTTTATTTTGGTATTTTTTTTATTTAAAACATTTAAATACTAAAAAATTTCCACAAGAAAAATATTTAAATTCTATAACATTATAAAAGGTTGCAATATATTACATCAATATGTTGTGTGCTCGTTGATACTGTATCAAAATAAATATACACACCTCTTTGCCATAGTAACCCTTTTGGTCTACATACCATAATACCCCAAAAATAGACCTTAATATTTTGTACAAATTCAAAGGTTTTGCACATCAAATTACGACCCGACCAAAACCTCCATGATGTGATCCAGTTCGTTCAGATCCAGTTTGAAAGCCTGATTAGACGGAAGCACCGATTGGCTCGTCCCGCCGTTACCGTAACCGGCGAGTGTCTTAACGAGGTCGTCCGTTACCATGGACACGACTTTTGACGAGCTCGGAGACGAACCGTAGGGGACGTTATTGAACAGCAAGCTGTCTATTTCCGTGAACAGGAAATCGTCCAATGAGAAATCGGCCAGGAGCGAGGGGGTGTGGCCAAACGTTGAGTGGGCGGAGTCCATTTCAGAAAGATCTCTATGTCTGGATTCATCTGAATTTGGGTCTGATGTAAGCGAGCGGCCCGTCTCTGTAGAAAATAAAGAGGTTATTCCTACAGTCGGGCACAGATCTTCAATTTCAGCCAGCGCTGAGGCGAAGCTGTCTTTAATATCGGAGGCTGATGGAGGCTGCTGTCTGGAACTGGACGGAGACAGACAGAGAAACAGATGTCTGTCCTCCTCCAACCGCGACACCGGCGTCAGACTGCCCTCGCTGTGGGACTGGACCCCGCCGGGGAAGGACTGGGGTGCAGGGACGTCCTGGATGAGCCGGAGTGTGTTGGTGATCAGCACCCTGCGGGCCAGGCCCGGCTCCGAGTGTCCCGGGCGGCTGTGCAGCTTCAGCAGAGAGAGGTTGAGCACGGTCTGCCGCTGGAGCCAGTAGCAGCTCATCTTCATCACGCCATTCTCTTCCTCCTGCTCCAGCTTCCGCTTCAGGCCTTTACCCAACATGTAGTGTATATCTGAGAGAGACGTGCAGAAATGAAGCAGAGCTGTCAGAGACTATTTCTCATGTATTTAAGATTAGATTTTAATATGTGATCCTGGACCACAAAAACAGTCATAAGGGTCAATGTTTTGAAATTGAGAATAAATATGCTTTCCATTGATGTTTGTTGTGATAGGGCAATATTTGACTGAGATACAACTATTTGAAAATCTGGAATCTGAGGGAGCAAAAAATCTAAATATTGAGGAAAATCTATTTTAAAGTTGTCCAAATTAAGTTCTTAGCAATGCATATTACTAACCAAAAATAGTTTTGATATATTTACGGTAGGAAATCTACAAAATATCATCATGGAGCATGATCTTTACTTATTATCCTAATGATTTCTGGCATTAAAAAATGTATAATTTTGACCCATACAATGTATTTTTGGCTATTGCTAGATACACCCCAGCGACTGAAGACTGCTTTTGTGCTCCAGGGTCACATATGTATGTTTATGTTTCAAATCTGCAGTAAAATTTTAAATATTTTATTTGAGTATTAAAGTAATAACATCATTTTTAAAAGTATGATTCGTTGAAATATTAATATCTTATAACATTTCAAGTTTTTAGATTTTAGCCATCTTCTATATAACATTTTAAATATTTAAAAAGTAATAAATTAACTCTATTTATTAATGAAATTAAACTATTTACTGAATTATTAAGTACGGACAAATTAGTGAAACTATTCTTGGAAAAAACTTTAAAACGTGTATTTTATTTGAAATCTTTTCTATAACAAAATGTTAAATATACAAATTATTTGCATTAAAAATTCACTGGATTGTTTATTATTTTTTGTATCGTTACTTCACTGAATAAAATTTAATGCAATAAAATGAATTTAAAATAGGCTATTTATTTACAAATGTACATTTTATTTATTTTTAGTGTAAAGTTTCTATATTTAAATTTTAAATTTATAAAAATCTGCAAAATTAAATTTAACAGAATGAACAGAATTTTTTCCTCAGTTCTCTCCATCAAAGACAATCATGATTCAGCAGTGACAGACAGCTCATGACTCTCTCTGTGTGATTCCTGTAAATCAGAGCACGCGCTTTGTGCCTCACTTCCTCCCCTCTACTGATTAGTTAGCAGCTATGGTTAATAGTTTGTACCACTGACCAACACTCATGTGTTCATGTGAACAACAGCTAGACTCCAATACACAACAACTCTCTGCATTATAGAACATTACGAACATTCGGTCATATTTCTAGAACGTTCTACATTATGTCTAGAGTGGGATGTATATATATGAGGTTGCATTAGACCAGGGGTTTTCAAACTTTTAGGACATGCGCCCCCCCCCCCCCCCAAGTTTGTCTAATTTCACTCGCAATTAGTACTTATTATCTCCATCTGTTAAAAGCGTGAATATTTACACAAGTTTTAAACGCAGAATCAGCTGAGGTCTGAACTCAAGCCGTGACACGCCCACATCACATCAGCTGAAAGTGAAACTTCAATGATTTACAGTAAAATGAAAGCGTGCAGAACTCGAGAAGACGACCTCTGAAGGGTGACTATAGTATTAACCCGCTGTGGAGCGTCTGAAGGAGCTCCAGCAGTACAGAGCGCGCATGCGCAGCGAGTCACTGGCCCGTCTGCAGGAGCTCCAGCAGTACACAGCGCGCATGACGCATGCGCAGCGGGTCACTGGCCCGTCTGCAGGAGTTCCAGCAGTACACAGCGCGCAGGCGCATGCGCAGCGGGTCGCGTTTCATCGCGTTCAGTCTCTAGCGTAGCGTTTACATCCTACGTTAACTACTTCAATACATTGAAGACAAAACAACACACTCGAGGCACTCAATACATTACAGTAAATGCGCATAATTCCCCACACAGTCATACACAAGCACAAGTTTTTAACTCTCTATAAGAACTCTTCAGAGAGTCGCTGATGAAGGTAAACGCGCTCGTGAACTCACCGCATGCAGGTCAAACGGGATCGGTCTCGTTCACCGTCCACCGTGTTTAACACACACTCACTCGTTCAACTAACCCGCGAGCGGAGTCTTCCAGACTGACGTAAGCCTCGCAGACGGCGACTGATATTCGCGAACGAATCTTTTGATTGAACCGACTCGCTTGAATGATTCGTTCGACTCGATTCGCGAAGCTTTTGTCGCTCGAAGCGACGCGCTAACTTAGTAGTAAACAAGTGGTGATAATTAAAAAACAAATATAAACGATATCATTTATTAGCCTACCTACAGGATTTGTATTGGTTATTGGTCGCTACTTGACGCAAAGTATCTTTTTTTAAATGTCAATCCTTGATAACCAGTGTTGGGCAGTAATAGTTATTACACGAAACAATGATATAGTAATTCTATAGTAAATACTACAGTGTTTTTGAACCATACTATAGTGAAGCACTTGAATTCATTTCTTGTGGTGATTCTATAGTTGCTGTGGTAATATAACAACTATTACTATACTAATATAAACAATTACTTTACCCAATATTAAGTTTTCTACAACTATAGGGTATATTAAGGCATCTTTAATGCATTTTTCTGGTTTTACGCCGCTTCAGATTCGGTTTCTGTGCCGCCTTTGCAGTGTAAACATGTTTACTACAGTTTACTAAATTATGCTACAGTATTTATTACAGTTTATCAGTTCACTATAGTTAATGCTGTAGCAATCATTAACAAAGTGTTGTAAATACTCAGTTTTACCAAATAGTGTTAGTAAATTACTACTATTAGTAATTAGTGTTAGCAAATAGTAAATAGTGTTATAAATTACTATAGCATTTTTGATCGTAATACTATTAATTTTTACAGTAACTAGTACGATTCCAGTAGTAATATTACCAATCAACAAACAGCTCGTTACTTGATTAGTGTTGATGATGCAACACTTGTATTCAAATGACACTATTAATATCTATTGATAGTTATTAATAACGTCTGACTGTGATCTAGAGTGGATTTGGGTGAAATTATGAGGCAGAAATATATTGTTAGACTATGTTTAGAATTTTTTTGTGGGGGATTAAGAAAAGCAATGTAGCCTAACTCGTAACTGTTGCCAGAAAGTAATAAGTAATGTAATAATATTACTTTTTATAAGAGTAACTAATGAGTAATAATAGCCTACATTTTTGAGTAACGAGCCCAACACTGTTGATAACATTGTCAGCACTAATTATTTCTCCACAGCATTTTTGTTTACAATACTACTTAAATGTAACTTAAACATTAGCATTAGCATAACAGAAAGAACAGAGCTAAACGTGATCGCTCAGGAAGAGT
>CM049871.1:3881932-3884432 GCA_027474115.1 Schizopygopsis malacanthus | reverse complement strand
GGAATTCATTACATTTGACAATATATTCAGACACAACTCATTTTAAACAGTACAAATATTTTTGATCAATTAAATGCAGCTCTGGTGAGCAGAGGAGACTTTCATCAACTTTAAAACTCTCACCGATCCAATTTTTTTTAAAGTAATGCAATTATTATGTTTTTGCAAGCTGAAAGTATTCATAAATTCAAGCGTGCGCAGCTCGAAGCGCTTCAGGTGTTAAAGGGTAACTAAACCCGAAAACAACAGCTTTGAGTTAATGATCTGTAAGACCGGGTCTTTATGAGTGCTGTGCATTGATTCCAGTAAATGTTTGACATTTGGTTATAAAGTCTTTTAATTCTATAATATATGGTGCTGCCCTCTTCAGGTTGAGCAGTGGCTACTGCGGTTGTTCCTATTGGACGGTGCATACCTCTGTGATGTATGATGGCACTTACAGCGCTTTTCCACTGCATGGTACGGTACGGTTCGGCACGGCTCCGTTCGGGTCGGTTTCGTTTCCACTGCAGTTTAGTACTGCTATAGAGTGGGCGGGATTATTCACGCGTGTTATAACTGCGCCGCCTCTACTGCCGTGACATCATCGTAAACGCGCTCACAACAAAGAAAGGAGACGGAATGTGTTCTGAAGCACACGCACACACACATTCTCGGCATGCACACACACACATCTGGATGTGTTTAACAGCAATGGAGAGGTCTGAGAACGCTTGTGATTTCAGGTGCTGGAGCGGTTAAGGTCTATGTAAACAGTGGAGAAGAGGGGTCAGTATATTAAATCGTGTCATTCTTAAAGTGACGCAGTAATGACGATTATCTCCGGCCAATAAGTGATCAGCAGAGTTTACACATCACGTTTTGGTAACGGTACGGCTCGCTTGGAACCTCGGCCGAGGTGATACTAAAAAAGTACCATGTACTGTAGTGGTGAACCGTACCATGCAGTGGAATAGCACCATTACTAACCTCCTCTCTGTCTTCTGGGCTCTGCACACTTTTCCAGCATTTCTCAATATTGCCGGTGGGTGAGTTAGGCTCTGACCAGGGCTTTAGTTACTCTTTAAAGTGCAGCACACTTACGATCTGTAGTTTGATGGTCTTTCCGTCGAGCTCTATCGTCCTGATTTTGAAGTCCACTCCGATCGTGCTGATGTAGCTCTCTGTATACGTGTCGTCCTGAGGAAAAGCACAGATCAGGCTTTCAGCATGGAGCTCTTTGCCAGTCCAATCACCGGCAGCATCTTAACGTAAGGCCAGTAACTTACAGCGAAACGCAGCAGAAGACAGGACTTCCCCACGCCAGAGTCTCCGATCAGCAGGAGCTTGAACAGGTAATCACTGCAACACAAACCAGAGGACGATGAATTCCTCTGTCACCGGTGTCGTGTGTGACGTGGAAGAGGAGTTATTACGCAACACGTGTGTGTGTGTGTGTGTCATTCTGTCTCAGCCATCACGTGACCTCCATGAAATAATGCGAGTAGATTGAGGAACGTCACATCTCAGGCTCATACTCAACCCCAAAACAAAGAACACAGTGTCATGATGCAAAGATAGCTTTCTTCTGATTCTGATGTGAAGTATGAGCCCTGCATGTGTATGAGATAGCAGTCTTCGACCCTGGCATCAATGTACCATGGTAAAACCACAGCTTCTGAAAGAGTGGTGTGGCAACAGATGACTTAATTACCCAGCAGCCCCTGAAACTCAACTCAACAGTCAGTTCAGAACACGACAGCTTTCATTAGAAACACGACCAGGAGTCACTCTTATGACGTGGCACTCGAGAGAGCTGCAGGGACACACTGACAGTTATTCTACACGTCATTGTTTGAAACATTAATACACATATGTATGGAAACGTCAGTATTTACACAAATAATCACTTTTAAATCACACCGAAACGACTCCCGGTTGGTTGATCTGGTTAAAGAGACCCCGCACTGTTGTGATAAGCAGTAATAAATCAAACACATATTTAGTGTAAGTTACTCCAGTACTTTATGTAGCTCGCGCAGTCATGATTAATGTGAATAATAGAGATTCAGGTGCTGTGTTTGATGTGTCATCGGCGCTTTTCTACACAAACTTACTATTCAGGATTCATGATGACGAATACTGCCCGATTATCTGTCGTTTTCTTCTCTGCGATTAAAGTTCGAGGCTCGTTTGCCGGTGATATCCGTGATTAATCGGTGTTAAAAGCGGTTTTAGGAGAGAAACGAGCGGAAACGGGATCCGGACGCACATAAAAAAAATGGCCACTCGCTCATGAAGCTTGAATAATAAGAGACGCGTCACTTCCGCTGCACGACCCACCAAAATAAAAGTCACGACACCGAAGACACATTAATGTTATTATTACTCTTTTATAAATCAGAAGATGTCCGTATCATTTACATTTTATATTTCTGAACATATATTTAGAGAAAAATATTTTATTACATTAGGGAGATTACTTGGAATAATGTTTTTGGACGTTTTATTTTGCCAGAAA
>CM049871.1:3869432-3876932 GCA_027474115.1 Schizopygopsis malacanthus | reverse complement strand
CCACCCACGCCAACACGCACAAGATCGGCCTCAACAACTTCAGGGTAACACGGGACGCTCTGTCACAGCCTGACTTATGCTTCAAAACCTGCTGACTGCATACTAACTGAACCAGCCACTCATAAGTGACTGCTTTTCATACTATATATAATTCAATATTAAAACTGTGCTAGAATATTTAAGGGGTCATCGGATGCCTATTTTACACAAGTTGATATGCTTCTTTAGGGTCTTAATGAAACGACTATTATATACTTTGGTTAAAATGTCTCAATTGTAGTGTAAAAAACACCTTTACTCTGTCTAAATAAACTCTGCTGTTTTCAGCACGCTGTTATAGTCGATGTTGCTTTAAATGCTAATGAGCTCTGCTGACTCCGCCCCTCTCTTCCGTGGAGTGACGAGCACACCATAGATATGTGTAGATCCCTATTCGACCGCTCCAGATACGTTTACGCATCAGCCATCTCGCATTCACCAGAATAATCAATGAATATTCAGATATTCAAGCGTATAACTTGCTGTTGTAGACGCACACAGTCATTGCGCTCAAAGATTCACAGACCGTTCTAAAAATGGCGGATGGCTTTCGTATCTCGGCCCATAGAAACGGTCGATAATGAGGCATCTAGGTATATATATCTATGGAGCATACTAAACTTCAGCCGCGAAACTGGCTAACTTGCACATTATTAGGAAAGGAGATTTGCAAAGATTCATAAAAACACTTATACTCACTACTTCTGTAGATAAAGCTGGATCACGAATGATTTACGCAAATATAGATGCATTTATGTAGATCAGGGATCGGCGTATTCACTTCAAAGTGAAAGTAACGTTAATCCTCTGCGTCTTCAGCGGCTCAGATGTCGGGAGTAACTGATGACTGCTATGTTCATTATTACATCCAACAACAAAGCACCTTAATCTCTTAAATCTGAGTCATCTTGTCTTCTCTGCACCAGAGGATAGCGCTCAGCTCACTCAGGGGGGCGGGGCTAAGATAAGACGGTCTTGTCAATCAACTATTGTGGGAGGGGCCTGTACAGAACTACGTCATTCTGACAGGACTCTCAGAACAGCCTGATTTGAGAAGAGTGGATTTTAAAATAAAATAAAATAAAAAACACACTGGGTGGATTTTTATCATTATAGGATGGATGTGTACACACACTGCCAACACACATTTATGTTCAAACAACTTGAAGAGTGATTTTTGCATCCGATGACCCCTTTAAATACCCGAGTGATGCACTTAAATAACCAAAAATTAAAAAAATTAAATACATGGTGTGGAATGTTGGACACTTCATCAGATGGTCTTACTATCCACCTTATTCCTCCTGTACAAATGGGTGCCGCCATTTGGAAATTTGATTGGTCTTGCTTCCGGTCACATTAGCTTCCAGCTATTTTTAAACCGCTCGTTTTGCTGCTTGATATTGCAAATTGGTGTGTCTTACCATATTATTTTAGTATATTATCTTAATTATGAATGCACTGGTTTGTAGTACAAACTGTTTTTATTTACTGCACGTTGCTATTCTTATTTTTTTGGGACGCAGCATATTACCTGCTATTGGAAAAAGCGTAATGCTAACTTGGATCACGAGTCCCTTAATAACCAATCACATTACAGCCTTGGCGACATTGAATTTCAGTCAGAGTTGTGCGACACTCAATCGCCGTTTACGGATCCTATAGGAATGAATGGTAAACGCCGTAAGCTGTATCCTACCTGTTGCAAAAACTTAAAAATAGCTCAATCTAAAAGTATTGTTTAGTGTAAAACATGTTGAAGATTAACAGATATGCTGTTGATTTGTTCAATGATAAGCAGTTTTGATATCCATCCAAAACAACGGGCTCAGGTCTCCTTTCCCATGTACTGCCAAAGCGAAGGGGTTAGCATTAGCCGTTACGCTCTTCTGGCCAAAGGTTGTAGGCTTGCCTTCTAGCGGCTTTGACTTAATACACTCAACTGTCACAGCTTTAATTATGTAGCAAAAGGGGAGGGGCTTTCAGATTATGATTATTAATGACAAAATAACCTTAAAACCCATACACTACATGAGTACAAGTGCATATGTGTGTATGAGTACATTAGTGAAGTGTGTGTGTGTGTGCGTGTATGTGTGTGCGTGTGTGTATGTGTGTGTGTGTGTGTATGCATCTCTCTTTATGTGTGGGTATGCAGTGTCATGCGTCTCTCTGTGTGTGTGTGTGTGTGTGTGTATGTGTGTGTGTGTGTGTGCGTGTATGTGTCTCTGTGTGTGTGTGTGTGTGTGTGTGTGTGTGTCTCTGTGTCTGTGTCTGTGTGTGTGTGTGTGTGGTGTGTGTGTGCGTGTATGTGTCTCTGTGTGTGTGTCTGTGTATGTGTCTCTGTGTCTGTGTCTGTGTGTGTGTGTGTGTGTGTCTGTGTCTGTGTCTGTGTGTGTGTGTGTGTGTGTGTGTGTCTGTGTCTGTGTGTGTGTATGCGCGTGTGTGTCTCTGTGTGTGTATGTGTGTGTTCAGCTGATCACGGAGGTGCTGGTGAAGATCCTGGCGGAGAAGGCGGGTCTGGACGCGGCTGGACAGAGTGCGTTCAGAAGAGTCATGGAGGCCGTGATCGGAGACATCGACACTTACTACAAGGAGATCGGATTCGCCGGTTAAACGACACGCTGAGCGCCTCAGAGGCATCACAGAAAACGCTTGTCTTAGTCAGTAGAAGCTACTGTGCGGCTAATACGATTACAAACTATCCGCAGAGAACAAATCATGTGAAACACCCACAGGTGTGTTAGTCAGGACGGCGCCATGTTTAGTTTAGACGGGAATGAAAGCGAGGCTGAATCACTGGATTGTACTTTTGTTTGATAACATACTGATTGTTCAGCTGACCAAACTGAGTGACACTCAAAGTTTAAGTTGTTGAAGATCACGTGACCTTGCTCAGTCTATCCCGCACAGCCTCGTTTTCATCCGCGTTAGGTCCAAGATGGCGTCCGACCTGCCTTGGAAGGAGCAGAGCCAATCACGTCAGGTTTAGAACGTCAGCTGACCTGATGATGTCATGAGGGACCGTAGCCTCCAATTAGGATTAAACTTCATCTGAATTGCACATTAATACAATTATTTCAGTTTGCAAGAAAATTTAAATTGTTTAATTCCAAAGATGCCTTTGTTATTTTGAAAAGCCATAGATGTTTGTTTCTCGACACTTGCTGTGTTTTACTATAATTAACCTGCGTTACAAATCACTTGCTTTGCTTTTGTTTAGCAACACTTATTAATAAACGCTGCTTTTATCAGCTGAAAAACTGAATCGTGTCTTTATTTGCCATTGATGATGTAAACACTTCACCTTTGTCTCTCACGATTTGTTGACATTATTATAAAATAGTAAACAAACGAAACAATTATATTTGAATGTTTTTCACTTCAAAGACAACACTAGGAAATATAACTGAACTATTACCTCATAAATCACCTCGTAAGTGAATTACATTCTTTCTATAAATATAATAGGATTAAAATAGCAAAAAATCGATCAAATTTGAAGGTTTTCACAGCTGATTATATACACACACACACGCACGCACACACACACACTCACACAGACACGCACGCACGCACACACACACACACACACACACACACACACACACACACACACACACACACACACACACACACACACACACAGAGACACACACACACACACACACACACACACACAGAGACACACACAGACACACACAGACACAGAGACACACACACGCACGCACACACACACACGCACGCACGCATGCACGCACACACACACACACACACACACACACACACACAGACAGACACAGACACAGAGAGAGACACACACACGCACGCACACAGACACACACACACGCGCACACGCACACAGAAAGACAGACACACATACAGACACACACACACAGACACACACACAGACACACACAGATACAGACACAGACACAGACACACACAGAGACACACACACACAGACACACACACACACACACACACACACACACACACACACACAGAGACACACACAGACACAGACACACACACGCACACGCACACACACAGATACAGACACAGACACAGACACACAGAGATACAGACACAGACACACACAGATACAGACACAGACACAGACACACACAGATACAGACACAGACACACACAGATACAGACACAGACACACACACACACACAGAGAGAGACACACACACACGCAGCACACACACACACACACACACGCACAACACACACACACAGACACAGACACAGACAGACACAGACACACACAGACACACACACACACAGACAGACACAGACACACACACAGACACACACAGAGACACACACACGCACGCACGCACACACACACACAGACAGACACAGACACACAGACACAGACACACACACACACACACACAGAGAGACACACACACACAGAGACACACACACACACACACACACACACACACACACACACACACACACACACACACACACACACACACACACACACACACACACACACACTATATTGCCAACCTTCTAATGAAAGGTTTGACTACTTTAGTAATTTCCATGAGTACACATCTTAATGTTGAAGCATATAATGATATTCTAGGGAATTATTATTGATTCCAAATTACACGACAAAGATTGTAATTAGTAACGCAATCCATTATAATACACATTGTAATATAATCAGACTAATATAGATGACTTTTGTCCTAACGTGTTTATCACATTGATTTAAACGGGATAATCTTGTACCATTATTGATATAAAAAGACAAAGATATTCCTTATTCATTGTTATTAACAACATGAAGTGCATTAAACATTGTGATATTACGTCAAGGTTTCCTGAATTGGGTTCGAGAAGAAACTGCAGACGGTTTATGAATTTAATGAGAAGCTAATAATGAATTAAATCATACAAATGTTAAATTAAATATTTGATTGGCTTACCTGCATATCATGCGGCCATAACATCATCAGAGAACTGTGAACACGCAAATGTGATTTTTAATTATTAAAATATGTATTTTAAATTATCTCAGGCGTACTTCAGATTAAAATAGATCAGAGGATAAAGTTTGTGAATTTATCGTGTTTGAAAGACAAAAGCCTTCCAAAGACATCGAAATGCATAGTTAAATAACCTAATGATTGATAAATGATTCATGAATGTGTTCATGCAGCGTTAAATACTTCTTAAACCTGAAATGATTCGTCTAAATCAGCGGTCAAATACTGAGCAGCACCTGACTAACGATTATCATACATAATGATTACATGTCATCAGTTACTGTGTATATATATATATATTCAAACTATTAGATGAATTATGATGCAGTATGACTGCGGTTGGGCTGTTATGCGGTTCATAATCACGCCTGCATGTGTTTATGGTCTGCTTGACGAGTGCTTTATTCTAAGCTGCTGTATAAATCACATGCTGAAGTCATTCGGCCTGATCCGGGTCTGGAATGAGCTTTATTCATGATATTGACCCTTACTCTTTGCTAAACCTCGACCTCTTGTTTATGTTCTTCTGTTTCTCAGAAATCTTTATCCTCAGAAAACAGCGAGCTGATCTGCAGCCGTGCACAAACGCACACAGTCACTCGTGCTTTTCTCATTCGAGGACGTCTGTGGACGTGACTGACGTTTGCTTTGACTTCACAGCCGTGTTAAGAGATGTAGAGAGCTTGTGTTAAGTTCTCCCGGCGGGGCTGTCTCTTTGTCACGGCAGACAGGACAACGGTTACTCTCTCTCTCTCTCTCTCTGCCTTCCTTTAGTTGTCACGTAGTCGAGTGTTTGGAGACCTGACCTCATACCCGAAACCTCCACATGATCTCTCTCTCACTCACACACACACAGACACACACGCTCTCACACGCACACACACGCTCTCACACACACACACACACACACACACACACACACACACACACACACACGCTCTCTCTCTCTCTCTCTCTCTCTCTCTCTCTCTCTCTCACACACACACACTCTCTCTCTCTCTCTCTCTCACACACACACACACACACACACACACACGCTCTCACACACGCTCTCTCTCTCTCTCTCTCTCTCTCTCTCTCACACACACACACACACACACTCTCTCTCTCTCTCTCTCTCTCTCTCTCACACACACACACACACACACACACACACACACAGAGAGAGAGAGAGAGAGAGAGAGAGAGAGAGAGACACACACACACACAGGCTCTCTCTCTCACATATATACACACACACACACACACACTCTCACTCACTCTCTCTCTTTCACACACACACACTCTCTCTCTCCACACACACACACACACAGGGACTCTCTCTCTCACACACACACACACAGGGACTCACACACACACACACACACACACACACACACAGACACACACACACACAGTGGAGTAATGGGGGTCTGTGCAAGTATTTGTAAAAAAAAAAAACTCTAAAAGTACTTATGTTTTATAAATAAATAAATGGAGTGATACAGTCTGTGGAAATATTGTGTTTTAAAAAATAATAATTCATATGTGTTTTAAATAAATGAATAAATGGAGTGATACGGTCTGTGGAAATATTTGTTTTAACAATTAACAAATACAAAATAGATCAAAATAATAGTAAAATATAAAACTAAACAATAGATTAAATAAAATATGGATTATAATAAATAAAAAAAATTTAATGCATAAATAGATTAAAGTAAAATGAAAAGCAGATTAAGATGAATATTTAAAATGGGATTACAACAAATAAGTATAATTGGATTAAAAAAAAAAAAAAAGTCAAATACACTAAAAATGTAAATAAATTAAATAAATACATTTAAAAATGATTGCCAAATAATATACTTATTCATTCGATAATTTATTTCTCCATGAATAAATTGGTTTTTATTTATGAATATATAGCAGCCTTTAGATTGTATCTAAAACTCTATAATTTTGATCCATACAGTGTGTTTTTGGATATTGCTTCAAATATACCCGTGTAACCCCAGACTTGCTTTGTGGTCGGGTCACTTCTGTCCAAAACTGATCAAATAAAACAAGGTTTGCTGCAAGATTTGACAAAAATGAAGACTGAATATATTTGGTCAGAGATGAAGAGTTGTGCAGGCTAAGACCAGATTGGCTGATTCGACCTAACGTGCACAATGTGTGCCCTCTCTCTTCTCAAATACATGAAATATCACCCTTTTAGACCGTTTTTGAATTAAAGAGTAAAGAGAATACTATACAAAACGACCAGTTCAGCCTTGTAAGACCCCCCCATTTAATCTAAGCAAATCTCATTGACCTATTTTGATCTCAAAAAGCTGTTGTCACTAAAAGCTTTGCATCTATGGTCATTTTTACAGTTCTGTGGAGTAAAAAAACAAAAAAACATCCAGTTTGTCCTCAAATTATTGACTTATTGGAATTTTTCTATCAATAGAAATTAACTAAGTTA
>CM049871.1:3831932-3861932 GCA_027474115.1 Schizopygopsis malacanthus | reverse complement strand
ACTCGCACATGTCATGGAGAAACAAAGAAAGCCGAGCTACAAACCTGTGCCGCTGTGTGTGCGGATAAAAAAATCACCACTCACATTGTAATCCAGGTTTACTGCTCCGAGTTTATATTCATATCAAATGAGGAAAAAACACGAGAAAATAATTATCCACGTCAACATAGTCAATTAAGGAGCTTTAATTATTAAAAAAGGAAACAAAAGAAAAACAGTAGCCAGTTTAAAAAGATGAAAACGACTTTTTATATTCCTGCAGGTTCTCCTTCATCCACCTCTCCTTATGTTTGCAAAATAAAAAACAACTACTTCTAAATGCACTCTTTCCCTTTACAGCACTTCTGTCAAATGTTCTTTTGGTTTGCATCAACTAGATCAAAGTGTGTAACTCTTGCTGTCTGAGGCGTCACCTGTATCTCTCTCTCTCCCTCTCGCTCGCTCACTCGCACACACACACACACACACACACACACACTCCCTCTCTCACACTCACATACACTCTCTCGCACAAACACATACTCTCTCTCTCTCTCTCTCTCTCGCACGCACACACACACACACACACGCTCTCGCACGCACTCTCTCTCGCTCACTCACACACACACACTCTCTCTCACACACACACACACACACACACACACACACACACACTCTCTCTCTCGCACACACACACACACACACACACACACATACACTCTCTCTCGCACACCACACTCTCTCTCTCTCCCTCTCACTCACACACTCTCTCACACACACACACTCACATACACTCTCTCTCGCACACACACACACACTCACATACACTCTCTCTCGCACACCAAACTCTCTCTCGCACACACACACACACACACACACACACACACACGCACGCACGCACACACACGCACGCACGCACTCACACACACACACTCTCTCGCTCACACACACACACTCTCTCGCTCACACACTCTCTCGCTCACACACACACACATACACTCTCTCTCGCACACCACACTCTCTCTCTCTCCCTCTCACTCACACACACTCTCTCACACACACACACACACACACACACACACACACACACACACTCTCTCGCACACACACACAAACTCACATACACTCTCTCTCGCACACCAAACTCTCTCTCGCACACACACACACACACACACACACACACACACACGCACGCACACTCACACTCTCGCACACACACACACACTCTCTCGCTCACACACACACACTCTCGGTCACACACACACACACACACACTCTCGCTCACACACACACACACACTATCTCGCTTACACACACACACACACACTCTCTCACACTCTCTCTCGCACACACACCCTCTCACATACTCTCTCTCTCTCACACACGCGTGCGCGAGCAATCTGTGACTGGCTTCCTCTCTGTAGCTGCTGAGCTTCTGCTGATGTACGAGTAACCGGACGGAAAGCTGGTCCAGTTATTGTCAGATCGGAGCAGGGATCGGAAGCTACAGTCTGTAAAGTATCTAGATCTCTCCGGACTCTCTCTCCTCGGAGCTGGAGCGCTGGTCTCTCTCCACAGACACGGATCTCTCCCGCTCTCTCGTCCGGCTCATGTCTGGGGAGACGGGAGACGGCTCTTTCTCCGTGTCCCTGCGTCCGTTGTCCCACCATCTCTCGTCCGCGGCGTTCTCCCGTAATCTCTCCTGAGACGGAGGCGGCTCCTGATCTCTGGTGTGTGAAGACCTGCAGAAACCAGCAGAAGACTCAGAATGCTGTATCTGACGGCACAAACAGCAATATACTATAGGATTAAACACTCACTACTTTATATTAACGCACATATTTAATTCAATACGTAAACAAATTCTGAATTCAAATTATTAAATTAATACTTGGAATTTATATGCTGAAATTAAGTATATTATATACAATATATTATAAATAAAGATTATTTACTAGAGTAAAAGTAATTTGCACTACTTGATTTAAAATAAACCCGTGACCATTTAACCCACCACATGCTGCATATTAATTTGAATTGCTCACTGGTATAATAATGCGGTTGTTTTAGCACATCTCACTTCCCTTGACTATGGTAAAATCCCTGTAAATCATGTCTCATTGCTCAAATCAAGCTGGAGTTGTTGTGGTACCTCTTTCTTTTGCTCCTGTGCGAGTGAGAGCGAGAGCGATGGCGGTCCTTGTGTCTGTGTTTGCGCTCCCGCTCTCGTTCTCTCTCTCCATCCTCACGGTGCCGGCGAGAGTGATGAGCGGACGAGCTTCCTCCTTCCCTGAGAAGCACAGAGACAGATGTCACGATCACATTACACGCTTGCGTTACTGATACAGAGGTTACTCGACAGGGAGCTGATCCTCACCGATATCGCTCAGCACTTCTGGATCTGGACCTGAGAACAGAGAAACTCATCATCAAACACTTGTGCATTTCTGTGCTCAGACACATATTATTTAAATGTCAGATTCATTTCTTTCAAACTTCAGGTTCAAATCACAGCTTTAACGATTTGCTTGTCAACTCTTAAAAAATGAGATTGAACATCTTTAACGCATGTGTAACTCCTGATTTACTCCATCGCCAAACTAAACCGCAAACACACAAACGATCATGGTTCATTTCTAGTTCGTTAACTTAAGTTACTATTAGAATTATGAATCCATTTGGCTGTTTAATCTAAATAATGACAGTTTGCATCAGTTATTGAATCTGAAGTGAAATACATTAACATTGGAAAGTGAATCAACCCTTAACTGAGCTGAATAAAGACACTATTGTCTTCTGTAGAGCTAGAGTTCATGTCATAATCGAATAACTTCAACACTGTTATTGAATCTGAACCGAACAGAATAATCCTCTGCAGAGCTGCTCTAATACTGCCACTGAATGTGTTTAAAAAAATACATATATTTTTACAACCGTAATATTTGCTTTCTTATTATATTTTAGGGCTGCATGATAAATCTCAATCTATATTAGGCTAAAGCTGTGATATTCACGCGTGCATCTTGTCAGAGAAGCACGGATCTGTAATCAGCAGTAAATCTCCATCCGAAGGTGAGAAACTCAACATACCCCCCCCCCCCCCCGCGCGCAGAAGATACACCGACCGCTGCGACTGATTTAAAGATTTACCTGCTTTCATGGATTCACACGACTATGACAATACATGGATTATAGGAGTTCGTCTTCTTATAATAATGTATATAATAATGCAATGCCTTTATCACCGCTTAGAAGGCACGCAACATATTTCATAGTACTCAGTATAAGCCACATCATCTCACAGAAGGATTTATTCCAAACACTCGACTGATGTTGTGAAGGGAAAACATGTTATTAAATGTGGTATTTTCACATGCTTTCAGATGGTGCAGCATTTACTACTAGCGGTGTCGAAACTAGATCCTACATCGATGCAGTAATAGACTATAATCGATTATAGCGTATGACGTCATTCGCATACGCGGTGTTTTAAAATCTGAGCTTGGCTTTTTCCTGCGTGTGTGTGTACGTCATTGCACAGGATAAGCTGTGAGACACGTGAGCATTACTAGTGCTTCCACTCGCTGTTATTATTTTAGTCTTTTACTTTAGATATGCTTGTCATTTCTGCCGTTTGTAATGCAGTCGTATTAGATGCACAAACTCACGTACGGACAGACTTTCACGCGCGCTTCGTGTGTGTGTCCTGAAGCTCGCGGATGCGGTTAAACGCACTCGCATCTACTGTTATGATACGAAACTGATGTAAACACAGTGAGTTATGTTTTCAGAGCATCTGATATGTGGAAATAGATCTGTGCATTAGTGTGGACGCAGTCTATTAAAGCTGACACGGTCTATGATCTCATCAGTAATAATCAAATGACAATAATGCTAAAAAAATAAAAAACAACTATGATTATCTGTAAACTTTCAACACTTAAAGCACTCCCAGATACTGAAAGTGCTTTTCGTTTATCACTTGTAATTATCTTTCCCCCTTTATTAATATATATATTTGCTTGTATGTTTTTAAACTATATGCCTATTTATTTTGAATTCTTAATTCTTTAATATATTAATTAATTAGGTAACAATTATTTAAAAGGTAGCCTGCTTATATAATTTAATCAAAATGCACAAAATAAATTTGAAGTAATCGTGATATCAAATCGAATCGTTGATAATAACCGTGTTGAATAGTGAAACCGATTCACACGCGTATGTACTACACCGAGCCGTAGTTCACGGAGAAGCTACACAAACAACTTTACTATCACAGCGCTATTTCCTAACATCGATGATATCGTCTGGGTGGCTCTGCGCAGTACATGCTGCTTCATCTGAAAGCATGTGATGAGATTACACAACGGGCTTGACTACGACTATCACATGTGATTTAGCCTTATAGATGTCCTGCTTTGAAGCAATTAGTATTTTACAAAGCGCTACAGAAACACATGTGACTTGATTTGGCTTCACTATTAGAGCTCTATTGATTTGAAGGAAGGTGCATAGATATGGAGATACTCCTCCAGATGTAATATCAAGGTTTTGCACACATCTGGATGAATGTACTGCAGGGACGCACCTCCTGCGCTCCCTCTCTCGCTCGCGCTCTTTCTCTCGTTCCTTCTCGCGCTCCTTCTCTCTCTCCACCTCCCACTCTCTGGCTTGCACCTCTTCTTTGTCGCGCTCCTCTCTTCTCCTCGTGCGCATGCGCTCCTGTTTCTCCGCCACGGACTTCTGCGAATCACAGAGCAGATCTGAAGAGCTGCGTGAGACCAGCCCGACTGAGCCGTGAGCCGTCATCTTACCTGCAGCTTTTCAAGTTTTTCCCGGATCTCGATGAACCCTAGATGAAGTTTCCCTCCGAAGTGGTCGGCGAGGCGGCGGTCGTTGTCGTGGAGGCCGAGGTAGGCGGAGCAAACCTCACACACCCGCAGCTTCTGCTGCTGGAAGCTGGAGGCCGGCATGGAGTTACGGTAGATGTCCTAAACACAACAACATAGTTAACACACCTAATCAAACGTCATTTAAGATACCGAGGACCACGCTGATATCTCCACCATGACCCCACACACTGACCTCTGCCTCTTTCTTCAGGGCGCGTGTTTTCTCCACCTTCTCCAGCACCTGCTGCGCCTCGTCCACGTTCCCCTCTCCACCCAGCTGCTCCGCTCGCGCCAGCAGCTTCCCGATCTCCTCGTTCAGCTCGTGCACACGCTCCGCCTGCCAATCAGAGAACAGGAAGACTTAGAGCTGTAAAACACAGGGTCAGAGAGGCTGGAAACATTTACTCTCTGAAGAAACTACTACTTGAGTAATGTTAAACACTAAAGCTACCAAACGGCAAGATCTTATAGAGTTATGCTGGGCTTGATTCTATTTTATGTGATTTGATTTCCATGATGTTAGGTATTTTCTTAAGTGATATTGTTGATTCATATATATTTGTGCAGTCAGGTGTCTTGTGATATGTTTAGCACTTGTAGTTAACGGTTGTGTATGTGTTATGTTTATTGCTCTGGTCATGTGATTTAGGTTTGTGCTGTATTTAAGGGCTGTATTATGGATGTGTTCATTGTCTGATGAAGAGCTTGTTCGCTCGAAGCGTCACCGGTGCGGAGAACATTAATATGCGGTGGTGTGCCAAACTTTGCTCTCGCTGTAAGATATTATAGAAGCCTGTTTTTGACACAAATTAATTCAATAATGACTTCATTCACTACTCTTACACCTCACAATTCTTCTCGCAACTCTGACTTTTTTCTTGTAATTCTGCATTTACATCTCATAATTCAGATTTTTTCCCCCTTCAGAACTGACACAATTCAGACTTTTTTATCCGAATTTTGAATTCATAAATCACAATTCAAACTTTTTTTATATACATCTCGCAACTCTGACACTTTTCCCCCCTCAGAATTCTGATTTCTTCAATAGAATTCTGTTTACATCTCACAATTATGACTTTTCTCAGAATTCTATGCTTATGTTCCATTATTAAGACATTTTTTTTCTCAGAATTCTATGCTTATGTTCCATTATTAAGACATTTTTTTCTCAGAATTCTATGCTTATGTTCCATTATTAAGAATTTTTTCTCAGAATTCTATGCTTATGTTCCATTATTAAGACATTTTCTTCTCAGAATTATATGCTTATGTTCCATTATTAAGTCATTTTTTCTCAGAATTATATGCTTATGTTCCACTATTGAGACATTTTCTCTCAGAATTCTATGCTTATGTTCCACTATTGAGACATTTTTTCTCAGAATTCTATGCTTATGTTCCATTATTAAGACATTTTTTCCTCAGAATTCTATGCTTATGTTCCATTAAGAAATTTTTTCTCAGAATTCTATGCTTATGTTCCATTATTAAGATTTTTTTCTCAGAATTCTATGCGTATGTTCCATTATTAAGACATTTTCTCTCAGAATTATATGCTTATGTTCCACTATTGAGACATTTTTCCCCTCAGAATTCTATGCTTATGTTCCACTATTGAGACATTTTCTCTCAGAATTCTATGCTTATGTTCCATTAAGACATTTTTTCTCAGAATTCTATGCTTATGTTCCACTATTAAGACATTTTCTCTCAGAATTCTATGCTTATGTTCCATTATTAAGAAATTTTTTCCTCAGAATTCTATGCTTATGTTCCATTAAGACATTTTTTCTCAGAATTCTATGCTTATGTTCCACTATTAAGACATTTTTTCTCAGAATTCTATGCTTATGTTCCATTATTAAGATTTTTTCTCAGAATTCTATGCTTATGTTCCATTATTAAGAAATTTTTTCCTCAGAATTCTATGCTTATGTTCCATTAAGACATTTTTTCTCAGAATTCTATGCTTATGTTCCACTATTAAGACATTTTTTCTCAGAATTCTATGCTTATGTTCCATTATTAAGATTTTTTCTCAGAATTCTATGCGTATGTTCCATTATTAAGACATTTTTCCCCTCAGAATTATATGCTTATGTTCCACTATTGAGACATTTTCTCTCAGAATTCTATGCTTATGTTCCATTATTAAGACATTTTTTTCTCAGAATTCTATGCTTATGTTCCATTATTGTCTCTCTCTAAGCTCTTTCACATTGAACGTCTATATAAATACTTCATAAACAGAAATTACATATAAACTGATGGTTGACACTTTAACTCAAAATCAAGTGGTGATTTAAAATATATTGAGTGCATTTCTTTTCTGTTTGCATGTACTTCCTATCGAAACAGGAAGTTGGAACAGGACACATCCTCCGTTTTCTTCATTAAAAGTCAGTTTATATCAGAGACGCTGGTCTGTGCACAAAAAGCAGGTGTGTGAAAGTTCAACATGAAAATGATGTGCAAGTGAAACACTCAGGGGTTCCCCAGCGCAGATCGTCCGGCTTTACCTTGGCAGCCACTTCAGCGCTGATCTCATCCTGCGTTTCCACCAGCCGTTTCTTGGCCAGCTCGGTTCTCCGGTCACAGTCTGCGATGAAGGACTGCAGGTGCTCTGTGGCCTGAGGAGACGGCACGATCAGCCACTTATAAGCACACCCAGTCAGATGCATGAGACCGTAAAGAGTTCATACTCACATCCAGCTCAAAGAAATACTCCTGCTGTTTAGATGCGATCTCATAATCTGCTCTCAAGGCCAGATCGTGAATCTTCACACACTCCCCCAGATCCATGCGCTGCACAGCCACAAACACAAGCGTTAGAAACCTCTTTACAGTCATCAAACCGGCTTTAGTCACGTCAAGATAAAGAGGGACGATGAGACTCTTACGGTTCCAGACAGTATGTCATGTGGACACGACTCCAGCAGATGACTCTTACACACTCGCTCGTCCGTGAACTTGATCCGCTGTCTCATCGTGTCTCCTGCGAGCGTCACAAATCATCAAATCACGTCTCATCGTGTCAAACACACAACAATGCCACAAATCAAATCAGGACTCTCAATCAAAATCACGACGCTGATGATCAAAAATGAGACTAATGATTGTTTAAGATTATGTAATTATGTCCACCAAAATATGCAAATACAATGAATCATTCATATTCATGGTTGTAAAAGCATCCATAATCAACATCAATGAATTTATGACGGATACAAAATTATCTCAGTCAAACCATAGGAGTTATGTTTAATCAAATCAAGCCATGAAAAGTTGAAAATAAATTTTTTAATTAAAAGAAATTCATGAAAACTATGAAATCACACCAAACTAATAATGTTTACAAAAAAGGGATAAAATTAAAGCCATGCCAATAAAATCATGTAAATCAATAAATTTATGACATTATGTCAATCAATTTTTTTACCGAATCATGCTAAAAAAGTTGAATTATTAAATAAAATCGACAATTTTTTAATCAAATTTTATATACAAAAGCATGATTCTTATAGCAAATTAATAATTGATAATTAACAATTTGATTCTCATCTAACAGACATTAAATCATTTCCAGTGAAATCAAAGTAATCCTGAGAATCAATAATGTTTACCAAGTTATCATTTTACAAAGCCATGACAATAAAATCACGTTCTGACAAAACAATGCCAAAAATGTGAATAATTAAATAAAATGTGTGACCATAACAAGTTATGTCAACCAAATCATGTGATTCTTTTCATGGCAAATAAATAATACACATCATGATTGCCATGAAATAATATCTGAATGATGCGAAAAGTGAGAATGGCAGCAATTATGGCAATAAAAATCACTGGAATCATAAATGTTACATACTTCCCGTGAAAACAGGTCAAGAGAGTATCCGCACGTACAGTATAACACAAAGCAGCGCATCAGCTCTGCCGGATTCAAACTCGGGTTTAGTTTCGAGAAGCACTCACCGTCTCTGCTGGTGCCCATGAGCTGGTCCAGCATGGCTCTCATCTGCGCCTGGGCCGACATCTTCACCTGTTTACCTCTCTTCACCTGCCGGATGAGCCCTGAGCTGTCCGACTAACTCCTCATACAGCAGGCCTCGAGCCGAGCACAACACCGTACCTCACGAACACCGCGCGCGAGATGCTCCGGCGAGCGCAGTTTATAGCTGAATACCGCTGAAGTCAGGCTATCATCAACCGGGGAGCTAGTGTCGTGTGTTAGCAAGCAGCGGCTAACTCTTCCTCAAACCGCTTATATATCAGTCCTAGCGCTGCTTTATCAATCCGCACTTCAGTGTTTAGTGTAGTGCTCCATATTCGCAAAGTTTTGACAGTGTTTATTTGTTTGTTGCTGTATGTTTTATGTCTTTTTGTTCTCTATCGGAATGAGACTTCCGACCCGCGCGCACCGCTCCCGCTTGGTTACGCGGCCTCGAGGAAGTGCCGCAGAGCTCGAGCGCTGATTGGCTGAAAAGGTGGGTGACGTCATGACGTCGGGAAGCGTCGTGAGGTCATCAGAGCATCGACTCACGCCTTGTCATTTTTTAAAATACGTAACTGATAAAAACCAAAATTGAATATTTTACTCGAAACGTTTGTTTGTTCTTAAACCAAGTTTTTCAGGGTTTTTTCATTGGAATTGTGCAAATTGTAGTCCATTACATGACAAAAATTGTAGTAATTTACGTAATACATTACATAACGCATTTTAAATAACGTAATATAATCTGACTACTTTTTGTTTACATTACGTTTAATATAAAGTTTACCACACTGATTTAAATAAGATAATCTTGTACCATATTGATATAAACTAGTGTAAAAAATGTTTACATGCATATTCTTATATTTTATACAAATATATTTAATCTATAAACATAACATATTGTTCTTAAATATATACATGCGTGTGTGTGTATTTACATATATATGCATAATGAATATACATACAGTACACATACATATATTATGTAAACAAAAACTTTTATTTTGGATGCTATTAATCGCTTGACAGCACTAAAATATACAAAGAGAAAGAAATTTAGTTCCATTCATTGTTATTAAATATGAAAAAGGCAAAAAATAGGCAAATTCAATAAATTATGGATGATTTATTGCTGTTGTGTTAATAATAGGTAATTATGTAATCAGTTAAAAAGCAACTAGTCTGATTACGATTATATTAAAACTAATATAATCTAATTACCAGTACTTATTGCAATCTGATTATGTAATCCAGATTATGTTATCAATTACTATACACAGAAAAGTAAGGGTTTAAAATTGTACTTTTTGGGGTACAACAGCTTGTCGCTGGAGCAGTACCCTTAAAAGGACATTATTTGTATCTTTTATACCACTAATAGGTGCGTATTAGTACCTCAAGGGTACATATTACTACTCTAAGATACTAATATGTACCTATTAAGGGTAAAAAAGGTACAAATATGTGCCTTTAAGGGACAAGCTGTTGTAGCCCAAAAGGTACAATTTGTAAACCCTTATATTTCTGTGTACAGTTGTGGGTAAAAGTTTGCATATACCTTGAAGAATCTGCCAAATGCTATGATTATTGTTTTATTTAGCCTGGTCCTGAATAAGATATTTTATGTTAAAGTGTTCCTGTGGCTCAGTGGTTAGAGCATTGTGTTTGCAGCACAAAAGGTTGTGGGTTTGATTCCCAGAGAACACATGTACTGACAATAAATGTATAACCTGAATGCACTGTAAGTCTCTTTGGATAAAAGCGTCTGCTAAATGCATAAATGTAAATTATGTTTACATATAGCCCACAACAAATAATAATAGTTGAGTTTTTCAAAAGGTACATATACTTGATTCTTAATACTGTGTCTTTACCTGGATGATCTGTGATGTGATGGTTGTTTAACTGTCCACTGTTCTTCAGAAAAATCCTCCAGGTCTTTGGTTTTCCAGCATCTTTTTAATACGAGGACCTTTTCCAGCAGTGACTGTATGACCTTCGAGATGCACCTTCTGATGATCTCATACACAACGCTTACAAAAGGTCCTCAACACATTCACTGATGCTCCAGAAGCAACTTGATGCATGAAGAGCTGGGCGGTGAAAACTTTTACAATTTGAAGATGAAAGTAAGTCATGCTTATTTTGTCTTGGTGGGACAAAATACATACAAGTATATCTTCATCGAAGTATCCTCTAAAATAAATCCTCTGAAGGGCAGTACTAATTAAAATATATATTTAAACAAAATGATCATCCAAAAGTTTTCACCCCCCTTGCAGTACAAAATGATAAAAATGATATTTACACAAATTAATCATCCGGTTCAAAAGTTTTCACCCCCCACAGTACTAAATGATAAAAATGATATTTACCAAAATTAATCATCCGGTTCAAAAGTTTTCACCCCCCACAGTACTAAATGATAAAAATGATATTTACAAAAATTAATCATCCGGTTCAAAAGTTTTCACCCCCCACAGTACTAAATGATATTTACACAAATTAATCATCCGGTTCAAAAGTTTTCACCCCCCACAGTACTAAATGATAAAAATGATATTTACACAAATTAATCATCCGGTTCAAAAGTTTTCACCCCCCACAGTACTAAATGATAAAAATGATATTTACACAAATTAATCATCAGGTTCAAAAGTTTTCACCCCCCACAGTACTAAATGATAAAAATGATATTTACACAAAATAATCATCCGGTTCAAAAGTTTTCACCCCCAGGTTGCACTGTGTTTATATCGAATGAAACTTTAGGTTCTAGCTGTTAACTTTAGGACGGAGAAGAACCGGAAAGTTCTTAAAGATTAATATTTTTAATAGTATAATAACATTTCAAAAGAGAAAGGACTAATTACTCATGAGATGACCGCTTTAATATCGGGTCTCCTCGTTAGCATCTCACAGGTCAGTAATTGCACAAGAAACGACCACGAACACAACAGTATTGTTCTCTCTGTTTATTGTTCTGATGTGTAACAGACATCTCTTAATTTATGTACGTTGTATATTATATTCATATGTATAAAAACATCCAGGGTAATAGTTTTCTCTCCAACTACTTCCACAGAATACAAAATCAAACTCAGCTGTGGTAATTAATCAGAAGAACGAGAACAAACAGAAACACAAAGAGGTCCTCTGAGACGGACATCCGTCCACCGTCACATCACGTTTCCTCTCATCTCATTAAAGCACACGAACTCATTAATTAGCCCGACTCTGCACGTGCATGTGTGTTTAGATTGTCTGGTGCAGAAGAAAACGGCTCGTCCATCTCATCGTTACATTACATTTCTGAGTAATACAGAGAGACGTCTGCAGCTTTGGCACGCCTGCTCACTGCTAACTACAAGAGCCAGGCCGTGCATGTCAAGCGCTCCAAAGCGTTGAGTCCTTAACTGATCTAAATCGGAGGAGTTTCATTGCTTATATTCTAGATTTAGCCTCTAGTCGTCGAGTGGCGTGTCCCGTCTACAGAGGGCCTCTCAAACATCAGTTTCATCACCAATAATCACAATTCATGGATATACAACGTATAGAGATATACATAAAACAAATCATCAGCTCACACAGGTTGAGTAAAAATGATACAAAATAACCGATGTGATGCGAAAACTAAACATTGTATCTTCAGAACACCTCGAATTATGCTACATAACGAATCTTTCCATGTTTCTCATAGTTCTGGTCCTCAAAATCAATAATAAATTGGCACAAAATACAACTAATTTTGTTTTGAGCTGTATTATATGAGAATTTGGATTTAAAGAAAATTCGACAAACACATTTACAGCTGCTCGAAGTGTTTCGATGCTACATTTTTTTATTTAAACGGATGAAACTGTAAAAATAAATGTGCATTCAATATCGTGCGTGATCCAATGTTATCTAAATAGACCTTAAGGCCCGTTCACACCAAGAACGATATCATCTGTTTATTCTAAGCGCGTCTGTCACTTTAAATTCTCCAGCTCGTTACAGCAGGATTGATTCTGATTGGCTGTCAATGTTTGTATCATTCATCAGCTGGAAAAAAAAATTCCAATTATATCGTTTCTCTGTGCCTTTATCGTTATAGTTGTGGCTAATGATTTTTAGAAATAGTTATCGTTCTTCGTGTAAACAGGCCTTTAGGTTAGACGCCATTTTGAGTTTAACGCGGATGAAAACGAGGCTGTATAGAGGTCGTCGTTTTTACAACTCACAGCCTTCAAGACTCAAGACTGAGAGTTCAGTCTATTGAACACACTGTAATTCTGTCCGGCCTCGTTTTCATTTCTGCCAGAAATTAAATATAACATTACCCTGACGAAGGTTTATTAACGTCACACGCAGTCTGTGAAAAACTGATACAAATCATACATTGTTACTTTAAGTAAGTTTATTATGATCGGTTGCCGTGGTGATTTTAGAACGCTGTAAGTTCTCTGAGAGGTGGGCGTGGCTCCGTCTCATTCAGCCAATCGGACATCAGTGGGCGGGGTGTTTCTGCTGGTCTCGTAAGGCAGTGAGGATCTCGGGCCTCGTTACATTCGGTATCACGGAGCACAAGCCCGGACCAACTCGATATACGCTGATCCCCGATCAGATCGATCGCGTGTGAATAAATACAACACTTAGGATACAAACAGAGTGGAAGTACTAGAGGAGTCTGGGATATGCTCTGAGGTATTGTCTAACATTAGCACCATTTTCCCACACTAAATTACAGATTTTAAGAAATATTGAGGTTTAACAATAATTTGGATTCGTACCTCATTTTCTGGTCTAAGATGACTTTGTTCTAACATACTGTATTTGCTCAAATAAGATCATCTGAATACTCTTTTATTTGTTCGATTGCAGGCTTCAGATCTATATTAATGTTAATATAACATTTTGATTTGGTAACATGAGATAGTTTATTAAACTGGCACTGGCTTTACAAGGGCTGGCACTCAGATCGGCATACATCGTGTATTATATGAAGATTAACGTATCTAAAATGGGCTTATATTATTTGACATAAATCTGTTATTATAGCTCATAAACAGTCGGACCTGTAAGGGAACGTCTCATGAAAACACTTCACCTCAAAACCAAAAGAAATCGAATTACGCTTGGCTAAAACATAAGATTACAATTAAATACATTTCCCAACAAATTCTCAAAATTAATGTAATGCAAAACAAATGCATTTTTAATGTACTTTTGAGAATATTTTAAAATATCTCTATTAGGATTCTCATCACTGCAATATAGTATAATTTGTACAATATTACTGTAACAATTATAGTAATACAACACCATATTGTTTAATATTTTTAATCAAAAATTTAGTTGAATATGATTTTGTATTGCATTAGTGAGAATATGAAGGGATTTTAACATATTTAAGTCCCAACGCAACATCGTTCGTAACAGTCCTAAAATAGACATCGTTTACTTTAGATTTGTCATTTCTTATTTTTCCATTTGATTTTGGGGTGAAATGCGACCCCCTTAAAGGACATCGGTTGACCCGTATTCACCGTCAGACTTTTATTTTGAAATACTGAATACTCCGTGAAACACTTCCTGTTAAAAACTGGAGCTGAGCCAGATCGAGGGGAAGAAACGAGTGGAAAAAGGAACAAGACATGAGATGACGTGACATGAGCTGTACACAGAGAGAAGGAGAATGTGTGTGTGTGTGTGTGTGTGTTTACAAGCATCCCTGGGTTGCACAAGTGTGTGTCACATGGTGTTACTCCACGTCGTGAGTGTTGAATTGAACGTGCCTCGTATGCCTTGTTGACACCTCGTGTGTAAGTAAAGGTGCCCCTTCCTTCCCCACACTACAGAGCCGTGAGTCTCCCGGTCAGAGCGGCCTGCAGTTCAGACGGCAGGAACACGCCCAGCTCGGTGATGATGCCGCCCGTGATCAGCTGGTGAGGGGTGACGTCGAACGCCGGGTTCCACACGTCGATGCCTGCCACACAGAGGAGGAGCGCATGGATAGGGAGATGTTATTGGGACAGCACTTGGAATTGAATTTCTGTTGTTTTTGGTTTTCTTCTATAAACATGTCTATATGTGACCCTGGAGCACTAAACCAGTCTTAAGTGTCAGTTTGTTTAAATTGAGATTAATACATCATCTGAAAGCTGAATAAATTATATTTCCATGGATGCATGGTTTGTTAGGATCGTACTGAGATACAACTATTTGAAAATCTGCTAAAAATCTAAATACTGAGATAATCTTCTTTAAAGGTGTCCAAATGAAGTTCTTAGCAATGCATATTACTAATAAAAAATTAAGTTTTGATATATTTACAGTTGAAAATTCACAAAATATCTTCATGGAACATGATCTTAATATCTTAATGATTTTTGGCATAGAAGAAAAAATTATAATTTTGACCGATGCAATGTATTTTTGGCTATTGCTACAAATATACCCGTGGTACTTAAGACCGGTTTATTAATTTTAAATTGTACAGTTTTTTTAACTTAATACTAATTAGCAATGTGTAAACTACCCTTTTCATAATCAACTTATGGATTGATGTTTTGGACAGAAGTGATAGTTTAATGTTAAAATGCATTAAAGTATGGAAGAATGGATCTAATCAATTTGGGTAATACATTTTCATTTTAATTTAGCAACTTATAAAGCTTTAAAATATGTTTTTAATTTGCATATAAAACTAGTGTAGAAAATGGCAAATTTAAATTTATATAATTTAATTTTTATTTTGCACTAAATGTTGCACATATGTATGGGAAAACGTAAATTTAAATACATTGCCATTTTTACATTTCTTATTGAATTATTATGCAAAATTAATTTTTATATGTTGTTTTAACACAAATGAGTGTAGGCAGTGTGTACACAACCACCGTATAATGATAAAAGTATATATTTTGAATCCCCATAAATCATAAGCAGTGTCTCAGAACAAGCCGTTCTCAGAATCCGTAAAAGGTGACGTCACATGTTACAAGCCCCGCCCACAACTGCTGACAGACACGCCCTTATAAGCAGAGAGCCCGCCCTAAACATGCAATCCCATCTTTATCTTCACGCTAGCATTTAAAAGCAGCATTCAAGAAAGAAATATCTCATTAAAGCTATATAGTTATTCAGTCCAGAGCAGTGAGTGATTTTCTGCTTTTATTTGATTGTTTAGATCAGGGGTGCACACACATCTACTTCTCAAACGAGCCCAGGCCAACTTGTTGGAATGTATCTGTATATTGCAGACATTCTTAGTACCCCATGCCTGCATACCTAAAGCATTTAGAGTTACGCGAGACCTCGTGTGTGCAAACTCGTGTGTATTTAGTTTAAGTGCAATGACATGAAAGAGTTTAATGTGTGCGCTCGGGCCATCTCATATAGTTTAAAACGCATGATTTCAGCGTGATACACGATGATCAGAACCAAGCAGATTAGCAGAGTGTCAGAGCTGTGAAGGCACAGCCCACTTTTGGAAAAGGGGGCGGGGAGCAGCAGCTCATTTGCATGTAAAGAGACATGCACGGAAACAGACCGTTTCTGCTTCCACCCAAAATAGGTATTTTCAAAATGATATAATAAGTGAAGCTGCTTCACAGACACATTCTGAAGAGACTTATATTACAGAGGTCTCCTTTAATAATGGATCTGTTTATCATAAACACGCAGCTTCATTGCTTCACAAGATATTAACTGATGGAGTGGAGGGCTGTGGATATTGTGATGCTTTATCAGCTGTTTGAAACTCATTATGACGGCACCCATTCACTGCAGAGGACTCATTACCGAGAAAGTGATGTAAAAATTAATCATGATTAATCACAAATAAACGTTTGTTTACATACTGTATGTATATGTGTGTGTGTACGGTGTATATTTATTTATATTTGCTTCTCAAATCGAGCTCTTAAAAGCATCAATCTTCTGTAAATAATAAAGATGGCAGTATCTGGAAAGGGTTAAATAGGCAAATAATTTGTGTGAGCTGAAATGAAGAACAGCAGAGCTGAACTGTTGAGACTCATGAACAACTATCATCTGAGGATCATCAGAGAACAACAGTGTTAAGAGTATCAAGTGTTTTCTCTTGTGGACTACATGTATCATTATTCAGGTAACTAAATAAAATAACAACTGTAGACTTCAACTGTATGTGTGTATTTAATAACAATAGACAGTACACACACATATAGTATGTAAACAAACTATTATTTTGAACCGTTTTGCAGCCCTAAATGAACAAACGTATTAACACTGTATTACGTGACTCTACAGACAGAGCAGTCCAGCTCATATCATTCATGCTGTTTCTCTGCAGATATAACCGCTCCAGTCAGATACGAAGTTAATTGGCTGAGATGAATTGATTAGGGCGTCCCGTGCTGATCTGGGAGCAGCGTTCCCGTCTCAATCTCCCGTCTTGTCTGTTGTGCGTCAGACAGCAGGTTTCATGAGAGCGGTGCAGTAATCGGTCTCTCCCCTCGAGACGCCGGCAGCTATTAAACGCTGCAGCTTTAATTAATCTAACGATTCTGACTCCTCTCTCACATGTGCGGAGGAGCGTCCCTCCCTCAGATCAGAAGCGTTTAATTAAAAGCAGCTCCGCTCTTCTTCAAACTGCACTTAAACCCTGCGGTCACACGCTCACATCTTTCTCTGCTCGTCTCACCCCTTCAACAACAACACCCCCCCACACACACACACACACACACACACACACGCTCACACTGATCATCTTTCTCTGCTCGTCTCACCCCTTCAACAACAACACCCCCCCACCACACACACACACACCCCCACACACACTCTCTCACACACGCACACACACACTCTCTCACACACACACACACACACACACACACACACACACACACACGCTCACACACACACACACACACACACACACACACACACACACACACCTGCTTTGAACTTAAAAACACAAATAGCCTTTTACTACACTTACACCACAGAGCACCGGTGAGGTGTCTCTTCTGCTCAGCAAGGCTGCATTTATAGTCAAAACTGGAATATTGTGAAATATTATAACAAAAAAAATGTAATTTATTCCTGTGATCAAAGCTGTATTTTCAGCATCATTACTCCAGTGCCACATGATCTTCAGTGTTCAACAAACATTTATGATTATTATCTGTAGAAAACAGCTTCATACACTAATTGCCAGTGGCACCCCTTCTAATGAAAGGTTTGATACTTTGTAATTTCCATGAGTACAAATCTTAATGTTTAAGCATTATAGTTTGCCTCTTTTCTATTCTAACATATATATCATGATTCAGTCAGTGTGGAAGAACTTGACTGGTTGCAGAAAGCAGCTGAACACTGGTGTGACTTTTGAGCCACAAACTCATCACCAAACACTAATGACTTGTGCATTCATTATATGGACAAAAGTACTATTAGAAGAGAAAGTACTGTGCCAACAAAGACATTAATGTACTTAAATCGTGTTTCCACCTCTGTTGCAGCAGTTTTGAAGTGCCTTTTTCTCTTCTACAGAAGGGGTGCCAATACTTTTGGCAATATAGCGTATGTTTGTAGAAACTGTGATATATTTTGAGGATTGTTTAATAAATAGAAAATGTCAAAATAACTTTTAATAACAAAATAATAATTGATTTGAAATAGAAAACATCATAAATGCAAATGAATATATTTATGTAATAAATATATTTAAAGGAAACATACTGAATTCCACAAAAACCCATGAGAATGCATTCATTTATTCTCTCTGATTGACATGTAAATGACCAAGCACAGTTTGTGTGAGAGACTTGTGAAGACACAATACATTCATTCATTTGTGTTTTCATTATTAAATAATTGCTAATAAGTGTTAAAAACAACACTATGTTTATCTACACAATCTTTATTCAATGTTTTATTATTAATATTTTAGATGTTTTATTAATATTTTGAATTAGTTTTCTTTTTAATTTGAGATTAATTCTCAGCCATTTTGTTCTTTTATTGGTTGTTCATATTACATTTAGGTTTAATTATATTTATTTAAATGTAACTTTATTTTAGCTTTGACTTATTTCCACTCAGTAGTTTTAGTGCTTCAGCTGTACACAAAGTTAGACATGCTGATGTTGTTTTTGATCTTAATGTACAGCAATAGTTGTAGTTTGTCTCGTGTGTAAACGCGTGCGGTTCTCTGAGCTCTTACCAGGAGCGGCCACAGGAACCCCGTTGATGCTGGTGAGCTCCTCCGCCGGACGCTCCTCGATCACGACGTCTCGTCCGCTCTCCAGACTCAGGTCGCAGGACGTGCTGGGCGCCGCCACGTAAAACGGTACCCCGTGATGCTTGGCAGCGATGGCCAGCTGATACGTGCCCACTTTGTTGGCCGTGTCACCGTTAGCAACAACCCTGTCCGCTCCGACGACGACAGCTGTGTGCGCACAGGAACATTAGCATCGGACACACACACGGCACTCAAGACAATGCACTCACGCGCGTCACCTGTGATGCCCTTCTCCCGCATGGCCAGCGCCGCCATGCTGTCTGTGATGAGGGTGGCCGGGAAGCCCTCCGCCACGGCCTCGTACGCCGTCAGCCGCGCGCCTTGGTTGTAGGGCCGGGTCTCTGTGCAGTACAGACGCTTCAAGCGGCCCAGCGCGTGCAGCGACCGCACCACTCCTGCACGGATCGGTTACAGTCGTTATCAGAGGAACACTTCATGATCATTTACTCACAAAGATGTTCTTTCTCTCTTTAGTCGAAGGTTTTTGAGGAAAACATTGCAGGATTCGTCTCCCATATAGTGGACTTCAATGGTGGACAACGATTTTAGGGTCCAAAGAGCTCTTCACGATCCCAACCGAGGAATAACCTAATCTAGCGAAACGATCAGTCATTTTCTTAAACAATTAAATTATATACATACACTTTTTGACCACAAATGCTCTGCGATGCGCGTCTTTATTGAGCCCAAAACACACTTTTGATTTTAGCAATCCTATAAGATCACTGCATGTCCCACTGTGTGGCATGGATCTGATAATACAATAATAAAGAAATACAACGCACGTTTCTATAGAAGAATAAAACATGCGCTGGTGGTAAACAAAAAGAGCATGATAAATCAGGAAGGGCTAAACAAGTGAAAGTTTTAGCGCATGTCACAGTTTCATTGGTTGTTCAGTAAACGTGGATCGTATCAGCAAACACACAGATGATCATGCACCTCTCTCACTGTACGACACAGGAGCGCCGTTTAGGAGCCACGAGTGCTTATCTTTCATATAATAATCGTGCAGTGTGTTTAGGGCTAAAGGTGATGTTGGAAAGGTCACATGGAAGTACTGTTTACAAAGCAACGATGAGGGACGATTTTAAAGTTGGAGGGGAAAATGAGATACTAATATCTGAAGACGCGCATCGCAGAGCTACAGCAAGCCGAGCATGTGGTTAAAAAGTGTATGCATTTTTAATTCAACTTTTTATTTTTCCAGAAAATAACTGATTTTTTAGCTAGATAAGGCCCTTATTCCTCGGCTGATATCTCTTTGAAGATGCGTTGTGGAACTGCATCCTTGAAATCATTGAAGTCCATTATAAGGAGAAAAATCCTGCAATGTTCTCCTCAAAAAAACAGATTTCTCTGCGACTGAATAAAGGAAGACATGATGAGGATGAGACAGGGTGATCTCTATTATACTTTAATGTGTGCAGTAATGCCAGGCGCGCGGACTGACCGAGGGCCGTGCCGTATCCCGCGGTGGCCAGGCTGCCCGTGTTACAGTGCGTGAGGATGGTGACCGAGTCCCGCGGGACGCCTGACAGGATGTGCTGCGCGCCGTAGTTGCCGATCTTTTTGTTGTCGTTCACGTCTCGCTCCAACATCTCCTCAATCCAGCCAATCACGCTGCAGGGGGGCGTGGCCAAAGGACAGGCACGTTAGAGGAAGAGTAATTAATGCAGCACTGGCTGTTGTGATCAGTTGTTTACATTTTTCTTAAATTAAACAATTAATAATAATTTAAACTTCACAGTGAGCATCTGATAAACATCTGTACGCACTAATGGAAACATAATTTCCTTTAAGGCTTGTTAAACAGATTTCACACACAGTAGAAAGCCATGTAAATAATATTTGAACAAAATAAAACTATTGAAATATTTGTGTTTCATTTAAAATAATACTTTAATTGTTTTCTTAAATAGAATACTTATATTATTAGTTTTATTATTAATTAAGTCCATTCAGCTCTAGACATCTGCTCATTAGAATTAAATAAAAATACTGAAAAAATTAAGAAAAAAAAATCTAACTATTTAAAAAAAAAAAATAGTTTACTTGTTTTTAGTAAAAAAAAATGTGTTTCTTAAATACAATATTTCTATTATTATTACAGGCAGATTTTGACTATTGGCACATAGTCTGGTCAAAAACAGCAGTGTTATTTTATTATTTATATCCGATTATAATACTTATTACAAATGTGAATTAGCCTTTATGTATTTTCAGCTTCCTTTTACATTTTAAAAATGTAGTTTTGTGCTTTTTTCATTTATATTTTAAATGCTTCTATCGATCTGTAATTCATTTGTATTGTACTTTAATTTAAAAGTTAGACCTTGCTATAGCAACTAACAAGATTAAAAGCAAGATTATTATAATTTACATTTTATTTATTTTACGATTTTTTACACTTTAAGATAATTTCACAGACATGGCAGAGAAAGCAGAATACACCGATCTTTTCTATAACAATAATGATTTTCTCAAGCATCCCGAATCGTCACCTGTCTCGGAGCGGCTCCGTGTTCTTCTCCATGCTCTCGTTCTCGGTGAACTCCATCAGCTCGCGGGCGGCGCGGCCCATGTTGACCGCCGTGGGTCGAGCGGACGTCAGGTGGCACAGCGAGTCCCTGATGAAGGACACGAGGTCGTCCCCCCCCGCGCCCGCACGCAGCTCCACGGCTAGGCTCAGGCAGCCCACGATGGCGATGGCGGGAGCGCCGCGCACCTGCAGGGTGAAAGGTCACAGGGTCACAGGACCGCCAGCGCTGCTTTCTCAAAGTGAACACATCCAGTCAGCTCACTGGAATGAGAAAGGAGATTTTTGGCGGGGATGAAAAGCCCATAAATGCATTCATACTGATTGGAAACACCATTCTGAGTTCAAGGCTGTGTGCTGAAGACTGTTCGCAAACCCATTTTACATTCATAATGTTGAATATTGGCATTAAATCCAATGGGATAAATGTACAACAGCACTACTCACTGCATTTCCATTTCAGAGTTTATGCAGTCGTCACAGTCCAGAGATTATTCAATAACCACACGGAGAAATGATGATGTCCTCGTTTCTTTGGAACGTGGAATTCTGCCGTTATGATTAGAACGAGCAATTATGACATCATTCTGAACGTGGCCTTCTGCTGATTAACTATGACGTCATAATGACTTAAAGGGACAGTTCACTAAAAAAAAAAGAGAACTGTGTTATCATTTACTCGCTCTCAAGTTGTTGAGTTTCTCCTGAACACATAAGAAGATATTCTGATGGATGTTGGGAACCGAAGAGTTGACGGTAGCCATTGACTTCCATAGAATGGAAAAAACAGCATGAGGTCAATGGCTACCGATAACTCTTCGGTTCCCAACATCCATCAGAATATCTTCTTATGTGTTCTGGAAATAATATTCGTTTTTAGATGAACTATCCCTTTAATTATCACCATTCTGGAAAATCTGACGTTCATAATGTCTCTTTATAAACGCAAACTATGTGTGTGTTGCTTCAAGAGAGCGATCATACATTTGTGCTCGGATTTACTTTCATTTATTCAATCTTTTATCACTTAATCGTTTTATTACTCCATTTAATCATAATCATTGACAATAAAGCCATTAATATCCTCAGTTCATCGATTGGTCTTTTATATTTTCTCAGTTGTTTAGTCTCATGACGTGTGGTTTCTCGAGATGTTTGTCTTCATCAGTACGAGGTAAGAGCATGTTCTTGAGGTCACGGGACGTCGTTGTGAAGCAGTGATCATATCATCACAGAGCGTTTGTTCCTGGAGTAAAGAGACGCTCTCTGGTCTCGGACGGAGCGTAGCGTAAGCTAACGCTAGTCCATTAGTAAAGGTCTCATGACCGTGACTGGCACAGGACCAAAGCCCCTCGATCCCCCCTTGATCAATAATTCATGCCTGATATTTGCAGTTACGACTATTAATGAGCGCAGACATGGCTGTGGAAAACATCCCCCCCACACATGAATCATGCACTGCGCTAATCAAGACTGCAGCGGCTGGAGACAGAAGACTCCAGGTTTGAGAAACAGCTTTAGTGTTCGCAAGCACACGCGCGTCTCGGAGACGTCTATTTGAGCGTTCGCTCATCTGCAAGACGTCCCCTATCAGATGTCAAATAGATGTCTTTAAGATGCTTATAAGCCCTATTCGGGTGTTTTCTGGACAACGTGAACTACCGTGTGCTCTTACCGCGCACATTTTTAATATGTTTGCCTCCCAGAAATAAAAACTAAATCCAAAGCCAGATGACATAAACCGTTAAGACTGGCTACTGTAATATCAGTTTGTTTAATTACATATGTGACCCTGGAGCACAAAACCAGTCTGAAGTGCACATTTTTCGATATTGAGATGTGTGCATCATCTGAAAGCTGAATAAATAATATTTCCATGGATGTATGGTGTGTTAGGATCGGACTGAGATACGACTATTTGTAAATCTGGAATCCTGAGGATGCAAAAAAATCGAAATATTGAGAAAATCACCTTTAAAGTAGTCCAAATGAAGTTCTTAGCAATGCATATTACTAATCATAAATTATGTTTTGGTATATTTACAGTAAGAAATTTACTAAATATCTTCATGGAACATGATCTTAATATCCTAATGATTTTTGGCATAAAATAAAAATTATGATTTTGACTCATACAATGTATTTTTGTCTATTGCTACAAATATACCCCAGCGACTTAACACTGCTTTTGTGCTCCAGAGTCACATATGTACCTTTGTGAAAACTAAACATGGTTTTACTACTACTACTACTAAGTAAAAGTAAAGTACCCACACACTAACCATGGTTTTGCTATAGCTTCCACTTGTAGTAAAGCTGTGGTGATACTATGGTAATCAATCCAAAAGACTATCCGTGATGCGCACAAACAGATCACGTGACCTCTGAACCGGCGCGGGACAAACACAGACGTCAGGTGATGAGAGTCGAAGCTCAAGCGTGGTTCAGAGTATGGAAAGCCAAATGGTTCAGAATTCGCCTGCTTTTCACCGCCGTATGATTATTAAAACGCCGTTTTCATAACGCCGCAAGGCGTTAAATAAGCGCCGTTAGGCGATAAGTTAACGGCAGACGCCACCACGCGTTAAAATAACGCCAAGCGCCGACCGACGTTAAGTTAACGCCACACGCCACTTAAGATGCAGATTTATTCGCTTATCTACATTGACACACCTCTCATGGCTACGAGGAATCTACGGCAAGTCTGAGCATCCAGTTTGCTACAGCGCGAAGATGGCAAGGAGAGCTTTTGTTTTGCAGTGTAAACACACTTAGAACTTCGTTTAATGATTTTACATTGCATGCATTTTCAGTATTGCATTCATTTAAAGTTCTAAAATTGTTTAAAGACATATGTCCCAATTCAAAAATCAGCTGTGTGCTATAACAGGGATATTTTTCTGAACATTGTACTATTAGTTTATTATTATAATGTAATGGTTTAAATTGTGTAATTAACTTGATTTATAGGGCTAATTACTATATTTTCTTTGAAGTATTTACATATAGATAAATAGACAGACAGACATATGAGGACCCAATAAAAAAACAGAAAAAACAGAATTATGGCTCACAGACTGGCATAAAGTTGGCTTGACGTTGGACGTTCGATATTCGCAAATTTAGGGACCGTCTCCAAAGTTACTGAAAACAAATTATTTACATTTTATTTTAATAAATATAAAAAAATGTAAAAGGTGCGCATTATAGTTGACACCTAGATGTAAATTTTACCGTTGTTTTTATGAATGTAAGTCATTCTGCTCATTTGGTATTGAAGTTAGAAATATGTATACCAATATCGCATGTAACTTTAGAGACGGTCCCTAAATATGCGAATATCGAACGTCAAACCAACTTTATGCCAGTCTGTGAGCCATAATTCTCTGAACATTTCACTATTAGTTTAAAGACCGTATAAAGTGCTAATTTCAAAAACAGAGCCTGGTGCTATAAAAGGGATATTTTTCTGAGCACTTTACTATTAGTTTATTATAATATGTCATGGGTTAATAAATATATTTTCTTTCAATTACATGTTGTGCTGTGCAAAAGGTATTTGTTTATAGGCCCGCCTATCTGAGTTGGTTTGGGCTCTAAACACGAAATGTCCAACATTAAAATAAGTTTACCGCCGTTCCTTACCTACCTGTCTACAAGACTTTGTTCTCCATGCTCCGGTGGTGATGATTCGAGTAAACTGTCAAGTTGGGCATTTATGCGATCTCTAATCCCACTCAGACGTCTTCTAAAATGATTAGGTACTCCAGACATCTTTGTTGATAAAGAGATTAATAATAACCTTATAATAATCGAAAATACACTACAGCCGGTGGTGCACCGGAAGCCATAGACCTTAAGATACACCTTTTTTTATTTTGTTTTATATATTTTTTATTTTTTTTTATTTTATTGAACAAAATTCATGTGCATTTACACTTCACAGTATACAGTGTTTAAAACAATTTTTGCCATCTTCGCGCTGTAGCAAACTGGATGCTCAGACTTGCCGTAGATTCCTCATAGCCATGAGAGGTGTGTCCATGTAGATAAGCGAATAAATCTGCATCTTAAGTGGCGTGTGGCGTTAACTTAACGTCGGTCGGCGCCTGGCGTTATTTTAACGCGTGGTGGCGTCTGCCGTTAACTTATCGCCTAACGGCGCTTATTTAACGCCTTGCGGCGTTATGAAAACGCCGTTTTAATAATCACACGGCGGTGAAGACCAGGCGAATTCTGAACCATTTGGCTTTCCATACAGAAGTGTGTACACACTGTGTTCTCTAACACACATCTGCAGACGAGCGCGCGCTATTTACTGAGAGCCGTTTAAAACGAGCACGCGCTTTAACTCGACGTTCCTTTCATAACAACACATTAGAGGATTAGCACAGGACAAATTAGCACATTAATATACACATAAGGCCAGTTACAGAGCTATTAATGTACGATTGACTTCTTTAGGAAGGTTTATTTTAATTATATGCCAGCATAAACTAACACTGCCAAATATTTAGTGAAACAACTTGTTTACCGTGTGCATAATTAACTCATTTAATCACAATAGTGACCATAAAGAAGGGTTTCTCTCATAACGCTCTGCTGTTCTAGTGCATTTTCTGTGAATATGGAAAACACAATAAAGGGTCTCAATTAAATATGTGCGGAGTCACGTGATTAGTGCAGATCGTCACGTGACCAGAGCAGTTCGTTTGCAGCTTGAGAAGATGATAACTGCATCACAGATCCTAAACAAAAGGTTAGTAGCGTATGATAACACAGATATGATACAGATTCTCTGTAAGGTGTCTAGTATTAATATATGAATTCAGTTTTGTTGAGTGTGGACACAGAATGAGTAAATCTGTTGATAGCAACACTAGTGACCGGTGCAATAATAACTATGTGTGACCCTGGAGCACAGGTCTTAAGTCACTGGGGTATATTTATAACAATAGCCAAAAATACATTGTATCGGTCAAAATTATAAATTTTTCTATTATGACAAAAATCATTAGGAGAGGTATTTATTTAGTATAGATCACATGAGAATATTTTTTATTTTTTTTACTGTAAATATATCAAAACTTAATTTATGATTAGTAATATGCATTGCTAAGGACTTCATTTGGACAATTTTAAAGGTGATTTTCTCAATATTTGGATTTTTTTGCACCCTCAGATTCCAGATTTACAAATAGTTGTATCTCAGTCCGATCATAACACACCATACATCCATGAAAATATTATTTATTCAGCTTTCAGATGATGTATTAATCTCAATTTCGAAAAATTGTCCCTTATGACTGGTTTAGTGCTCCAGGGTCTCATATTCAGTGTTGTATACAGGGTTTAATGTATATTAATAACCATAGACACTAAAATGGCTGGGTTGAGATATATAATAATTCTGATGACTGCAGAAATAATTACATTTCAGTGTAAATATTATCCCACCGGTCACATAGTGACCCGCCACGAAAACACACACTTTCTCCCAGAATAATTATTGATTATTTGAAGGGTTATTAATGACGCATCATTCTGATACTTTCATGAAACATCTGGGGTTAAACGGGTTAAGACGCACGCGTGCATGCAGGGACGTTATCAAGCACAGGTTATGCAGATCACACACGCGTGCACGAACAAAAAGCGCAAGCCCGTGCTCGGATCCGACACAAAGGAGCTCTACCGGCTTCGAGATGTCCGGACGTGCGCGAGCGAAATCCGTCGACCGGGCCTGCCGTAGCATACCGTTACCTTCATGCTCTTGATGGCCTCATATCCGTCCCGCACCGAGCGGATCTCGTCGTACACGCTCTCGTGCGGCAGCAGCAGCTGGTTGAGGATCTGCAGAGAACCGGGCCGGTACCGGATCGCCTCCAGCGTCATGACCCGTATGAGATGCGGCTGAACGTATTCCGGGAGCGCTGGCGCCGATGTGTGACGGGTTCCGTCGGTCCGGTGGAGTCGGGGTGTGCTAGAAGCGCTGCGACTCGTGAATCACAAGGTGTGGGCGTCTGCACGGAACGAGGGGGAAGCGCACCGATCACGGAACCGCGTGTTGGCTCTGGCAGGAAGCCCCGCCCCTTGACCACGCCTACTCCTGTCAGTCACCCCGCGTTTGACATTCAGATGAAGCCTTTTATTATTCTTATAACAACGGCGAAGCAACAATGAAGCGATTCAGGCTATTCTTAGCGAGTGAATGGAGGGATCCAACGAAGAGCAGATGTCTGAGGACACGGAAGATCATGTTTCTGTGGAGGAATCGATTTAAACGCACACGCAGGCGCTATTGTTCATATTTTAATACGCCGTGACGTCATCAGGGTCTTTCATTCGAAGGAATGGTTTTCCTCTAAATGAGAATAACGACATTTACTCATTAAAACGTTCGCGACTATTAAGATATTATATTATATATATAACATCCACAGCTCTTTTTGTAATGAAAGTGAATACGTTAGGTCTGTTGAGCGTCCAGAAATGACAAAAACACAAGCCGTTCACACCAAGGACGATAACTGTGATATTTTAATGTCATGACCTCTTTCACCTCAGTCAGAGGTATTTTAATTTAAAAAGGTGTTTTTTTCTTAAATTAGAATCCTGTCTAATTGAATCACCTTTAAACCACTGCTCCATAAGAGAACATCTTTCTCCTGTGTAACACACAAGTAGTGTTTTCCCCATCTGAAAAACCATAAAAAATGTTAACAGCCAATCAGAATACAACCAAATTTATAAAACACGAACATTTAAAGCAGTAGGGACAACTTAAAGGGACAGTTCACCCAAAAAAGAACATTCACATTCTGAGTATTAATTACTCACCCTAATGTCGTTCCAAACCCTAAGACCTTCGTTCATCTTCTGAACACAAATGAAGATATTTGTGATGAAATCCGAGAGCTTTCTGACCCGCCGTAGTAATGTGAAAGATACTCAGGGCATGGATCAGTCCAGTGACATCAGGGGTTCAACCGTGATTTAAGAAGCTATGAGAATACATTTGTGCGCAAAAAACAAACAAAAATGATGACTTTATTCATTAATTCTTCTGCCTCCATTATGACGATGCATTGGTGTGCTTTCCTCTGCATGTAAATAAAGTGCAGCGCATGCGTGTAGAGGTACTCTCGGTAATGGCAGAAGGAGAATAATTGTTGAATAAAGTCGTTATTTTAGTTTTCTTTTATGCTCAAAAAGTATTGTTGTGGATTCACACTGTGTAGTGTCCTAAGGTGACCACATTTGTGCTGTTTAGAGCAGCCAGGACATTCTGCAAAACATCTCCTTTAGTATCACTTAAACATAAAAAAATCTAATTCAATCAAAATCAATGGCTTTAAATAACACAAGTGAATAATGACAAAATCTCCATTTTTAGGTTAACTTTCCTTTTTAATTATTACATTAGACATATCCTTCACCGTAGACATATTAACAAATTAATGCAGCTTTTAAAAAAATAGACCCATCATCAGTACATCATTAATACATTAGCAGTGCTGTCCTTCAGTGTGCGGAGACCGTAATGAACCTGATCTGTGCACGCTGAGTGAACGAGGATCATGAAGGCTAATTGGGTTCAGACAGCATCCTAAAACATGACGGCACGCCTTAAAGAGGCTGTTAAAAAACTAAACCAAACATACACACAGCTGATATAATGACTGACTGCAGCACACACACACACACACACACACACACACACACACACACTCACACACACGCACACACCACACACACACACTCACTCACACACACACGCACACACCACACACTCACTCACACACACACACACACACGCACACACCACACACACACACACGCGCACACACACACGCACACACCCACTCACACACACACCACACACACGTACGCTCACACACACACTCACTCACTCACACACACACACACACACACGCTCACACACACACCACACACGTACGCTCACACACACACACACACACACACACGTACGCTCTCACACACACTCACACACACACACACGCTCTCACACGTACGCTCACGCACACACACACACTCACTCACTCACACACGCACGCACGCACGCACGCGCACACACACACACACACACACACACACACACACACACACACACACACACACACTGAGATCTGCTCTACACAAGGGATTCAGACTGTGTCAGTCAGGGGTTAAAGTTGATGCCCTTTGACTCTGAAACAGACAAGCGGGGGGGAAAAAGAGGTGACAGCTTCCCTAAAAACATGCTGATCTCAGCATATGACTGAGCACATCTCCAACACCACAAACACACACATTA
>CM049871.1:3804432-3814432 GCA_027474115.1 Schizopygopsis malacanthus | reverse complement strand
AGGGAGAGCCGGGGTTATTACTGTGTCACTGAGATACCGGTTTAGCTTTTAATCAATATTCTGAATTACAGTATATTCTCATTTCATTTTAAATAAAGTTTTACATTTTGTTGTGTGTCATTCTTTGTCTATATATGCAAATATGTCTATATATTTATAGCTAGTTTGAACATTATTACAAATTCAAAAGCATTTTACGCACCTACCTATAGGTCAATAAATGTTTTAATAATATTCCTTTCAATTTGTATATTTTTAAACATGCAAAGAAACCATGAAAAGATGAATAGTTCACAATATGATCTATAACATGCATTTAGAAAATAAATAGGGTGATTATTTTGTCTTTTCCTCTGATTCTGGACACAGCCCTGACTCTCTTCTGGTTTAGTACCTGTTTGGCCCTGGCGGCCCCCTGGCCCTTCTGCGGAGGGTTCCGGCTTCGACTCATTTTCTCCGCAGGACCTTCAAACCTGGAGTCAGAAAAATAATGATTGATTAATAACACTACAAAGCAGCCACTGCTTCAGCCTTTCAATGACAGCACAACCAACCACAGCAGAACGAGAGTGACGTCATGACGCATTCCTAGATCCTGACGTGCTCATGACGTCGGTATTAACATAATCAATGCATAGACTTAATCAACGGCCCAAGTATACAAATGTAACAATTTAATATTCCTCCCAGAGCTCCATCAGCTTACATTAACTGACTAACTTAAGCTCAATAGCGGATGTTTCTACAGTATTTAACCTGCTAGTGTTTACAGGTTAAACAGGTTCCTCCAAAGCACACCTTTGGCTAATTTTGCACCACAACTGTTGGTGGTAAAGCCCAACGAAGCCACGTAATACATATCAGATCAATCACAATATAAATCATAAAGTAAACAACTAATTCAGTCAAAGTCTCCGCGAGCGAGGAGGCTAACGTTAATTCTCACATCAGACTCTATTTAACGTTACTCATAACGTGAACGCGATACCTTGATTATATGTTCCTCCGTGTACGTGGTAAATATCTGTCCCTAGAACAAGAACAAGCAACCTGTCATAAAGTCTTTGCACCAGAGTGTCATAAACACAAATCTGCACTGCTGTCAATGTAGCTCCAGCACTTCCTGCTTTTCGTCAGGTTTCCCATAGCAACGACAGAGGCGCGCTTTACGGCACGCGGGAACGCCCCTCCCCACCACAGCCCTGGACCTGTAGTTCAACCGCCAGCGTGACGATGTATTGAGATTTTAAATCATATTTCACACTTTATTATGATTTTTCGTGTGACTGTTTTTTTTTCGTCGAGAAAATGTGCAGAAATCGTTTACTAAATATGACATCGCGAATAGCGTCACGAATCTTTCGCGCGCTTATTTGACTTGACAGTGTCAGATTAATTATGTGCTATTTACAACGGTTTATTTGATATGTTAAGTGATTTATAATTGGTTATACGAATTTATTTGACTAAATTGGGTTAGAGGATAAATTAATTAATACATTTAAACAAACAATCAACAGTATGCAAATTAAAAGTATCAAGTGTGTCATTAACATGTTTGAACTATTATTAATTTAGTTGAATCTGGACTAAAACAAGACCATGGCCAAAAGAAAATCAAAGACAGGTACATTGTATGTAAACATAGGCTAATTATCAGTCATGCTTGATTAGAGCTTATTGCATATTGTCTGCTAAATGACTAAATATTACATATTACATTTTTTAGTAAACATGCTGATGCCATTAAATATCTTTTTTCAGAGTTCAAACCCCCCAAGAGGACAAATCCCAGAGTAAAACGACAGAAAAGCAGTGAAGAAACAAACCAGTCTGAAGATGAAAATCAGGTGACTTCTCTCTTGATTACATGCTATGACATAACATTTTGAAGAAATTGAATCACTTAACTCTTTACCTTAATGTCTAGACTCTGACACCGGAGTCAGAAAACAACAATTCCCACAATGCATTGTGTTCAGACAAGCCGGATGGACATCAGGCTGGACAGAGCACAACTCAAACAACACAGTTCCCTGTAGATCCGTGCTGTTCCTTGGAAGAGAAAACAAGCCACGGTGATAATACTGAGCTTGGAAATACACCTGAGGTCTCTCATGAGATTGAACAAACTGCAGCGGTCACACTACAAACCCCAGAACTCGACAACACAGAAGCTATTAACGTAGATCAGCCCAACTTAGAGCTAGATGATGAAGAGAGTGAGGTCACAAGAAATTCAAATCGTGACTCTCAGACGGTCCCAGGTGACTGTGTATTACCATCAGATGAGCATCAAACCGAGGAGAATACAGCCACTGAACCCAAGATGGATGAACAATCGGGGTCTTCAGACATCGTAGCGGAGACCTCGGTGGACCAGATTCAGATGCATGAAGATACAGGCTCTGCAGATCCTCTAGTAAAGAGGAAAATACGAAAGAGGATGGGGATGTGCAGACTGAAGAAGATGCTCAAGGGACAGCCGACGACAGGGAATGTGTTTGAAGGAAGCCAGGAGAACGAGGCGGGGCGGGTTACCAAAGAAGAGCCGGTCGATATCTCGATTTCTGTTGAAGAAGAGGGAGTTATCGAGTCAGAGGTTTCAGTGCCCTCGTTCTCAACCCCTTGCCCAATGGAGGATATACCAGTGGAAGAGGAACGGCAGAAGCCTGATGATGAAGTTCAGATACTGGTGAAATGTGTTACTGAGAATGCAATCCCATCCCATGCTGATGATCTAAACCCTCTCGAGCACAATGAGAGTGCATGCATGGAGCAGAGTGCTACTGAAAGCAACATTAGAGAAGATAGCAACGAGGTCACAGCTGAGAGTGGTGCTGAAGTTTGCAAGGACTCAACTGAAGTTTCAGCTCAAGAAGAGGTCGTGATAGCCGGTTCACTTGAAGTTCCCGAACAGGCTAATGCATCCGCTTCTAACCCGTTTGGGGAAGAACTCGTAGCAGGTGATGGGATTGAGCAGTGCAGTCCGTGTGAAGGTGACATGAACGCCTCTACCAGTGACCACGCCAGTGAACAGTGTGTGGAGCTCATGGAGACCCTCAGTGCACCTCCTGTAATCCACGAGACAGAAGATAAGCCCGAGTCTTCAGACTTCACTCCGGTTCCTGCCACCGTCACAGATGAGAACAAGGCAGACTGGGAGAACAGCAGCGTGTCGAGTGTGTCCGTACCTGCAGCTCCACCGGGTGGTGATCGTGAAGATGTGCAAGTGAGTTCATCTTTTGAAGAAAGTACACTTAAAGCAGGGGTGTCCAGACCTGCTCCTGGAGGGCCACTGTCCTGCAGAGTTTAGCTCCAACACTAAATAAACACACCTGAACCAGTTCATCAAGCGCCTCAGACTCACTAGAGACGTCCATGTACGTGTGCTGGAGCTAAACTCTGAAGGATGCAGTCTCCAGGATCAGGTTTGGACACACCAAAGCCATAGTTCAAGAAGATACTGCAGAAAGTGCCCTGAAGTACTTTTATGATCAAGAAAAGTCATAAAAGCACCATAAAACTATTCTATACGACTTCTATAAGATAGCTTTGGCTGAGAAAAAGGCCATAATATGAGGCATTAGTTGACTCAGAAATCAGTGTTGGTTGTCATCAAACATGGTTCATCATTATAAATATAATATTCCTTTGAAATATCAAAACCACTTCTTCACTGAAAAAAATGATACTTTTTTAAGGTAAGTGGATGCAAACAATTTATTTTAGCTTCAAAAAAGTTGAAAGTTAGACAACTAAATGTATTGATTTAAATGTAGCTTAAATAAATTGATTGCAAACACCTTAAAACATTTATTAAATTGAATAACTTTTGTTTAGTGTTGGTATTTTTAATTTGGTTTTAGCTTTAACTTTACAGTAAGTAGTGTATGTTTTGGTATCCATAACTCTCACATGTCTTTTAACGTCAGCATTAAGTGACTAAAACGTCGTTGTATCCTCAGTCGTTTACAGAGCGTGTAAGATTACCGTGTGATGCTCACGAGCCTCGTCAGAGTCCTGCTGCTGAACCGGATCCATCCAGTCCTTTATCCATGCACTCGCTGACAGATTCCCAGCTCAACAACATCCCTCTGAGGTGAGACGAGTGTCACAACCACTGACTCTCACTGTTACTGGAGCTCGGTTTGGGTCTCTACATTTCAGACGTGACTGTCTACAACATCACCTGGTGTTTGAGTCCATTTCCATGGTCTATATTTTGCTCAGTTTGGAGGATCTCCCCATCCCAGAAGCCTCCTGTGATCTGGAAGACGCCACAGAGCTTGTATGCGGCCTGACCAGAGATATAGCCTCTCTGAAGTAAGTCAGGATTTGTTTTGAGCACCCAAACACAATTATGATTGTTTACACCATTACGTTTATTATTAAATAAAACCATAAAGAGCAGTTTTGGCCATAAAGCATAATTCTGATGTCTTCTTGCAGTCAGTTATTGATGGACGCGCGCAGGAAGATCGGCTTTGGGCAACAAGGCAGAAAACCTCCGCTCCACACGCAGAAATATAGGCAGAATGCCAACAGATTCTGAACGTATTTTAATGCATGATATAGTGGACAGGAAGAAAAGTAGACCAAGAACACGGAATAATTTGCACTGACGAGTTCAGATAGCAGGCACTTGTTCACAACTGTTCAGTTACGCTTGTTTGAAGTGTGTAGTTTGAAGTTTAAGTAAGCACTTTTCTGAAGAGGTTCAAGCAAAGTAGTAAACATTGTAATTCTGTCAATCACAGGTGTGACCTCTAGACCGAAGGGTCGTAACCTTAGCACCCGCTCTCCAAATTCCTGTTCAAAACACATTCTGCATAAATAAAAGACTCTTTCTGGTTGTTGTGGTGTGCGGTTGATTCTGTGAGATCATGTTTAGTAACACTAGCCATCAAAAATAGTCCAACTGAACCAATTTCAGCCGAAGTGCTGTGATACGCATCCACCTGTTTTCTAAAAGTTGACTGAGCTTTTTTTATATAGTTAATTTACTTTTGTCTTAAAGTAAACCATCTTACATTTTAAACAAATGTACACGAACTTCTTGATTCCACATGAACAAAACCTCCAAAAATGAAGTAAAAACAGAAGATTGAGGTTAAATAAAGGCAAAATATAGGCGGCTTTACAGAGAAAAACACACTTAAATAGGGTTAAAAGGGTTTATATACACATTTCTCCACAGAGTTATCACAAAATACTTTTTTGTATAAAATTAAACAGAGTTAGTTTTCACGTGGTTGCACCTGTAGCGAGCCTATTGGCTTGTGTACAAGTTTGTTCAAAGACAAAACTATAAAAAGAAACACCACCACTGCACACAAGAGGAAGACCAAAACCGTGCAACACACAAAAAGCACACATGCATGCAAACTTACACACAAGCCATATAGATCGAACCATCAAAGTGTAAAACTTGAATATTAAAACTCGTTAAAATGTCCTTCGCGTACACCGACACGTCCGGTTCACCGTGTTGATTTGGCGTACACCGACACGTCCGGTTCACCGTGTTGATTTGGCGTACACCGACACGTCCGGTTCACCGTGGTGATTTGGCGTACACCGACACGTCCGGTTCACCGTGGTGATTTGGCGTACACCGACACGTCCGGTTCACCGTGGTGATTTGGCGTACACCGAGCTGTAGGTTGTGTCCACCAGCGGGCAGAATCTCTTGGTGTGCGCTTTGGCTCCGGTGGCTCCGCACAGGGGACACACGTACTGGCTCAAGTACGGGCACATCACGGCTCCGGCGCGGTCTTTCAAGTAGTGTGAGGTGAACACGGCTTCGCTCTCTCCGTTGTGTTTGCAGAAGCTGCAGAACTTATTCTCGGGTGGGCTGCTGCTCGCGCTCTTGCCGCGTTCCGGGTCTCTTTTCTCCGTCGTCAGGGTGCCGTGCGCTCGCGTCGGGCCGCCTGGAGACTCCGGGAGCGCGGGGGCGGAGGCGGGGTCATCAGCCGCGGCTGGCTTCTCTTCTCGCCCCTGCATGGTTCGGATCAGGTCCGCCAGACCCATGTAATCCTTCCAGAGCTGAAAGCTGTGATTTCTCTCCATCGATCCATGCGCCGATAAGATGTAGTGGAGAACAGACAATGCCATGGCATTCGCGACAGGACGTGAAGCACGCGCGCAGCACGCGTGGGGTTTAAAGGGCCCACGTCACGGCTGGAGACCAATTAGGACACGAAGAGTTTGCCAAGTGTCCTCTGAAACAAAAACGATTGGTAGATGAGATTGAATTCAAGAATAGCCTACCTTTAAACTGTGCACTGGAGTTGCTCGTGTAACATCATATGGGGTAAGTTGTCACTACGAGCCCGCTCTTTATTGACACTGATTGGAGAAGACCGCGTTTTTGAATTATGAAATATTGTAGGAAGTTAAAAGAGGACCCGTAAAACTGGCAAAAATTGCGATATTAACAATGTGAAAGTGACGTGAAATACGGCCAAGTAGGGTAACCCATACTCGGAATTCGTGCTCTGCATTTGACCCCTCCAAAGTACACACACACACACACACACACGGAGCAGTGGACTACACACACACACACACACACACGGAGCACACACACACGGAGCAGTGGACACACACACACACACACACACACACACGGAGCAGTGGACACACACACACACACACACCTGGAGCAGACACACACACACACACACACACACACACACACACACACACACACCTGGAGCTACACACACACACACACTGGACACACACACACACACACACACACACACACACACACACAGAGACACACACACACACACACACACACACACACACACACACACAGATGTGTAAAGTCCAGGGGTCAGAAAGTAAAAGTCCTGTCATGTGTTTATTCCACCCATGAACTCAGCAGCTGATTTCACCAGAGGAGGAACCAAGTCATTCCTTTCAAGCCAAATCCCAATTAAAGGTATGATATAATTAAGTGACTAATTAAATGATGATTGGGCATTAAGGATGAACACCTGCTGTTAACAATCAACATCACTGAAGAAAAGAGAAACACAAGAACTTCCTCTGACTTCAGCCACAGACTTGGATGAAATCAACTGAAAAACAAAACAAAAAGACGATGCCATAATTATGGTCAGTGTTTGCTTTAGTTGTGCTCTTGAGCCTTTTAGCTATTCCATGTTATAGCAAATGGAATTAATATTCTTATTTTAAAGTAATAGTTCAATTGAATATGAACATTTGCTGCAAATGGAGTCATCCTCCGGCCACCCAAGGTGTAGATGGGTTTGTGTATTCATGGAAACAGATGGAGAAATGTAGCATTACCTCACTTGTTCACCAATAGATCCTCTGAAGTGAATGGGTGCCGTTGACTGGATGAAGTGCAATGAATTATACTCATATTTTGACCAGAAGAGATGTTTGATGTTAAAATGTCTTGATTATTTATTTTGTTCAAACACAAGGCTTTTGACTTCAAGACATTAATTAATGGACTGGCGTGAATTATTGTGATGTGTTTATCAGCTGTTTGGTATCAATCTGACGGCACCCATTCACTGGTGAACAAGTGATGCAATGCTACATTTCTGATGCACATTTTCAACAAATTGAAACCAACATAAAAAAAGTCAAATACTGTATAGCACTGTAAAAATAGGCGCTGTGACAACTAGCCCCGGTCTCAGCTGTAGTGTAAAAAATAATAAATGCAATTATTGATATGATGTGTGCATTTGTGAGAGATGCTAACATGTAAGAAATAGAAAACAATACAAGGTAATTCTATATATGGCATACCTTTATTTAATCGGATCAAAAACACTATATCAGCTCATGAAACTGAAGTGTGTAAACTAAAAGCGCCAGTCGGTGTCGTGTTCATCAGGTGACCGAAGGATCCGATCGGACCTGAGACACAAAATAACACTGAGTCCAGGTGTGCACTGAAACGAGTGGTGTGTGAGATACAGTGTCAGACATTAGACCTGCAGTAGGGCAGTGTAAGAGCCGAGTACAGCTCAGGGGTGTTGGGGGTCATGACCATGTTCAGACGGGACCCCAGCATGACCTCTGACCTCTCAGATGATGGTGTGGCACATGGAGACAGAGAGAGCTGCTCCGGTGCACCTGCACACACACGCACAGCTGTATTAGTGTGATATTAGTTCTGTAAACATGATCTCTCTGTGTGTGTGTGTGTGTGTGTGTGTGTGTGTGTGTACGTAGGTCGCCGAGCGCTGTGCTTTCTCTCCTGTTCCACTGCGAGGTTTTCTTGACAGGAGAAAGACTGAAGAAGTCAGACTTCAAACGGGACGCTTTCTGCCGCTCAAACTCGCATCTCTGAAACACACACATGCAGATTCATTGCTGGGCACAATTAGGATTATGCAGGAGTAATGCCATTATTATTTATGCAACCCACATGCTTCTATTTTTTTTTTGTGGAAACAAAGGAAAATTAAGATATCAAGCAGCTCATACGAAAGATGGAGTATTTATACAATACTTTGTTTTTTAATGCTTGACAAACCCCCGGTGGCCACTATGAACTATTGCTGTAGCAAAAAGCCATTTAATAAATCACCATCGTGACTTTTACTAGAATGACAAAGCTGCTTATTTTCGAACTACATTTACAGAAACTAGAAGTGCCAATTTAAATATGAATATTATGAATTTTACAATACAATATTTGTAAATTAAAATTACTTAATTCCACAATTATTTAGGGTTTACAATTCTAATTACCAAAAAGTTTTTTTTTTTTTTTTACTCACAAATATAAATTTCCACCTGATGTAATATTTTACAGCTTGACGTAATTATAAAAAATGGTTTTATAATTTTTTTATGTATATTTTTTATGAATCCCCATGACTTTTCCTGGTCTAGAAATCACACCTTCATGTACCAAGGTTTTTCAAGAACTTAAAAACCCTCGAGGTGGTGAATTGAAATGATTGTATTAGCTTATTTTATCTTATTTTAAATAACTTGAGCAATTTTACTGCGGCCCCCTTGGAAGTGTGCCGAGGCCCGGACCCCTGTAAGAAGAACTGACTTCATGCATAATTAAAGAGCTTAAAACCAAAAAACAACAACAACAAAAAAATAAAGAGAGATGATGAACACGCACGAGATTCTCACCTCGTGACCCAATCGGATAGCAGCTTCAGTGAAGGCCTGCCTCTCTTGCTGGAAGCTCCGCCTCTGCCTGTTAAACTCCTCCCAGTGGTCCTGCAGCCGCTCCCACTCCTCCAGATAGTAGCAGTCCATCAGCGCAGCGGGGAGGGGCGCAGTCACACTGTCCTGAGAGAGAGAGAGAGATCACTTCCAGCTACTGTCCTGAACAGAAGGTCTGAGGTGAGCACAGCTCTGGTGCCTGACCTGCAGTGACTGCTGCTGCGCTCGGATCAGCTGTCTGCTCTGCTCCAGCTCCTCCTCCAGATGAGCCAGCAGCTTCTCCTGGTCTGTTCCTTGAGCAACAGGACCTGAGCACACATGTAGGAGTCCGTCAGTACGACCTCTTCCAACCTGCCAGTTTCAAAGCACACAGTTCTTACTCTTTGACATGAGCTCCAGGAGTCTTTTCTGGACCTGCGTCCACTCCTGCACCACACCTCCGGTCACATGATCACCAAGGCACCGCTCTGATTGGACCAGCACGTTGTCGTCGGTCTCTTCCAGTTCTGTGTTGCTGTCATCTCGTAGTGTCTAAGTAAAAAGATTTGGATATAATGCACCCCAATAGGCACAAGTCATGCTCAGAAGTATGTATTCGCCGGTTACCAGTATTTAGTGTGTGTAAACTGGGACATCTCTCCAGTGAACGCACAGTTGCTCTCACCTGCTCCATGTTATTTCTGAGCATGTGCAGTAGTGTGGTGAGGCGGTGTCGTAGTTTCATGGCCTCTCTGAGCTCGGCTTCTCTTCGGTCCAGCAGCAGCCGCAGTGCTTCTTCTGTCCTGCAGGGGGACACAAAGCGCTTGAGACAACTCGG
>CM049871.1:3521932-3799432 GCA_027474115.1 Schizopygopsis malacanthus | reverse complement strand
CATAAATTAGTAAAACATATTCTAATAGTTTAATTCCTACATAACACAGGGACACCTTCATTCAATCTTCAAAGAAGTCTTTTTGTTTTATAAAATACACATTGCAAATAAAGTAGTGTTTGGTGCATAAAATTGCGTTCAAAACATGGGGTGTGTTACGGGCTTTACAGTTTGACTGTACCATACAGTGTACATTCAGCATATTATTACTCATAATACAGTTCATAATAGACAGCAACTGTGCAGATACGAATGAGGATGAAGAAAACAAACACAGAGGAAAGATTTATTTTTGTGCTATGCTAAGTAGTGTGTGTGTGTGTGTGTGTGTGTAGTGCTCCAGGAGGTCTTTATGATGTAGTGTAAAAGTAGAAACAGACACTTAAAGGCAGCCACGTCATCAGATCTGAAATAACAGATAAAATATAGATATTAGCATATTTAAAGCAGTAGTCCAACATTGGAAATGTGCAGAGAACACCCACCCGTTGTGTAGATGAGCTTGTTCATGGGAACGGATTTGGAGAAATGTAGCATTGCATCACTTGTTCACCAGTGGATGCTCTGCAGTGAATGGGTGCCGTCAGAATTAGAGTCCAAACAACTGATAAACACATCACAATAATGCACACCGCTCCAGTCCATTAATTAATGTCTTGTGAAGTCAAAAACTGCATGTTCGTAAGAAATAAATGCACCTATAAAGGAGTTTCAACTTAAACTATCGCAAAATATGAGTCCATAATCAAACACGTGAAGAAGCTAATATCTTGAAGATCACCAGAAAGTTACTGGCAGGTGTGTTTAATTAGGGTTGGAGCTAAACTCTGCAGGACACCGGCCTCCAGGAATGAAGTTGTCTATCCCTGCCATAATCCATAACGAAGCTTCATCTAGTACAGTGGTGTTCAAACCTGTCCTGCACAGTTTGTATGTCTCGTTTGTCAGACACACCCAGGTCTTGCAGTCTCTACTAACGAGCTGATGAGCTGAATCTCAGGTGTGTCTGATAAGGAACATACAAACTGTGCAGGACAGGTTTGAACACCACTGATCTAGTAAAACAGTCCCTCCTCTCTTGTGCTCTCACATCAAAATACACCAACTTATTTATTTAGAACTGCTTGTAAACGGTACTTATTTCTCTCCTGATTCAGCCTTTTCACTGGAGGAAACAATATTATGGACACACATTTTTGCAATAGTTTGAAGGTAAAAATGTCTTAATGATTGATTAGTTTCTTACAAACACGCAGCTTTCGGCTTCACAAAACATTAACTGATGACTGGAGTGGATTATTGAGATGTTTTTATCAGACTCTCATTCTGACGGCACCCATTCACTGCAGGACATTCATTGCTGAGCAAGTGATGCAATGCTACATTTCTCCAAATCTGATGAAGAAACAAACTCGTCTACATCTTTGATGGGCTGATACGTTTAGATTGCACATGCTTCAGAAGCACAGGAGGCTGCTGTAACCTGCGTGTGATCAGAGGAGGCCGCAGGACTTGGGCGGGCGGAAGGGGTTGTCGCTGGACAGCATGCCCACCAGCAGCGGGTCTTTATGGGCGTTCTGCACGCAGAAGTTCTTCAGGTCTGTGGCAGCTTGAGAAACCTACACAAATTACAATTAAGATCACAATATGCATAAAGTGCACATGCCTCTGAGCAAGCTTAACCGTTTCTTCCTGTCTATATTTAATATTTTTTTAATAGAGGGGTTAAAAACAATAATTCTGGACCTTGCCTTATCTAATGTTCAGGTTTCTGTTCTGGAAATATGAACACATAATTTAATTTGCACATTTAAACATAAGATTTCAAAATACTTTTAGATAATTGTCTTAAAGTACTGTGATCTAGTTTTTTAACCTCTTAGTACCCGGTCCTACATGTATGGATGTAATAAGCTCTTCTATAAGTTCTGATTGATTCTGAGCATTAAACAAATGTAAATCTGTTTCTGTCAGATAACAGTGGCATGATGAATTTATAGGATGCAAAAAGTAACTAACTGAAAACTAGGTTACTTTGACAACATAACATTGCATTAATAGTTAAATTTATTTCACAGTATTTAAAACAATGCTTTTTCAAATTTTGGTCTTCAGGCTGAAAAACACGTTTTTTGGGTCACCATCCAGAAGAAATGCACACAAAAATAAAGTTTAGTTTGGACTCATACCAAGGTTTTACAATTGTATTCTTAAACGTAACATACTATACAATAAAGTACCATAGTATTGCAATCTGATAGCATCACTGTACCATAGTAGCACCACCGTTTGCATATATTTGCATTATTAATGAGCAAGAGAAACAACATCGAACAGTTGTCTTAACTTCACGCCTAAAGTAAAAGAAAACTCGCATAAAAGCATCTCGGAAACGCCGTGACGTTAAAAAACCTAAAGTTATTTACCTATACATGAGTTAAAACGCGTTAAAGATGTTGAGTCAGTTAGCGTTAGCACTAGCAGTGACTCAAACCGGTTAAACTCGTACATAAACTCTGAGAATACTGAACTCTTTGAGCTTTACTGTCGAAGCTGTCATACTTACGTTAATTCGTCGTACTTTGACCTCTAGTCTGAGCTGTTTGACGGTTTTCTGCGCCACAGCCACACTGCTGCTGCTAGCGTTATTGTTGGACATGATGATGACTGACCTGACGGACTCGATGAGAGTTTGCGGAAGTTTCCGAGTACCGCGCGCGCACACACGCACACGCACTCACACACGCACTCGCGCGCGCACACGCTCTCTCTCTCTCACACGCACACACACGCACTCGCACACGCACTCACACACGCGCACGCACACTCTCTCTCTCACACACGCACTCGCGCGCGCACAGGCTCTCTCTCTCTCTCACACGCACACACACACACACGCACTCGCACACGCACTCGCACACGCGCGCACATGTCAACACACCGTACAAGCTTTTGGATTTTTTTTTTAATATACACATTATAATACGTTTTACATTTTAGCATTAAAAAATAATACTTTTTTTGGTGTCAGATTTAACTTTTGGAACCTGGACCACAAAACCAGTTATAAGGGTCAATTTTTCGACATTGAGATTTGTACATCTTAAAGCTGAATAAATAAGCTTTCCATGGATGTATGGTTTATTAGGACAATATTTGGCTGATATATAACTATTTGAAAGTCTGGAATATGAGGGTGCAAAAAAATCTAAATAATGAGAAAAGCACCTTTTAAAGTTGTCCAAATGAAGTTTTTAGCAATGCATATTACTGATCACAAATTAAGTTTGGATATATTTACGGTAGGAAATTCACTAAATATCTTCATGGAACATGATCTTTCATTAATTAATACCCTAATGATTTTTGGCATAAAAGAAAAATCTATAATTTTGACCCATACAATGTATTTTTGGCTATTACTACAAATATACCTGTACCTCAGTGACTTAAGACTGGTGTTGTGCTCCAGGGTCACATTTGTCCCCGAAGTATATGAACACATAGACCGTCTCACAGACGAGACCGCAACACTGTTAACAGTCTATGAACCAACCAAGTAACATTACTTTCACAAGTACACAAGTCATACAAACAGCAAGAGTGTTATTGTTATCATAAATGTCATAATCTCCTAAAAATTGAATACTGTTCCAGGGACAGAAAAATATGACATTGTGACACTACAAAAGGTACACAAGCTGTCAGTGGGGTGGTCCTTTTTAAACAATGACTGATAGGTTATACCCCCTGTTATGGGTAAATATGGCACAAATGTGCAGCTTTTGAAAAGGCTCTTGTACTTTATTCCCCTGCAGTGGAAGATATTGTGGTGTTCATGGCTCAGGCTCCTCCTTCGATGTCAGCCTTTTATCATTTCCAACTTATGAAGTCTACCTATTTTAGGTTATATTGCAGTCCTTGTCAAAGACACTGTGAGAGGATGCATGGAAATCTTGAGCTATACTAATAATGCTATTTGGTTCCTTCAGAGCTACAGCATTTCCCATAGTTGTGACACCATCTAAAGTGCGGTCAGCGTTTTTTTTTTCAACAGTTATAAAGTTCTCAGCGTAGTTTCACAGGGGAAGAGGACGTGTTTTTTTGGTCTCAGGCCATCTTATCTCACCAGTCGTCGTTTTTACTTCTACAGGCTGTTTTATATTCATCATTGGAAGACTACAGTATCATGGTAATATATTTAATTTAATTTCATGTTTAGTTGAAATTACTGAGATGTTTGATTGCTTACTGCACTGTATTTTAGCACAAGACGTATAGTAGTAAGGAACAGTCTGGTCATTAATGGTACGTTTAAGTCAAGCAATGATAAGAATAAGGCTTTTATTATGTGTCTCTGTAAAAGCTGAAGGAATAATGACATCAGAATACATATTAATTGTCAGTGAAGACAGATAGATCCGGTATTTCATGGAGGTTTTTGCATGTTAAATCTCATGTCTTAAAGGTGTGTCCAGCTCTTCTGCTTCAATCCTTCATCTGGATCTCTCTCATGGCAAAAGGTAACAGATCTGTGATGTGGTAACATAATGAACCACAGCCTTTACCGGATTATTTTACTGGATCAGCTCCTTTTAATAAATGAACCCTGCAGGTTACAGTGAAGAAAGGTAGGACACCTCTATAAATAATAATAATATGCATCAGAGTTTGTGTTGGTGCTTGTATTTCACATTTATTTACTGATCACTGATTGATTGGTTTTTTGATGTCACTAAATGATGAAAGTGATTATGTATTTGTCTGAAACCATACACTTCAGTCTTATATATGTTTTTATTGTTTTTCAGAATGATTTGGCTTTTCTCTCTGATTTCTCTGCTTATGATTCCTGGTGAGTTTAATGCAAAATCTTATTTTAAGTTATTGCGCTTCATATTAGACTGTTATAAAACATGTCAAATGTATGCTGACCTTCTTTTATTTTGTGTTTGGATGCATATAATACATTGAAAGTAAAACTGAAGTGTAAAGAATTTTCTGTCATTAACAAACAATATATAAAAGCAACCCAAACAATCAGAGAAACAGACAAAAAGTGAAAATAAAAACAAATATATATTTTAAGAGAGGAGTGTGCATTTCATTTGTCTTTCTTTTTCTTTCCTATTTCATATTTCCCAGGGATCTGCAGCCAGAAATGGGATGTTCAGTACTCAAATATGAAGAAATGTGCTCTAAAGGGTTCAACAATATATTTATCAGGCAGTTATACACACCCAGATAATCTCAAAGTGACAGAGACATTCTGGATTGTAAACCCAACTACAGTCACGAGTATCAATCTGTTGAATCATCCAGATTACAGCGGCAGAGTTCAGTACTTAAAGAATAAAGGACTCTTCTTTCTCGGTCTCAGTAATGTGACACATGAGGATGAAGGACAGTACTGCCTCAGAATCCTGACAAATGAAGAAAAACAAAGATTTCTGGGTTATCCTGGGATTGAGCTCAACGTGACCGGTAGAGTCAAACTAATATTACACTGACAGATTTGACTCTGTTCTTTCATACACATAAATATGTTTTCTCCATGATTTCAGAGCTCAGAGTGGAGATTCCTGAAGAGGTCATTGAGGGAGAATCACCTGTTTTATTTTGTAAAACCACCTGTAACCTCTCAGATAAATCAGACTTTACCTGGTATAAAAACGGTGAGCGTTTATCAGAATGGAGCGTCTTGAATCAGCTGTTGCTGGCGTCGGTCAGCAGTAATGATACGGGAAACTACAGCTGTGCAGTGAGAGATCAGAAACATCTGGCGTCTCCTGCCCTCACTCTCAGTGTTAGATGTACGTCCAGACTTGATCTTCATATCAGCACAAATCAGTCCAGACTGATCAGAAGATGCACTGTGAGACGTCATGTTTATATTTTTCAGATCCTCCAAAGAGCGTCTCGGTGTCCATCAGTGCGTCTGCTGAAATAAAGGAGGGAGATTCAGTGACTCTGAACTGTAACAGTGACTCAAATCCTCCTGCTCTGAACTTCAGCTGGTTTAAAGAGAATCAAAGCTCAGCTGTTGGATCTGGACAGAGTTTCATCATCTCCAGCTTTAACTCCAGTCACAGTGGACGCTACTATTGTGAGGCTCAGAATCAATATGGATCTCAGAGATCAGCGTCTGTCTCTGTTTCAGTCTCTGTTAAAGGTGAGGATCATCTCTGTGGATCTCCGTGAGCTCATTGTCTGTATATAAAGAGTAACAGTTCTTCTCGTCTGCTCGTCTGAAGAAAGCAGCTCATCTCTGATCGGGGTCGTAGTAGGAATCACTGCAGCTGTTGTCTTGACGTCTGTGATTCTGCTGGTCTTCATCGGGCTGTTGATCAGAAGGTGAAGGAGACTCTGTGTCTGGTCTGTCAGAGAGATTCAGAGTCAGTTTGTGTTCACGTTGATTTCTTCTTCTTCTCTCTCAGGAAACGAGTGACTCCATCAGAAGAGCGACAGCACGGAGGATCAGCACACAATAAGACCGTGAGTAAATCTCCTCATCTGTGTCTGTCAGTTCTGGAGGGAGAATGAATTCTCTCATCATTGTGTCGTCAGCTGGAGTCTCCGGAGGACGCTTACATGAGCCTTGAGCCCAAGTCCAGATGTTCTGAATACGACACACTGGATGTGAGTTCCTCTGCTGTTTATCATGTGGATGTTCAACATCAGATCTTATTATTGTTCACTTCTTCTCTAGAATATGAAGAGATCCGGTGCAAATACGGATGACCCTGAAGCTCAGGATCCTACATATTCTAACATTGACAAATGATCAATCCATTTATATGACATTTTGTATTTATTTTCTCTGGCTTAGAATTAAACCGTCTGCTATTTGCTTTTGTGCTTTTTGTGCTTTTTGCAGCAAAATATGATTTGCCAAGATAAACTTTTAATTAAGGCTCCAACCACCAAAATGTTTTTAAAAGTTTGTGTGTATTTATCAATACTGAAAGCAGTGTTTGCATCGAACATAAACAGAGTTAACCGCAGATTGCTTGGTTAGTAGCATCTTAACTGTGCATTTACCTGTATTTTTATATCTTTAACATTTACTTAGTTCATTTTATTTAACTGGGAGTGTTATTTTATTAGACAATAAAACATTTTTCCATACATGACTGTGACATTTGATTTGTTCTCTTCTCTGTTTGACCTATGTTTAACAGAAATCTGTAGGCTAGTATTATTTTACACAGAAAGGAGGAATGTAGATTTCTTCAGAGCAGTGTCTGTCAGTAACACGATGAGGTGTAGTACATGTTCTCTGCTCTAGATGTGGCGTCTATAAGGTGTGATTCATGCCGTTTCTAAGGCTTAGCAGGAGAAGGAGCAGTCTACCCTCCCGTCGCCGTCAGTCCGTGTCAAATTTTGAATGGGCTTAATAGGAAGGGCAGACGACAGTTCCACGGCGACGTCACTGTAGAACCAATCATAGGCGTCGACGTGACGGTGGCGTACGTGAGAAATTTACATAAAAAACTGACGTGTGATAGGTACGTCTGAACTAGGTACGCCGGATATATATACACGTCGTTATGGAAAGCCAAATGGTTCAGAATTCGACTGGTTTTCACCGCCGTGTGATTATTAAAACGGCGTTTTTATAACGCCGCAAGGCGTTAAATAAGCGCCTGATATATACGTCGTCTCTATGTATGTCGCATTATATGATGCCTGATATATACGTTGTCTCTGTGCATCGCATTATATGACGCCTGATATATACGTTGTCTCTGTGCGTCGCATTATATGACGCCTGATATATACGTTGTCTCTGTGCGTCGCGTTATATGCCGCCTGATATATACGTAGTCTCTATGTGCGTCGCATTATATAACGCCTGATATATACGTCGTCTCTGTGCGTCGCATTATATGACGCCTGATATATACGTCGTCTCTGTGCGTCGCATTATATGACGTCTGTTATATACGTCGTCTCTATGTACGTCGCATTATATGACGCCTGATATATACGTTGTCTCTATGTGCATCGCATTATATGACGCCTTAGATATACGTCGTCTCTATGTACGGCACATTATATGACGCCTGATATATACGTTGTCTCTGTGCGTCGCATTATATGACGCATTATATGACGCCTGATATATATACGTTGTCTCTGTGCGTCACGTTATATGCCGCCTGATATATACGTATTCTCTATGTGCGTCGCATTATATAACGCCTGATATATACGTCGTCTCTGTGCGTCGCATTATATGACGCCTGATATATACGTCGTCTCTATGTACGTCGCATTATATGACGCCTGATATATACGTTGTCTCTATGTGCATCGCATTATATGACGCCTTAGATATACGTCGTCTCTATGTACGGCACATTATATGACGCCTGATATATACGTCGTCTCTATGTGCGTCGCATTATGACGCCTGATATATATACGTCGTCTCTATGTGTGTCGCATTATATGACGCCTGATATATACGTCCTCTCTGTGCATCGCATTATATGACGCCTGTTATATACGTCGTCTCTATGTATGTCGCATTATGACACCTGATATATACGTTGTCTCTGTGCGTCGCATTATATGACGCCTGATATATACATTTACATTTACATTTACATTTATGCATTTAGCAGACGCTTTTATCCAAAGCGACTTACAGTGCATTCAGGTTATACATTTATTGTCAGTATGTGTGTTCCCTGGGAATCGAACCCACAACCTTTGCGCTGCTAACGCAATGCTCTACCACTGAGCCACAGGAACACGATATACGTCGTCTCTATGTGCGTCGCATTATATAACGCCTGATATATATACGTTGTCTCTGTGCGTCACGTTATATGCCGCCTGATATATACGTATTCTCTATGTGCGTCGCATTATATAACGCCTGATATATACGTCGTCTCTGTGCGTCGCATTATATGACGCCTGATATATACGTCGTCTCTATGTACGTCGCATTATATGACGCCTGATATATACGTTGTCTCTATGTGCATCGCATTATATGACGCCTTAGATATACGTCGTCTCTATGTACGGCACATTATATGACGCCTGATATATACGTCGTCTCTATGTGCGTCGCATTATGACGCCTGATATATATACGTCGTCTCTATGTGTGTCGCATTATATGACGCCTGATATATACGTCCTCTCTGTGCATCGCATTATATGACGCCTGTTATATACGTCGTCTCTATGTATGTCGCATTATGACACCTGATATATACGTTGTCTCTGTGCGTCGCATTATATGACGCCTGATATATACATTTACATTTACATTTACATTTATGCATTTAGCAGACGCTTTTATCCAAAGCGACTTACAGTGCATTCAGGTTATACATTTATTGTCAGTATGTGTGTTCCCTGGGAATCGAACCCACAACCTTTGCGCTGCTAACGCAATGCTCTACCACTGAGCCACAGGAACACGATATACGTCGTCTCTATGTGCGTCGCATTATATAACGCCTGATATATACGTCGTCTCTATGTGCGTCGCATTATATGATGCCTGATATATACGTTGTCTCTGTGCGTCGCATTATATGACGCCTGATATATATGTCGTCTCTGTGCGTCGCATGATATGACGCCTGATATATACGTCGTCTCTATGTCTGTTGCATTATATGACGCCTGATATATACGTCGTCTCTATGTCTGTTGCATTATATGACGCCTGATATATACGTCGTCTCTATGTACGTTGCATTATATGACGGCATATATATACGTCGTCAGTATGTGCGTCGCATTATATAACGCCTGATATATACATTGTCTCTATGTACGTCGCATTATATGAGGCCTGATATATACGTCGTCTCTATGTGCATCGCATTATATGACGGCTGATATATACGTCATCTCTATGTGCGTCGCATTATATGACGCCTGATATATACGTCGTCTCTATGTGCGTCGCATTATATGACGCCTGATATATACGTCGTCTCTATGTGCGTCGCATTATATGACGCCTGATATATACGTCGTCTCTGTGTGCGTCGCATTATATGACGCCTGATATATACGTCGTCTCTATGTGCGTCGCATTATATGACGGCTGATATATACGTCGTCTCTATGTAAGTCGCATTATATGATGCCTGATATACGTCATATCTATGTGCGTTGCATTATATGACGCCTGATATATACGTCGTCTCTATGTCCGTCGCATTATATGACGCCTGATATATACGTTGTCTCTGTGCGTCGCATTATATGACGCCTGATATATACGTTGTCTCTGTGCGTCGCGTTATATGCCGCCTGATATATACGTAGTCTCTATGTGCGTCGCATTATATAACGCCTGATATATACGTCGTCTCTGTGCGTCGCATTATATGACGCCTGATATATACGTCGTCTCTGTGCGTCGCATTATATGACGCCTGTTATATACGTCGTCTCTATGTACGTCGCATTATATGACGCCTGATATATACGTTGTCTCTATGTGCATCGCATTATATGACGCCTTAGATATACGTCGTCTCTATGTGCGTCGCATTATATGACGCCTGATATATACGTCGTCTCTATGTGCGTCGCATTATATGACGCCTGATATATACGTCGTCTCTATGTGCGTCGCATTATATGACGCCTGATATATACGTCGTCTCTGTGTGCGTCGCATTATATGACGCCTGATATATACGTCGTCTCTATGTGCGTCGCATTATATGACGGCTGATATATACGTCGTCTCTATATAAGTCGCATTATATGATGCCTGATATACGTCATATCTATGTGCGTCGCATTATATGACGCCTGATATATACGTCGTCTCTATGTCCGTCGCATTATATGACGCCTGATATACGTCATATCTATGTGCGTCGCATTATATGACGCCTGATATATACGTCGTCTCTATGTCCGTCGCATTATATGACGCCTGATATATACGTTGTCTCTATGTGCGTCGCATTATATGACGCCTGATATATACGTCGTCTCTATGTTCATCGCATTATATGACGCCTGATATATACGTCGTCTCTATGTGCGTCGCATTATATGACGCCTGATATATACGTCGTATCTAGGTGCGTCGCATTATATGACGCCTGATATATACGTCGCCTCTATGTGCGTCGCATTATATGATGCCTGATATATACGTCGTCTCTATGTGCGTCGCATTATATGACGCCTGTTATATACGTTTTCTCTATGTGCGTCACATTATATGACGCCTGATATATACGTCGTCTCTATGTACGTCACATTATATGACGCCTGATATATACGTCGTCTCTATGTGCGTCGCATTATGATGTCTGATATATACATCGTCTCTATGTACGTCGCATTATATGACGCCTGATATATACGTTGTCTCTATGTATGTCCCATTATATGACGCCTGATATATACTTCGTCTCTATGTACGTCGCATTATATGACGCCTGATATATACGTCGTCTCTATGTACGTCGCATTATATGCCGCCTGATATATACGTTGTCTCTATGTACATGCACGTCGCATTATATGACGCCTGATATATACGTTGTCTTTATGTACGTCGCATTATATGACGCCTGATATATACGTCGTCTCCATGTGCGTCGCATTATATGACGCCTGTTATATACGTCGTCTCTGTGCGTCGCATTATATGACGCCTGTTATATACGTTGTCTCTATGAACGTCGCATTATATGACGCCTGATATATACGTCGTCTCTATGTATGTCGCATTATATGACGCCTGATATATACGTTGTCTCTGTGCGTCGCATTATATGACGCCTGATATATACTTCGTCTCTATGTATGTCGCATTATATGACGCCTGATATATACATCGTCTCTATGTGCGTTGCATTATATGACACCTGATATATACATCGTCTCTATGTACGTCGCATTATATGACGCCTGATATATACGTCGTCTCTATGTGTGTCGCATTATATGACGCCTGATATATACATCGTCTCTATGTGCGTCGCATTATATGACACCTGATATATACATCGTCTCTATGTACGTCGCATTATATGACGCCTGATATATACGTCGTCTCTATGTACGTCGCATTATATGACGCCTGATATATACGTTGTCTCTGTGCGTCGCATTATATGACGCCTGATATATACATCGTCTCTATGTACGTCGCATTATATGACGCCTGATATGTACGTCGCATTATATGACGCCTGATATATACGTTGTCTATGTGCGTCGCATTATATGATGCCTGATATATACGTCGTCTCTGTCACAAACTCGGTCTCTGTGGCCCTCCCCGAACACCACCGGAGGGCACCGTCACCAGAGTATTAATCCCTGAACTACATCACCCACAATGCATTGTACCTGAGACTGATTACTGAACAGGTGTTTCCCATCTCTGTGACCTATATAAGCTGCCACTCAACAGACGAACTTTGCGAAGTCTTGTTTCTGCCCCGGCCAACATTTCTGAGCGTTCTTCCTGTTACTACTGATCTTTGTGTACGACCTAGGACTGTTTACTTGACCCTGTGATTCTCTGCCGCCTGCCCTTGTGATCTGATATCTGGACTGTCTACTACTTCTCCTGTCTGCCGCCTGCCCCGACCTAAGCCTGGTAATCGTTTATGAGTTTGATCCTGTCTCCATTACCCCTGTCGCTGGTATCCGATCTTTGCCTGTTTTACGTTGTCTCTAATAAAAGCTGCAAATGGATCCCCATGTCTCAGACCCTGTGTTACAGAAGACTTCGCCAACTCAGGATCCAGCAGCTGTCTCCCAGCTCACCACTGAGGTCTCAGCCCAAGCATCTATGCTAGCAGCACATCATCATCAACTGCAACGCCTCACTTCACTCACAGAGGAGCTGAGCAAAACACTCCAGGCTCTGTGTAACATTGCAGCTCCGCCCTCTCAGACACCACCACCGGCCGCTCTAAGCCAAAGCACCAGCCCGTCTATGACCAGCCCACGTTTGTCGTTTCCTGAGAAATACGATGGCACCCCTAACAAATGTAAGGGATTTCTCCTCCAGTGCACCATATTCATGGACCAACAACCCCATCTCTACCCTACTGATGACAGTCGTGTCCCTTTTGTGTGCTCGTTACTGACGGGGAGGGCACTAGACTGGGCTACAGCCGTGTGGGAAGGAGGTAATATGGCTTTCCCTTCCTTCAGGAACTTTATGCAGCAATTTCGAGAAGTGTTTGATCATGCAGTTGATGGAAAGGAAGTTGGGGAACAACTACTAGCCTTACGACAAGGAAGCAGCACGGCGGCTGATTATGCACTCACCTTTCGTACTCTCGCTGCACAAACAGGCTGGGCTAACGATCCTCTAAAACTGTTGTTCCGCAAGGGCCTCACGACCGATCTCCAATCTGAATTGGCTTGCCGTGACGAGGGGAGAACATTGGAACAGTTTATCGAACTCACTATTCGCATTGACAATCTGATGCGCTCTAGACGCCCCTTACGCCGTTCCGGTACACCACCCTCTGCTGTCACGTGGAGAACCATGCCAGATCCTGAGCCTATGCAAGTGGGCGTGACACACCTTACGTCAGAGGAGAGAGAGCGCAGACGCCGTGAGAGTCTGTGCCTATACTGCGGTCTGCCAGGCCATATGAGGATCTCCTGCCCTACGAGACCAACCTCTAGGGATTCATCCTTGGTGAGTTCTAATCCGTCTACCTTATCCACACTCGAAGTCCCGGTAACCATAATGCTTGAAAACGCACAGGTTGATTCTCTGGCATTGATCGATTCTGGGGCTGCAGGCAATTTCATAGATATCAACTTTGCTAAAACACACTCTCTTCCCCTTATTCCATGTGAATCCGGTGTGGCAGTGGCAGCGCTAGATGGCCGTCCCTTGGGCACAGGGCACATCAAGTTCACCACCAAGGACATCACCATGAGAACTGGCTCCCTTCACACGGAAAGCATTCGCCTGTTTGCCATCGAATCACCCCAGAAACCCATAATCCTCGGTCTGCCCTGGCTGGAGCTACACAACCCTTGCATATCATGGCCCACAAGACAGATCGTTCAGTGGTCTGAGACATGCCGCAAGCACTGTCTTTTGCTTCATTCTCACTCCTGTATACCACCCAAGTCTCGTAAGGAAAATCCAGCTGTTCAGGGCTTACCCATCGAATACCATGATTTATGTGAAGCCTTCAGTAAATCTAAAGCCTCGCAACTTCCTCCTCATCGTCCTAGTGATTGTGCGATCGATCTCCTTTCTGGGGCTGTACCCACCAGAGGCAGAATTTTCCCGTTAACACAACAGGAGTCTGAGGTCATGAAAACCTACATAGAGGAGGAGCTATCAAAGGGCTTCATCAGACCATCCACGTCACCAGCGTCAGCAGGCTTCTTCTTTGTAAAGAAGAAGGATGGAGGATTACGCCCCTGCATTGATTACCGCCGTCTCAATGAGATTACAGTAAAATTCCGCTACCCTCTGCCACTGGTTCCAGCCGCTCTGGAAATGCTCCGTTCTGCCAAATACTTTACCAAGCTTGACCTCCGCAACGCATACAATCTTATCCGCATCAGAGAGGGGGATGAGTGGAAAACAGCCTTTTCCACCACAAATGGGCACTATGAATATCGGGTTATGCCGTTCGGGCTAGTCAACAGTCCATCAGTCTTTCAGGCTTTCATCAACGATGTGTTCCGGGACATGTTGGGTCGGTGGGCGATTGTGTACATGGATGATATATTAGTCTACTCAGACACTCAGGACTCCCATGTGCAACATGTAAGAGCAGTATTAAAACGCCTCATTGAGCATCAGTTGTATGCCAAGATGGAGAAGTGTGAGTTTCATCAGACTCTAACATCGTTTCTGGGATATATCATTAGCGCTGATGGAGTGGCAATGGATGAGAAGAAGATCAACTCAGTCGTGAACTGGCCCACACCCAAAACCACTAAAGAGCTACAACGTTTTCTGGGGTTTGCAAACTTCTACAGACGCTTCATCCGCAATTTCAGCACCATAGCCGCACCATTGACATCCTTGCTTAAAGGGGGCAAGCCGTATCTCGCCTGGTCCACTGCAGCATCAGAGGCTTTTCAGCAACTAAAGCAGCGTTTCACCTCCGCACCGATTCTTCATCACCCTGATCCTGAACTCGAATTCACGGTTGAGGTGGACGCCTCTAACACGGGTATTGGAGCCGTCTTGTCTCAACGTCAGGGTAACTCTGCCAAGCTCTATCCGTGCGCCTATTATTCAAGGAAACTCAATGCAGCCGAGAGGAACTATGATGTTGGGGATCGAGAGCTGCTAGCCATGAAAGCAGCCTTAGAGGAGTGGAGACATTGGCTAGAGGGAGCCAAACTACCTTTCATTGTACTCACAGATCACAGAAACTTAGAATACATTAGGTCAGCCAAACGTCTCAACCCCCGCCAAGCACGATGGTCACTGTTCTTTTCCCGATTCGACTTTCATGTCACGTACCGCCCCGGATCAAAGAATGGAAAAGCTGATGCCCTCTCACGACAATACGACTTCGCAACATCCCCGGAGATCCCCAATGAACCGGTCATTCCCACATCCCTTATCCTCGCTCCTGTACAATGGGACATCATAACCGAGATTACTGAGGCACAGGCCAATGATCCCACACCACCTGACTGCCCACCTAACTTAACCTATGTTCCCGCAGATTTCCGTCAACGCATCCTTCGGATGATTCATGATTCTCCCAGTTCTGGTCATCCGGGCATCGCAGCCACAACTCATCTCATTACCAACCGGTTCTGGTGGCCTTCATTACAAAGGGATGTTATCACGTTTATCCAGCACTGTGCCACTTGCAGTATTACCAAACCATCTCATCAATGCCCAGCTGGGTTACTCCAACCTCTACCCATACCTCAACGCCCCTGGTCTCACATCGCCATTGACTTTGTAACTGATCTTCCCCGTTCAAGAAATCATACCACCATACTTACAGTCATCGATCGATTCTCGAAAGCTTGCCGCCTCATCCCTCTCACTAAGCTCCCCACAGCCTTTGAAACAGCAGAGGCATTGATGGAACAGGTGTTCAGGTTCTATGGACTACCCGAAGACATAGTCTCAGACCGTGGACCTCAGTTCACCTCCAGAGTCTGGTCTGCTTTCTGCCAACAGCTCAATATAAACGTCAGTCTAACCTCAGGCTATCACCCCGAATCCAATGGTCAAGTAGAACGACTTAATCAGGAACTAATACGATTTCTAAGATCCTACTGCCACAACAACCAAAACGACTGGAGTCGTTATCTGCTTTGGGCTGAATATGCGCAAAACTCCTTACGCAAGCCGTCCACTGGTCTTACACCGTTCCAGTGTGTCCTTGGTTTCCAACCTCCGCTATTTCCCTGGTCAGGGGAACCCTCAGATCTACCCGCTGTCAATGACTGGTTACACCGCAGTGAAGAAACCTGGAATACCGCTCACATTCATCTCCAGCATGCTGTACGCCGGGTTAGAGAACAAGCCAACCGCCATCGGAGACCAGGTCCGCCCTACGCTCCGGGCCAGTGGGTGTGGTTGTCCACCAGAGATCTTCGTCTTCGTCTCCCGTGCAAGAAGCTCAGTCCCAGGTACGTGGGTCCATTTAAAATAATCCGTCAAATTACACCCGTTTCATATCGTTTAGCACTTCCTGCCAACTACCGTATCTCACCCACTTTCCATATCTCTTTGCTCAAGCCCGCCGGTGGTCCGAGAGGGGAGGGGGACCAGGAGGAGACCGCTGAGGAGAGCACCCCTCCCATCGTGGTGGATGGCGAGGAGGCATATCGAGTCAGGGAGATCTTGGACTCACGACGCCGAGGCAGGGTGTTACAGTATCTCATAGACTGGGAGGGGTACGGACCTGAGGAAAGGTCATGGATCAATGCTCCTGACATCCTGGACTCTACGCTTACGGATGATTTCCATCGCGACCACCCCAACAGACCCGCTCCTCGACCCCGTGGAAGGCCTCGGCGTAGACTCGCCCCTCGCTTCAGGAGCCGCTCGCTGGAGGGGGGCTCTGTCACAAACTCGGTCTCTGTGGCCCTCCCCGAACACCACCGGAGGGCACCGTCACCAGAGTATTAATCCCTGAACTACATCACCCACAATGCATTGTACCTGAGACTGATTACTGAACAGGTGTTTCCCATCTCTGTGACCTATATAAGCTGCCACTCAACAGACGAACTTTGCGAAGTCTTGTTTCTGCCCCGGCCAACATTTCTGAGCGTTCTTCCTGTTACTACTGATCTTTGTGTACGACCTAGGACTGTTTACTTGACCCTGTGATTCTCTGCCGCCTGCCCTTGTGATCTGATATCTGGACTGTCTACTACTTCTCCTGTCTGCCGCCTGCCCCGACCTAAGCCTGGTAATCGTTTATGAGTTTGATCCTGTCTCCATTACCCCTGTCGCTGGTATCCGATCTTTGCCTGTTTTACGTTGTCTCTAATAAAAGCTGCAAATGGATCCCCATGTCTCAGACCCTGTGTTACAGTCTCTATGTACGTCGCATTATATGCTGCCTGATATATACATCGTCTCTATGTACGTCGCATTATATGACGCCTGATATGTACGTCGCATTATATGACGCCTGATATATACGTTGTCTCTGTGTGTCGCATTATATGATGCCTGATATATACGTCGTCTCTATGTACGTCGCATTATATGCCGCCTGATATATACTTCGTCTCTATGTACGTCGCATTATATGATGCCTGATATATACGTTGTCTCTATGTACGTCGCATTATATGCCGCCTGATATATACTTCGTCTCTATGTACATGTGCGTCGCATTATATGATGCCTGATATATACGTCGTCTCTATGTACGTCGCATTATATGCCGCCTGATATATACTTCGTCTCTATGTACATGTACGTCGCAGTATATGACGCCTGATATATACGTCGTCTCTATGTGCGTCTCATTATATGACGCCTGATACACTCTATCTTCCACCTTTAAACGCATTTAAAAGCATTTGTATTTGCATTAATATATGTATTTGTTATAGGCTATTAATTTTACAGTAATTTGTTAACTAACAAGTGGCAATATTGTGTGTGTGTGTGTACAGGGCCGCTGCAGGTCAAATGGGCGCCCTCTTGTTGTGCCCCCCTTTCTCAAATATTATGGAAGTAAAATAAAAAACACCTACTATAGGAGTCAAAATATAACTTTAATAAAATCTAAAAGCAAATAAATAAATAAATTGTATTATTTATAAATTGCAATTGTTGCTTTAGACAGTTACCTATGGCTATTATTTTATTAATACGGTTGGCTGATGTTCTTTTTTAGTCTCAAGCAAAATAAAATTAAGCAGTTTTACTAAGATAAAATATGCTTTAATTTTTGTAAGGGTTTTGTAATTTTTTTTTGGGAATAAATTATAGAGGCTGTGATGTCTATACATCTATCTATACATCTATCTATCTATCTATCTATCTATCTATCTATCTATCTATCTATCTATCTATCTATCTATCTATGACAAAATGTTATGATTAAGTGGAGATTTGAATAAATTTTCAATAGCCTTTGTAAGTGTAGCAGCAGCAATGACCAGGCCTTTGGATCCCTTTAAGGCATTTGTTAACATACACAAGTTGTTTATTTAGTATTTCATAATGCTAACAGTGATCTGAAACCATCAATTATGAAATTAGCCAATCTATTGCCTCATTGTTTTTATATATCATTTTATCATTTATTTGGCTTGCGTCTTGTTATCTTTTTGGTTGTATCGGGTTAAAACCGTCTAAATATTATTAAATGTGTTATCAAAGGAATAGCCTCATGGTATCAGACCTAAAAGAGGAGCATCATAATAGATGTATATCTGATATCAGGAGGAGAACAGCTATCTAAACCAGGGTTGTCAGCTATGGTCCTCAAGATACTTTCCTCAGATATTATCCAACCCTATCAGTTGAGAACTCCTCTAGAATTTGCTGTTCTCCTCCTGAACTATTATAATTGTATTTTTGATATTATAATACTGCTCTATCTAAATATGCAACCTGAAGGATTTGATATTACCTTAGGGCTATCTAGTCCGGTCTCGGACTATCCGGACTCGAGACGTTTTTCTATCGTCTCGGACTTGTCTATCGTTGGTATGGACTCGGACTTGTCTCGGACTTGGTCTCGGATCAAATGTTAGTTGGTCTCGACCGATCCAGCAATATATGTTTTTTTCTCTCAAAACAAAGTCTGTCCGCAAATGGGTAATGTAATGGCCTGTTTAACTCCATCTAGAACGGGCTGTCATTGGTATCTAGAACGGGCTGTCTGTCGCCTGTTAAATGCACAGCTGTCATATGAGTGTCTCTGAGTGTGCGCGTCTGGAGGCATAAATAATCTTTATTTTGGCCACAGACACGCTGTCGGCAAGTTGCATAATCAGTTTGGTTTTACAAAGTCTGGAGTTTTCCCTCTCATTTTCTGCTTTTAAATCTTAGTAATGCCCGTGCGCATTTTGCTTTCACTTTCATCTATAACTTACAACGACCCATTTTCTCAATAAAATGACTTTATAACAAAACGAATAAAAATACACCATTACCATGCTTAAGCCTAATATAAAATTACAAACTTGCAAAATTTTTAAATGTAAAAAAACAACAAGACAATCACCAAACGCCGTGGCACCAAATGAATAAGAAAAAGAACGAATAAATAAAACGAATAAATCCCGGAGGCGGAATACACCTGGTAAAATAAAATAAATTACACAAAAACGTAAATAAAGTAAAAAATAAGCAAACACTGTGGCAATGACTGGGCGATATAGATTTTATCGATTAATTCGAATTTAAGTTTTACAACAATTGATTTTTTATAAATCGAGGAATCGTGATTTTGAATAGAAATATTACCAGCTAGAATGACTTTGATAATAACAGTAAAGAGAAAAGAACAATCCACCCCTTCGATGCACATGATCCCTCACGTTATGCTCTCAGGCCATTCACACAGAATGTGCTTTTGTTTGACGCGGGCAGTAATAGAAAAAAACAAGAAGATGTACACTTTTAATAAAAGTGCCGCGTTTTTAGAAAGCCGTTTATGCACGAGACGCTGCAAGAGACGCGAGCGCAACCGTCAAACGCGTCCATATACATAGAAAAAACAACGGATCAGCAGCGTAATAATACAAAACCCGTGAAGAAACTTTATGTACTGTATATCTGATCTTTCAGGTTATCAGGGTGACAGGCTGAGAACTGCTGTTCATGTTTTAAACCTTTATAGTTAATAATACACTCTACCTTCAGTATTTTGAATTTTAAACTTGAGTTTTTTAGCATTTGTCTTGTAATCAGAACATAGCCTATTGCATAATATAAGTTTGTACAAGATGTAGTTGTAGTTCATCTTTTTGCAAAGATATTTTTATTTGTTTCACATAATGAAGACAACGCATTTTACTTAGAATATACTTTTCTTTCTAGAGGGTTAATAAAGAGAAAGTTTTTGAATTTGGTTACATTTTCAAGTTGACTGATAAAATCTTACAAAATCGAGAATTGGTCAAATATAAGTGAAATTTAAACCTAAAAATCCTCCTGAGACGCCCCCCTAAAAAAAAGTTTTTGTCATTACATTGTTGTATTCGACCTTAAGAATTTTTTTTTTTTTGAAAAACTCTATTTTATTTATTTGAAATGTCCCGTAGAGGACACAAGGCTAAAATTAAATGGCATGATAGAAAATGGCAAAATGTGGGAGTTTTTTTAAATACATCATTTTTAGGTTTCAGGATTTTTTTATACTAAACTTTGTTTAAGGAGATTCTCAACTATGTTTTAAAATGTATAACTAAATGATTTGATATACCATTTTGTTGTACAATATGGTAAAAAATTCCATAACTGGTTTCCCTTAAACACAGTACCTATACACTATCTAATTTGCTTATTAATGTGTTGCTGTTGGGAAAATGTTGAAAAAAAAATCATAATGGGGTAATACAGCCGATAATCATAATAATATATGATATTTCATAAGCAAAGATATATAATTTATTTCCCTATTCAATGTATGTCTCCCAAAATGCATTAAACTGCTTTTAGTCCTGGTGTCCTCTACTGAACAGTATGAAATTAGTCCTGTTTCATAACAGAACATATTTGAATTTGAAAACCCATAACATTTTCCTAATTCTTTATGACAAAAACTGAAAATGATTCAGGATTTAAAAGACATTACAGAATATAATCATATTTCCATAAGGATGTACAATTTTTCTAAATTAAATATTGCCATCTTTAAAGGCATAGGAGAGGGTTTAAAAAACCTTTAGTATCTCTATAAAGCCCTGAATGAGCTCTGTAAGATCCACTTTCTGTGACATGTGAGGTCTCAGATATAAAATAGAATGTCCCTACAGAGGCCACTCCATCGCTGGGTCTCAGGAGGATAAATAAAATAGCCTATTTGACCCTCAGTTGCACAGCTTTAACTCAAACAATAATGCAAAATTATTATATTAGAATAGAAGATATGCCGTCTCTCGTATCACATCAATTATCAATAATTAAGGTTTTGAAGAAGATTTTTTTCTTTCTCTGTTTTGACCGTCATTTGGACTTGGACTGGACTTGGACTGACCTCTTTGGACTCGGATGACTCGGATAATTTTGGATTGGACTTGACTGGTCGAACCTCTTTATACTTGATCACTGAACCTCTGGACTACTTGTCGGACTCGACAAAGGTGGACTTGATACAGCCCATAACCTGTCCACTAGATGGACTATAAAATAGGGAATCGTTTTGACTAAGGAATCCCAATTCTCTGTCTTACCCCTTCCCCGAGTTTTGCGCGTTATGAGAGTAAGGGCTGTCCCAATTTGCATTTTTCGAGGGGTAGGGCTAAGGGGAAGTGGTAGATTTGCATTACATTTATATGGGCGTAACCACCATATACTTTGGGGGGGACGTGTCCCCCCCAATGTTGGAAAAATACCAATCTGTCCCCCCCAAAATAGGCCTATTATATTGAATCATATGATATGCCCTCCTTTTAGACTGGTTGTAGCCTAGTGGATATGGTTATTTGATTTACCTTCAATTTAGGAAAAACAAGGGAAACAACTGTTGACCACCCCCCCCCCGATTGTACACTTGGTTGAGCCCGTAAACGCCGGCTTGCGGCACGTTTGAAAAAACCCTCAGTCCTGTCCTGGTGTAGAAATGAAGGTAGGAGCTCAAATAAAGAAGCAGGACGAACAGGCGACATTCGCTTTTTTTCACGTGCAAGAGACACCTAAAAAGTAGTGCCAGGTCAAAAATACCGCGAAAATTTTTGAATAAATGTGAAATAATATCGTTTAAATGGCCAGTATTAATAGGTAGCTGCATTTACCCTGAAAATATCTGAATAATGAGGGGTCACAGACCAAGGAGTTCCCGCACTTCCCACTCCATTGATAAGCCTCTATTCATTCTATGGAGGCCTGTTTGTTTTTAATCTGTGGACTAACCTTAAAAAAATATCTGGGGGAGCTCACATTTGACCCCCCCAATATCTATACCATGGTTATGCCCCTGCATTTATGCATTTAACAGACGCTTTTATCCAAAGCTACTTACAGAGCATTCAGGTTATACATTTGTATTGTCAGTACGTGTGTTCCCTGGGAATCGAACCTACAACCTTTGCGCTGCTAACGCAATGCTCTACCACTGAGACACAGGAACACTTTTGTATTTTTGTTAATGTTGAAATATTAAATTATATTTAACAACATTGAGTGTCTATTTTGTATTTTTATTTCATGTCTAAATAGAAAACGTTTGTAACGTATTATAAAATAAATAACAGTAAATGATAATAAATATAACAGAATACAAATAATACTTTACAGTTTACAAATAAATACAAGTAATACAAATAAAGGCATCTGCTAAATGAAAATGTAAATGTACCTATTTTAGGTTATATTGCAGTCCTTGTCAAAAACAATGTGAGAGGATGCATGGAAATCTTGAGCTATACTAATACTGTTATTTGGCTCCTTCAGAGCTACAGCATTTCCCATAGTTGTGACACCATCTAAAGTGTGGTCAGCGGTTTTTTGTTTTGTTTTTTTCCACAGTTATAAAGTTCTCAGCGTAGTTTCACAGGGGAAGAGGACGTGCTTTTTTGGTCTCAGGCCATCTTGTCTCACCAGTCGTCGTCTTTACTTCTACAGGCTGTTTTATATTCATCATTGGAAGACTACAGTATCATGGTAATACATTTAATTTAATTTAAAATCATGTTTAGTTGAAATTACTGAGATGTTTGATTGCTTACTGCACTGTATTTTAGCACAAGATGTGTTTTAGTAAGGAACAGTCTGGTCATTTATGGTCCGTTTAAGTCAAGCAATGATAAGAATAAGGCTTTTATTATGTGTCTCTGTAAAAGCTTAAGGAATAATGACATCAGAATACATATTAATTGTCAATGAAGACCGATAGATCCGGTATTTCATGGAGGTTTTTGCATGTTAAATCTCATGTCTTAAAGGTGTGTCCAGCTCTTCTGCTTCAATCCTTCATCTGGATCTCTCTCATGGCAAAAGGTAACAGATCTGTGATGTGGTAACATAATGAACCACAGTCTTTACCGAAGACTGTTTTCCGATAAGCTTTAAAGCAGCTTCTCTTACAGCATCCTGTGTTACTTCAGCAGAGGTCAATCTGTCACAGTTTACAGATTTCTGTATATTGCAGTGTACTGTATAATGAACTAGTCCCTCGTCTAGTCCTGAGCTCTTTATTTTTAGAGTTTTAAGGTTCTTCATGGAACCATAATGCTAATTACACTCTTAAAAATAGGTGCTTAAAAGGTTCTTTACAGCAATGTCATAGAAGAACCGTTAAAGGTTCCACAAAGAACTATTCCGTGAAAGGTTCTGTAAAGAATCATCTCTTTCTTACCTTTTTATAATCTGAAGAACCTTCATTTACCACAAATAACATTTTGTGAAACAGAAAGGTTCTTCAGATGTTCAGATTCTCCATTTAGACACAAAGGTTCTTCTATGACATCGTGAACCTTTGTTTTCAGTGTCTCAAAGCAGCATGTGTATTCCAGGTGTCCAGTGTGACGTGACTCATATCGTCAGCAGAATGTGTGTGGTTCGACAGTCGACGGTGCTCATACCCTGCAAACACACTTCTCCACACGAGCAGGTGAGCGCAGCCGAATGGCTCTTTGAGAAATCTCCGGGGCAGAGGGTCAGGGTTTCTCAGGACCCTGCGTTTGTAGGCCGTGTGGAGTCTGTGCAGCCTGCCGCGGGAAACTGCTCGCTGCTGCTGAGGGATGTGAGAGAGGGCGACGCCGGCATCTTCCGGTTTGTGCTGAGCACTGCTTCTGGGCGAACCTGGACAAATGATCAGGGAGTCCAGCTAGAAGTAACCGGTGAGCGGAGAGCTGGATGACCGCTGTGAATAATTTCCACCGATTATACAAGATTCATTTTAGAATCAACCACTACATATTTTGGGTTGCTTAAAGCTGTAACTTTTTTTTTTCAGAATGAGCTGCAAACAGGTAAAAACTTTGCGTGGATCAGAGGCATGCTCCACACCGCATTTCTTTTAAAGATATTTGCATTACATCAGGGGTCACCACACTCGGTCCTGGAGGGCCAACTTGCCCTAACACACCTGCCTTGAAGTTTCAAGTCTACCAAGCAAGACCTTGATCAGCTGCTTCAGGTGCGTTTGATTAGGGTTGGAGCTAAACTCTGCAGGACACCGGCCCTCCAGGACCGAGTGTGGTGACCCCTGATGTAATGCAAATATCTTTAAAAGAAATGCGGTGTGGAGCATGCCTCTGACTTAAAGTAACTACAAAAACTTAAAGTAACTACACAATAGCATGTAATGCGGGGGGCATTACATGCTATTTTGTAGTTACTTTAAGTGTTTTTTTTTCTTATATATTGTTATTAACTTATGTCTAAAACTTTATTTGTTTTTCAACAAAAAACTAATAAATAATATTAAAAAAATATACATTTTACAAAAATCAGGACTATTTGGTCTAAATCAGTGCTTCCCAAACCTGTCCTGGAGGACCCCATGGCCTGCACATTTTGTATGTCTCCCTAATCAGACACACCCAATTTAGTTCTTGCAGTCTGTACTAACGAGCTGATGAGTGGAATCAGGTGTTCGATTGGGGAGACATACAAAAGATGCGGGGGGGGGGGGGGGCTCCAGGACAGGTTTGGGAAGCACTGGTCTAAATGATATTTAAATATTTGGTCAAAATCCCATGTTATAATTTATGCTATGCAGGCTATTTAAGCCCATATTGTAGATGGTAGTGCATTTAGCAGACAGTTTTATCCAAAGCGATTCAGGATATACAGTTTTTATCAGTATGTGTGATCTCTGGGAATTGAACCCACAACCTTTTGCACTGCTCTACCACTGAGCCACAGGAACGGTACCCTTGTTAGACCCCCCCCCCCCCCCCCCCCCCCCCCTCATAAAAACACTTTCTCATTGGATCTAAGCAAATCTCATATGTGACTTGTTTTGATTTGAGAAAAGTGAGTGGTGAGTTTGCATCTATGCAGAGTTCAAGAGCTGTTGAATAATACGCAACTACATGATAAAACCGTCATCAACATGTAACGTGTGGCATAAAACATGTTACTCATTTGCAGTTTTCTCTTCAACCGCTAGGCTAGGGGACCACAAGGAACATAGTGTAGCATTTAGATTTAGTCTCAGAAAAAGATTTTTCAATTGACATTGATGCCTTAGGCAGATGTTCACATCCAAAGTAACGTACACTGCATTGCATTCACACACAGCAGGGACCTCTTACTCTCTTCACACGTTTGTTTTTCTGGAATTTTGCTTTTTTTTTTTATATATATATGCTAAATTTACCTGGATTATTCATTTACATTTTTTTATGTTTTAATTGAATTTTAATCAAAAATCATGTCTGAGCATTTGAAGTCATACAATTTATAGTATAACAAAAATATTAAACGTTTAACAAAAAATGAAATATGTTAGATCATCGTTCTATGTTAGAAGTTTAGTTTTATGCTCTTTTAATATTTCAGGATTCCATTTTAAGTTTAATTACATTTTAATAATCAAAAAGCATGTTTAATGAAATTTTGTTTTACAATTTCACCATATATTATTTTGTATTTTAAAGGAATAATCACACATTTTTTTTTTTATATTTGTGTTATTTAACTATTGCACATTAGCATCATATTCAGAGTCTGGATTTGATGGTTTATATTCATTTGGAGGAACACTGAATCTGTTTTTGTGCAAGGCAGGCGAGTAAATGCATGTTCACATTTGGATGGAAATACAGCAAGCATCGTATTACCGTGCACACAATGCTTCTGCACTTACTACAGATTTCTCTCAACATGGGACACAATAGGAAAACAAGAAAATAATAAGTAACTAGTGTTACTCTCTTGAAAAAGTAACTCCATTACTATTTATTTAAAAGAAAATCTGTTACAATACTAGTAACTTACAAAAAGTAATCTGATTACATTACTTGTAGTGCGTTACTGCTGATAAACACATATTAAGCATAAACGTCTTCTTTCTGGTCCAGATGCGGAGCTGGAGGTAAAGACCGAGTCTGATGTTGTGATGGAGGGAGACTTGATTGTGTTTGTCTGTGGTTCATGCATCCCCTCCATGACTGTCCCAACCTACATTTGGAGGAAAGATGGGCATCTGCGCAGTCAACGCTATGGGGACAACATACTTGTTTTGGACTCCGTCCAGCTGCAGGACAGTGGTCGATATTCCTGCACCATAAGCAGTCACGAGGGACTCCGCTCCACATCTGCTGAAATCACGGTTAGACCAGGATGTAAGTTAGCTCGGAGCTTTATTTTGAAACACCTCACGTGTCTTCAGAATGAAATGACAGGTCTTTCTGCAGGGACAAAAATGTAGCATTTATCAGCAATACTGCGTTTTGTATCACTGCTTCTGATAATAATGCTTCCAAAGCACCGCAATAAACATGATTTGAGTTGAGTACAACTGCTTCATTATACACTAGTTTGTCTTTTCAGATCCTCCAAAGAGCGTCTCGGTGTCCATCAGTGCGTCTGCTGAAATAAAGGAGGGAGATTCAGTGACTCTGAACTGTAACAGTGACTCAAATCCTCCTGCTCTGAACTTCAGCTGGTTTAAAGAGAATCAAAGCTCAGCTGTTGGATCTGGACAGAGTTTCATCATCTCCAGCTTTAACTCCAGTCACAGTGGACGCTACTATTGTGAGGCTCAGAATCAATATGGATCTCAGAGATCAGCGTCCGTCTCTGTTAAAGGTGAGGATCATCTCTGTGGATCTCCGTGAGCTCATTGTCTGTATATAAAGAGTAACAGTTCTTCTCGTCTGCTCAGCTGTAGAAAGCAGCTCATCTCTGATCGGGGTCGTAGTAGGAATCACTGCAGCTGTTGTCTTGACGTCTGTGATTCTGCTGGTCTTCATCGGGCTGTTGATCAGAAGGTGAAGGAGACTCTGTGTCTGGTCTGTCAGAGAGATTCAGAGTCAGTTTGTGTTCACGTTGATTTCTTCTTCTTCTCTCTCAGGAAACGAGTGACTCCATCAGAAGAGCGACAGCACGGAGGATCAGCACACAATAAGACAGTGAGTAAATCTCCTCATCTGTGTCTGTCAGTTCTGGAGGGAGAATGAATTCTCTCATCATTGTGTCGTCAGCTGGAGTCTCCGGAGGACGCTTACATGAGCCTTGAGCCCAAGTCCAGATGTTCTGAATACGACACACTGGATGTGAGTTCCTCTGCTGTTTATCATGTGGATGTTCAACATCAGATCTTATTATTGTTCACTTCTTCTCCAGAATATGAAGAGATCCGGTGCAAACACGGATGACCCTGAAGCTCAGGATCCTACATATTCTAACAATGACAAATGATCAATCCATTTATATGACATTTTGTATTTATTTTCTCTGGCTTAGAATTAAACCGTCTGCTATTTGCTTTTGTGCTTTTAGGAAATGTAATCTGTGTGATGAGACGATTTCAGAGACTGGAAAGTTACATTATTACATTAGATGCTCCAAGTTACCATCTATTTTCATAGTACACAAAACGCCAGCAAAATATGATTTGCCAAGATAAACTTTTAATTATTAAAGCTCCAAACACCAAAGCTTTTTTAAAAACTGTGTGTATTTATCAATACAGAAAGCAACACGTTGTTTGCATCGAACACAGACAGTTAACTGCAGATTGCTTGGTTAGTAGCATCTTAACTGTGCATTTACCTGTATTTTTATATCTTTAACATTACTTGGTTACATTTGTAATTTTACTGGGAGTGTTATTTTATTTGACAATAAAACATTTTTTCCATACATGACTGACATGTGTTCTCTTCTCTGTTGAACATACATCTGTAGACCAGTATTATTACACACAGAGAAGATGAATGTAACATGATGAGGTGTAGTACGTGTGCTCTGCTCTAGATGCGAGGTGTAGTACGTGTGCTCTGCTCTAGATGTGAGGTGTAGTACATGTGCTCTGCTCTAGATGTGAGGTGTAGTACATGTGCTCTGCTCTAGATGTGAGGTGTAGTACGTGTGCTCTGCTCTAGATGGGAGGTGTAGTACGTGTGCTCTGCTCTAGATGTGAGGTGTAGTACGTGTGCTCTGCTCTAGATGTGAGGTGTAGTACGTGTGCTCTGCTCTAGATGCGAGGTGTAGTACGTGTGCTCTGCTCTAGTTGTGAGGTGTAGTACGTGTGCTCTGCTCTAGATGTGAGGTGTAGTACGTGTGCTCTGCTCTAGATGTGAGGTGTAGTACGTGTGCTCTGCTCTAGATGTGAGGTGTAGTACACGTGCTCTGCTCTAGATGTGAGGTGTAGTACGTGTGTGCTCTGCTCTAGATGTGAGGTGTAGTACATGTGCTCTGCTCTAGATGTGAGGTGTAGTACGTGTGCTCTGCTCTAGATGTGAGGTGTGTACATGTGCTCTGCTCTAGATGTGAGGTGTAGTACATGTGCTCTGCTCTAGATGTGAGGTGTAGACGTGTGCTCTGCTCTAGATGGGAGGTGTAGTACATGTGCTCTGCTCTAGATGTGAGGTGTAGTACAGTTGTGCTCTGCTCTAGATGTGAGGTGTAGTACGTGTGCTCTGCTCTAGATGGGAGGTGTAGTACGTGTGCTCTGCTCTAGATGTGAGGTGTAGTACGTGTGCTCTGCTCTAGATGTGAGTGTCTGTAGTACGTGTGCTCTGCTCTAGATGTGAGGTGTAGCTCTAGACGTGTGCTCTGCTCTAGATGTGTGCTCTGCTCTAGATGTGAGGTGTAGTACGTGTGCTCTGCTCTAGATGTGAGGTGTAGTACGTGTGCTCTGCGTAGTACACTGCTCTCTAGATGTGAGGTGTAGTACGTGTGCTCTGCTCTAGATGTGAGGTGTAGTACTCTGCTCTGCTCTAGATGTGAGGTGTAGTACGTGTTGTGTGCTCTGCTCTAGATGTGAGGTGTAGTACGTTGTGCTCTGCTCTAGATGTGAGGTGTAGATGTACGTGTGCTCTGCTCTAGATGTGAGGTGTAGTACGTGTGCTCTGCTCTAGATGTGAGGTGTAGTACGTGTGCTCTGCTCTAGATGTGGAGGTGTAGTACACGTGCTCTGATGCTCTAGATGTGAGGTGTAGTACACGTGCTCTGCTCTAGATGTGAGGTGTAGTACACGTGTGCTCGGCTCTAGATGTGAGGTGTAGTACGTGTGCTCTGCTCTAGATGTGAGGTGTAGTACGTGTGCTCTGATCTAGATGCGAGGTGTAGTACACGTGCTCTGCTCTAGATGTGAGGTGTAGTACACGTGATCTGATCTAGATGCGAGGTGTAGTACGTGTGCTCTGCTCTAGATGTGAGGTGTAGTACACGTGCTCTGATCTAGATGCGAGGTGTAGTACACGTGCTCTGCTCTAGATGTGAGGTGTAGTACGTGTGCTCTGCTCTAGATGTGAGGTGTAGTACACGTGATCTGATCTAGATGCGAGGTGTAGTACATGTGCTCTGATCTAGATGCGAGGTGTAGTACACGTGCTCTGCTCTAGATGTGAGGTGTAGTACACGTGCTCTGCTCTAGATGTGAGGTGTAGTACGTGTGCTCTGCTCTAGATGTGAGGTGTAGTACGTGTGCTCTGATCTAGATGCGAGGTGTAGTACGCGTGCTCTGCTCTAGATGTGAGGTGTAGTACACGTGCTCTGCTCTAGATGCGAGGTGTAGTACACGTGCTCTGCTCTAGATGTGAGGTGTAGTACGTGTGCTCTGCTCTAGATGCGAGGTGTAGTACACGTGCTCTGCTCTAGATGTGAGGTGTAGTACGTGTGCTCTGCTCTAGATGTGAGGTGTAGTACACGTGCTCTGCTCTAGATGTGAGGTGTAGTACACGTGCTCTGCTCTAGATGCGAGGTGTAGTACACGTGCTCTGCTCTAGATGTGAGGTGTAGTACGTGTGCTCTGCTCTAGATGTGAGGTGTAGTACACGTGCTCTGCTCTAGATGCGAGGTGTAGTACACGTGCTCTGCTCTAGATGTGAGGTGTAGTACGTGTGCTCTGCTCTAGATGTGAGGTGAAGTACATGTGCTCTGCTCTAGATGCGAGGTGTAGTACGTGTGCTCTGCTCTAGATGCGAGGTGTAGTACGTGTGCTCTGCTCTAGATGTGAGGTGTAGTACATGTGCTCTGCTCTAGATGCGAGGTGTAGTACGTGTGCTCTGCTCTAGATGCGAGGTGTAGTACGTGTGCTCTGCTCTAGATGCGAGGTGTAGTACGTGTGCTCTGCTCTAGATGTGAGGTGTAGTACGTGTGCTCTGCTCTAGATGTGAGGTGTAGTACGTGTGCTCTGCTCTAGATGCGAGGTGTAGTACATGTGCTCTGCTCTAGATGTGGCGTCGGGTCGGTGAGATGCTGAACAACTCAAAGTGGTCTCGAGTCAATATTGATAAACCTGTCTGCACAGAAGGAAGGTGCAGCGCATGAAAACAAACTATGCAATAAATACAATTATCCCCAATGTATTAATTTGTTTGCATTTGACTATTTAATTGGCATTTCTAGAGTGATATGTTTAGGGTGTGTTGCAGAAGTCTTTTAGGAACACACTTTCACAAATGCTTGAACGTGTAGCTTACAATGATTGCGACAGCAGCACTAACATGAAAAAGAAAAGAGGAAGTGATGCAGAGAAGCGTGTTCATCAGCGGGTGATAGTTTCATCAGTATTTCAGTCTTCTCTGATTAGAAGAGGAATCTGTTATGTGTTCTCTATGTGTGTGTTTGAATGAATGCACTGCTGGTGTTCATTTATCTTGACTGCGTCTTTAAAACGAGGTGCTCGTGTGTTCATTAAGAAGTCTGTCTGGTGTGTGTTTAATCTTCATTAGAGTCATGTGACTGGAAGAGGAACATCTTTCTCTCACACAGAGGACGTGGAAACATCTTAGTGCCACCGTTCAACTGGATCAGCTCGTTTTAATATATGAACCCTGCAGGTTACACTGAACAGTATGTTCAAAACATACAAATACCGTTCAATAATAAACTACTTATGGATTAACAGATAAGAAAAAAAGCAATATTTAACATCTGAATGTAATTGAATTGTTCAGTATTTCACTGAAAAACGTATTTATTTAATCGATTTGTGATTCACTCATTGAAAATGTTAATGTAATTGCTAATATTGAAAGCTCATTCCACTATACGATCACAAAACTATCAGATTTCTGTGTTCTGTGGGATGCTGATTTAATAGAAATGTTTTTTTCAACCTTCTACTGTTGCTATGTTTCCACCTTAAGCGAACGCGTCAAAATATCTTTGTTGATATGAAATGTTCCATATGGAATTTGGAGATTTAAATAATGCAGAAGAATGTCCCCTTTGCGACCAGCAGGGGGTGGTCTCAGTACTGTCCTCTGTGGCCTCAAAATATACACGTTCAATATTAACTCAGTCTTACAGTCTTTCGTTCACAAAATGTGTTATTTGACAAATAGTAAGAAATAGTCTGGTTCCTTGCTGAAGAAGGGGTAAAATCTTTCTAAGCTGGTTTGCTGCTGTTATAGCTGCCCTCCCAGTTTTGTAATGCAGGGTTGCAACAGCATTTCTTGTGAAAGTTTCATCTGACACGTTTCCAGCAGGTCTTTGTTAAAGGTTCATCTGACACGTTTCCAGCAGGTCTTTGTTAAAGGTTCATCAGACATGTTTCCAGCAGGTCTTTGTTAAAGGTTCATCTGACATGTTTCCAGCAGGTCTTTGTTAAAGGTTCATCTGACATGTTTCCAGCAGGTCTTTGTTAAAGGTTCATCAGACATGTTTCCAGCAGGTCATCATGTAAAGAATCCAGATTTCTTCAGTAGTTTGATGAGGTGTAGTTACACGTGTTCTCCTCTAGATGGCGCGTCAGGTCGGTGAGCTGTAGAGGTGTGAGTGTGAAGGCGCTGTCCGTGGTGCTGATCTGTCGATTATTAACTGTGACACGAGTCATGTTCAGAGTTCTGTTCCAAAATAAAAGCATGCTTCATATATATACAAGATGGACTAGCAGCTGTGCCTTTCATCTCAGTGTGTTTGTCACCAACCTTGATTCAACGTATGAAGGCCTCAATGCTGTGTTCTGAAAAACCTGGTTCTTACATGTACGAAAAATGCACAGTTCCCTGTGTTTTGAACATTGTGAACTTCCATTCACATGTTTCCAATTGAGATCAACCCCATAAACAACTTGTGTAAGTTGTCTTTGTATTGTGAACCTTACAGTTAACCACATTCACTCATTTTTATTTTTATTATAATATAGGTATAAGATTAACAGTGAATTATCACTCCTACAAATCCTCCTGATTTTTGCTCTTTATATTTATGTGAAATAACCGTGTTATTTGTTGAATGACTGTTTTAGAGGAAGTCAGCGCTGTTCAGAAGTTGTTTCTCACATGTGCATGTTACACTTTTCTCATGGCTCTTACAACATCATCATAACGGTAAAACGACTGAAAAATAGGAAGGAGAGCTATTTTCTCCAGGGTCATGTGAATGTCACATTGACTTGAGTGTCCACAGTTTTTCAGTGAACGTGCATGTACAATAATCTCTTCAGTTCAGCTCTCGTCTGTCTGATTGAATGCATCAGTGCCGATGCGATGAGGTTTGATTGAATGCATCAGTGTGGATGCGATGAGGTTTGATTGAATGCAGGGTTGACTGAGGATCTGTTTTGAGATGTGCTTCCCAAACCTGTCCTGCTCTACACTGTAAACAATTGCTGTCACATTTACAGAAACGTACTGGCTATTTCTGGTTGCACTAAGACTGTGAATTTACAAAAGTACTGTAAGTGAACAAAAGTACTGAACTGAACTTGTGCAAATGTACAATCTTACTGGCAACCAAACATTGGCAGTACGTTTCTGTAAATGTGACAGTAATGTTTTACAGCGTAGAGTCCTGTGACTGAAGGAGGAGCGTCTCACACTCAGAGGAAGTGAAGAGAGACAGGATGTCTGATAATAGTCCATCATTGCATACAGTACATCAACTGTCATTGATGCATGACACTCAAACTTCAGATTCAAGGTTGGACAACTATGCAAATACATGGTTTTTTACAGTTTCAAAATAGTTTGATTATTAAATATTACATGTAAATATACAAATACACTTCAGTCTGCGGTACATCGGTGTCATTTGAACACTCTTCCTAATGTCTTCCAGAATGTTCAGCTTTTTCTCTTTGATTGCTTTGCTCGTGATTCCTGGTGAGTCTCAAATCTTATTTTCACGCATATGAAGAAACCCATGACTGTTTTTCTGTTTAATGTCAGTTTGATGTGTGTGCTGGGAATGTGTTAATCACATACTGTAGTTATTCAGTTCTGTATAACACACACACATTCAGTACTATGAATTACATCTATAGTGATAGATCAGATTAGACTCTTCCTGGAAATACTGGCTAGTGGCGCTATTTTTGTGTTCATATTTTGTCTTCTGACTGGTTACAGAAAGTAAAAATTAGTAAATGAATGTTTTGACAAAAACTACAGAAGTAGATGATGTAAGGTTGAGCACATCTTGCTTCAGAACGGCTTCGGTGTTGTCGAGAGAAGTAAAAACGCAATTATACAGAATCAAATACATTTACAAATCTTTATTTGCCTGTTTCATATTTCCCAGGGATCTGCAGCCAGGAATGGGGTGTTCAGTACTCAAATACGAAGAAATGTGCTCTAAAGGGATCAACAATAAATTTATCAGGCAGTTATACACTCCCAACTCATCTCACGGTGACCGAGACATTCTGGACTGTAAACCCAACTATAGTCACGAGTATCAATCTGTTGAATCATCCAGATTACAGCGGCAGAGTTCAGTTCTTCCTGAATAAAGAAGGACTCTTCTTTCTCGGTCTCAGTAATGTGACACATGAGGATGAAGGACAGTACTGCCTCAGAATCCTGACAAATGAAGAAAAACAAAGATTTCTGGGTTATCCTGGGATTGAGCTCAAAGTGACCGGTAGAGTCAAACTAATATTACAGATTTGACTCTGTTCTTTCATACACATAAATATGTTTTCTCCATGATTTCAGAGCTCAGAGTGGAGATTCCTGAAGAGGTCGTTGAGGGAGAATCACCTGTTTTATTTTGTAAAACCACCTGTAACCTCTCAGATAAATCAGACTTTACCTGGTATAAAAACGGTAAGCGTTTATCAGAATGGAGCGTCTTGAATCAGCTGTTGCTGGCGTCGGTCAGCAGTAATGATACGGGAAACTACAGCTGTGCAGTGAGAGATCAGAAACATCTGGCGTCTCCTGCCCTCACTCTCAGTGTTAGATGTACGTCCAGACTTGATCTTCATATCAGCACAAATCAGTCCAGACTGATCAGAAGATGCACTGTGAGACGTCATGTTTATATTTTTCAGATCCTCCAAAGAGCGTCTCGGTGTCCATCAGTGCATCTGCTGAAATAAAGGAGGGAGATTCAGTGACTCTGAACTGTAACAGTGACTCAAATCCTCCTGCTCTGAACTTCAGCTGGTTTAAAGAGAATCAAAGCTCAGCTGTTGGATCTGGACAGAGTTTCATCATCTCCAGCTTTAACTCCAGTCACAGTGGACGCTACTATTGTGAGGCTCAGAATCAATATGGATCTCAGAGATCAGCGTCTGTCTCTGTTAAAGGTGAGGATCATCTCTGTGGATCTCAGAGATCAGCATCTGTGCCTGTAACATCTGCAGGTATTAATATGATACTGTAGGCTCTCTCTGAGCTCTGTTGGTGTCATGAGCATCATGTGAAATCATCTTTTCTTCTTCACTCAGGTGGCCTGGAAACAGTATATTCTGCACAAGCTCTGTACGCAGCTGCTGGAATCGGGGCAGCGCTAATTTGCATCTGCATTATTATTGTGGTACTAAAAACCATCAGGTAAGAATAAACTGCTGTTGTTTTTGCTGTGGAAAAGCCTGAAAAACTCCATAAAACATTATAAAGGTGGTTTATGTGACTTGTGTGCTATAATACAAACCGTACACTAAAAAAAAAAATGATTCGGTCTAAATTTACATTTTATGTAATTCAATTGCATAACAATTTTACATCCATTTAGATTACATAGTTTTAACATAAATCAATAAACTTAATGTGATTCATATGCATGAGCTATACGTGAATGAAACAGGTAAGATTTAGGTAATAATTGACAGCAAAGTCCCCGCACTGGGTCAAATCAGGCTCATGAGATCCACTTTACTGCAGAGTTCTGCTCGAACCCTAATCAAACACACCTGAGCGTGCTAATCAATGTCTTCAGAAGATCTCAGTAGGTGAGTTTGATCAGGGTTGGAGCTAAACTCTGCAGGAAAGTGGATCTCGCGAGCCTGATTGGAGGATCACTGCTACAGAGTGTTAAAGTAGAATTGAAGCAGTGTTGGAGTTAAGCAGATAATTATGTGATGATTGATCATTAATGATGAACAGCTGCTGTTAACAAGCAGAATCACCGAAGGAAAGAGAAACACAAGAACTACAACTGAATTCAGCCACAGCTGAAGATGAACTCAACTGAAATAAAAGAAGAGATCAGAGAAACAGTAAATCCTTTAAGATCTGATTAAACACCTCCTGAAACAGCATCAGATTGACTTTATTTCTGTCAGACTTCTAGAGAAGCTCGTACTGAGAATTAACAGAGGTTTAGATGCTTTATTGTGTTGTTTGAAATCACCATCAAAGAGATCAGTGTTTCCTTTTGTTGGGCTCTTGACTCTTAAGTTTTGAGAGAAGAGCCCAAAGTCTGAGGGCAGTAGTGTTCAGGCCGGAGAGTGAACATCAGCTTACTGATATAATGTCCCAGCACAGCACAGGGGAAAGATTTTACTCTATTGTTTCGTCTTGAGCAACTAATTTCACTGGTTAAGGTTAGGGTCAGGCGTGGGATAGCTTTCGGGGTTAGGATTTTTGTATCATAGTGTAGGAAATTAAATTAACACTATGATTGACACAACCATTACAAGAATCATCTGTGGGGCAGAGTTTGCGCTGAAGATGATTGGGAAAAAATAATAGCGCATGTGTGTCATGTGCCTGTCTGTCAATGAGAGGAAGCCACGCCCTATTTTGGAGCTCCCACCCTGTTTTGGAGTTCTTGCTCCATATGGAGATCTCCAGGCTGCAGTTATATCCTTCTCGCTGACTTGGCAATGGTCCAGAAGGCCATTACTTTACTTCTAAAAACTGTACAATTAACAGCATTTTACTGTAAATTTACATGAAATGTCTGGTTAAATCTTTTACAGTTTTTCCCTGTATATAATACAGGAACTTACTGTTAACCTATTAACAGTTTTTTCCAGTAGTGTTTTTACAAAATTTTACAGTTCAAATGACACTTATTTTTTACAGTGTAATCTTTGCTTTCCGTGACATGGACACTGTATGTTTCATTTTTCTTCTCTCCAGCAGGAAAACAGGAGACCCTGGCGTCCGAAGAGGCGTTTCAGAACAGGCAAGTCCAGAACAGCATCTATTTCAGCACATTTTCATGTAATTGTGATCACATTGGGATCATCTGGACTGTGTGTGTTTATTCAGGAAAACAACAGTACAGCCGCAACGGATCAGACGAGCACGAAGCCTTCAAAAACAGCCGATACGAATGACTTAGTGTACTCCAGCGTCACTCACAGCAGACCCAGAAAGCCCCAGAGAGCTGGAGATGAAGACGAGGTTGAGTACGCCAGCGTCACTCACAGCAGACCCAGAAAGCCCCGGAGAGCTGGAGATGAAGACGAGGTTCAGTACTCCAGCGTCCAGCACCACAGAAACACCGGGAACATGACCGCAGAGGCCAGATGTCAGACTGGAAACACTGTTTCTGCCGGGTGAGACGCACTGCATCAGTTCTATCACTCATCATAGGGTTAAAGATGTGAACAAACATAAACTCTCCAGCTTTTCTTAAGAAAAATGCGGTACAGGTAGCTTAGAGGAACAAAGTTTTATGGGTGCACATTCATCTGGTTCATCTTATTTTGTCTTTTTTATTCTCATTGAACAGATCAAACGCTGAAAAGGAAGATGATTCCTCTGTGATCTACAGCAGCATCAAAGTTGCATGAAGAATTGAAGCATGTGATAACATCACTGAACATGTTTCTTTATTTTCCTACATCGAAGCTGGCATGAAATAGAAGTTGCGACTAAAAAGTGATTGTGCTTAACAAACAAGACTTCATTTTATACATCGGATAGGTCTACAACTGGATGGACCGGTCACAGTAAGATGCATTAAGAAAATAAATAGGGAATTTTATTTTTGAATTTGTGTTGATGTTCGTGTTGAAATGTGCTTGTGTGACCGTGTGCAGTGGCTTTAAACACACAACACTTGTGTGAGAAACAGGAAGTGGAACTATAAGAGCTGTAAGCAAGCATATGCAAAATGAGAGGTTACGCTGAATAAACTGCTTTTCTGAGGAGACTTAAGCTTAACATCTTCTTGTCCGCTAATCTTTGCCATTAAATGTAAGTTTTTCTCAAAGCAAACACGTTTCACGTATTCTCACAAGTCTTGAACTATAGTGAATTGGATGCTGTATATATTTGCCTTTAAAGGATACATTTTTGAGCTCTTCTTGAGTTACCTGAAACTCTATATCTATTTCTAAAGGTGAATTGACTTGTTGAGAAGAGAAAGAGGAAGGCTGGTGTTCTTTTTAGATGTGATATTCATAAATAGTTCAGCAGTTTAACTTCCCGTCATGCTGCTGTTCTTATCATTTCTTATGTGTGACATTTCACAGAGAGACATGTGTGTATACGTGTATTAGAATAGTTAAAAATGTGTAGAAAGGATTGAGTAAACAATAAAACAAAGTATATTGTGTGTTTGGTGAATGGTGGTTTGATCATAATTACGAGTGAAGCTCTTTAGACCAGTGCTTCTCAATCAGGGGCCAATAGGGGGCCTCATAGATCCTCCAGGCCTACAGTAAGTGTGCGGTTTAGTCAAAGCAGCTGCTTTAGTGGTCTTTTTGCACTCCCTGTGGTGCTGTTTGGTATCACAGCTGGATTTGTGCTTATTTGTTCAAGTTGCTGTATAATTGAGCAGAGTAGCTTAAATACTTTGAAGCTGTAAAAAAACACGAGCTTTGAATATATCTAATATATAAGCTAGGTATATAAGTATAGCTTTAATCTACAAAGTAAGTTTGCAAAAAATAATACTGAAGGTTTAAAGAGATCTAGTATTTACTTAATAAGTTGACAACAAGACAAGTTTCTGTACTGCCGTGGATGCTTGCAAAAAGAGAGGTGGAGAAAAATAGTGCACATTGCTTAGATAATAAAAGATACACACATACACACACAATGTAAAAAAAGGCAGAATATTTTTAAACTGTATTGAAAAAAGCAATTTCCCTATTCCGTATTTTTTCAGGTGGTTCATCTCTCAAGGTAGTCAAATAACTATTTACATGTTAAAACAGCCATATCACCCTGCAGCTCAAAACCGGCTGAGCAGGTCAGTACCTGGATGGGAGACCTCCGGTGAAAACTAGGTTGCTGTTGGAAGAGGTGTTAGTGATACGAACAGGGGGTGCTCACCCTGCAGTCTGTGTGGGTCCTAATGCCCTAGTGTAGTGACGGGGACACTATACTGTAAAAAGCACCATCTTTCGGATAAGACGTTAAACCGAGGTCCTCCTGTGAGACTCTGTGGTCTTTAAAAATCCCATGGCACTTCTCGTAAAGAGTAGGGGTGTTACCCCGGTGTCCTGGCCAAATTCCCTCCACTGGCCCTTGTCTATCATGGCCTCCTAATAATCCCCATCCACTTGATTGGTTCTATGACTCTCTCTCTTCTCTCCACCTGTAGCTGGTGTGTGGTGAGCGCATACACTTGATTGGCTCTATGACTCTCTCTCTCCTCTTCACCTGTAGCTGGTGTGTGGTGAGCGCATACACTCGATTGTCTCTATGACTCTCTCTCCTCTCCACCTGTAACTGGTGTGTGGTGAGCGCATACACTTGATTGGCTCTATGACTCTCTCTCTCCTCTTCACCTGTAGCTGGTGTGTGGTGAGCGCATACACTTGATTGGCTCTATGACTCTCTCACTCCTCTTCACCTGTAGCTGGTGTGTGGTGAGCGCATACACTCGATTGGCTCTATGACTCTCTCTCCTCTCCACCTGTAGCTGGTGTGTGGTGAGCGCATACACTTGATTGGCTCTATGACTCTCTCACTCCTCTCCACCTGTAGCTGGTGTGTGGTGAGCGCATACACTTGATTGGCTCTATGACTCTCTCTCTCCTCTCTCACCTGTAGCTGGTGTGTGGTGAGCGCATACACTTGATTGGCTCTATGACTCTCTCACTCCTCTTCACCTGTAGCTGGTGTGTGGTGAGCGCATACACTTGATTGGCTCTATGACTCTCTCTCCTCTCCACTGTACTGGTGTGTGGTGAGCGCATACATTGATTGGCTCTATGACTCTCTCTCTCCTCTTCACCTGTAGCTGGTGTGTGGTGAGCGCATACACTTGATTGGCTCTTGACTCTCTCACTCCTCTCACCTGTAGCTGGTGTGTGGTGAGCGCTACACTTGATTGTCTCTATGACTCTCTCTCTCCTCTCACCTGTAGCTGGTGTGTGGTGAGCGCATACCTTGATTGTCTCTAGACTCTCTCACTCCTCTTCACCTGTAGGGTGTGTGGTGAGCGCATACACTTGATTGGCTCTATGACTCTCTCTCTCCTCTTCACCTGTAGCTGGTGTGTGGTGAGCGCATACACTTGATTGTCTCTATGACTCTCTCTCCTCTCCACCTGTAGCTGGTGTGTGGTGAGCGCATACACTTGATTGTCTCTATGACTCTCTCTCTCCTCTCCACCTGTAGCTGGTGTGTGGTGAGCGCATACACTTGATTGGCTCTATGACTCTCTCTCCTCTCCACCTGTAGCTGGTGTGTGGTGAGCGCATACACTTGATTGTCTCTATGACTCTCTCTCCTCTTCACCTGTAGCTGGTGTGTGGTGAGCGCATACACTTGATTGGCTCTATGACTCTCTCTCCTCTCCACCTGTAGCTGGTGTGTGGTGAGCGCATACACTTGATTGGCTCTATGACTCTCTCACTCCTCTTCACCTGTAGCTGGTGTGTGGTGAGCGCATACACTTGATTGTCTCTATGACTCTCTCTCCTCTCCACCTGTAGCTGGTGTGTGGTGAGCGCATACACTTGATTGTCTCTATGACTCTCTCTCTCCTCTCCACCTGTAGCTGGTGTGTGGTGAGCGCATACACTTGATTGGCTCTATGACTCTCTCTCCTCTCCACCTGTAGCTGGTGTGTGGTGAGCGCATACACTTGATTGTCTCTATGACTCTCTCTCCTCTTCACCTGTAGCTGGTGTGTGGTGAGCGCATACACTTGATTGGCTCTATGACTCTCTCTCCTCTCCACCTGTAGCTGGTGTGTGGTGAGCGCATACACTTGATTGTCTCTATGACTCTCTCTCCTCTCCACCTGTAGCTGGTGTGTGGTGAGCGCATACACTTGATTGTCTCTATGACTCTCTCTCTCCGCTCCACCTGTAGCTGGTGTGTGGTGAGCGCATACACTTGATTGGCTCTATGACTCTCTCTCTCCTCTTCACCTGTAGCTGGTGTGTGGTGAGCGCATACACTTGATTGGCTCTATGACTCTCTCACTCCTCTTCACCTGTAGCTGGTGTGTGGTGAGCGCATACACTCGATTGGCTCTATGACTCTCTCTCCTCTCCACCTGTAGCTGGTGTGTGGTGAGCGCATACACTTGATTGGCTCTATGACTCTCTCTCCTCTCCACCTGTAGCTGGTGTGTGGTGAGCGCATACACTTTATTGGCTCTATGACTCTCTCTCCTCTCCACCTGTAGCTGGTGTGTGGTGAGCGCATACACTTGATTGGCTCTATGACTCTCTCTCCTCTCCACCTGTAGCTGGTGTGTGGTGAGCGCATACACTTGATTGGCTCTATGACTCTCTCTCCTCTCCACCTGTAGCTGGTGTGTGGTGAGCGCATACACTTGATTGGCTCTATGACTCTCTCTCTCCTCTTCACCTGTAGCTGGTGTGTGGTGAGCGCATACACTTGATTGGCTCTATGACTCTCTCACTCCTCTTCACCTGTAGCTGGTGTGTGGTGAGCGCATACACTTGATTGTCTCTATGACTCTCTCTCCTCTCCACCTGTAGCTGGTGTGTGGTGAGCGCATACACTTGATTGTCTCTATGACTCTCTCTCTCCTCTCCACCTGTAGCTGGTGTGTGGTGAGCGCATACACTTGATTGTCTCTATGACTCTCTCTCCTCTTCACCTGTAGCTGGTGTGTGGTGAGCGCATACACTTGATTGGCTCTATGACTCTCTCTCCTCTCCACCTGTAGCTGGTGTGTGGTGAGCGCATACACTTGATTGTCTCTATGACTCTCTCTCCTCTCCACCTGTAGCTGGTGTGTGGTGAGCGCATACACTTGATTGTCTCTATGACTCTCTCTCTCCTCTCCACCTGTAGCTGGTGTGTGGTGAGCGCATACACTTGATTGGCTCTATGACTCTCTCTCCTCTCCACCTGTAGCTGGTGTGTGGTGAGCGCATACACTTGATTGTCTCTATGACACTCTCTCCTCTCCACCTGTAGCTGGTGTGTGGTGAGCGCATACACTTGATTGGCTCTATGACTCTCTCTCCTCTCCACCTGTAGCTGGTGTGTGGTGAGCGCATACACTTGATTGTCTCTATGACTCTTTGTAGTAAAAAAAACACAAAAAAACGAAACATGAAGAAACTGCGAAATTCCTTCTATAAAATCAATTCTGTGTCACATCTGAATGGATCAAGCGTCCGGCGCTGTTTATCTCTTATAAATCGAGGCAGAAGCGCGGCGCTGTGCGGGAGACTGATGGCCAGGCCCCCCCCTCAGACCTCTGGGCCCTGTGCACTCTGTCACCCCCCCCCCCCCCCCCCCCCCCCCCCCCCCCACTAGAGACGCCCCTGTGTACATGCATATAAAATAAGAGTCAGGGAGAAGGGAGGAAGTAGAGAGAAAGACAGACAGGCAAACTCACATAAAAAAAATCACAAAATGGTCTCAAACTAAAAGTAGATACAATTGCTTTTTATTGAAGTGTGCAAGCAAAAGCAGGAAACATGCAAAAAGTAATCCACAAAAGGATCATGCAAAAACAGAAAACAAGAGAACAGAAGTCAATACAGCAACAACAAAAGTCAACTAGATTACAAGAGCTAACAAGACTAATCACACACAGTTGGAAACAATGAGATCGGCTAAAGTAGCTTAGGCTACTTTACACACTCTCACAAAGATTTAACAATAGTGAATTCTAACGCTTGTTATTTGTCATTTGGAGGCTTTTTTGAGTTGCTCTTGTGTGGTTGAGATGGTGTCACACACATATCCAGGAAGAGGAAGACAAATATTTTTAACTCATGTTTTAATGTTTTTGTCGTTTGGGTGTGGACGCTGAGACATTGACTGCAGCGCGGTAAGACCGTTTTTACCAGTGTTTATCATTAGATAAAATAATTCTGTGTGTCTGCAACTGATATTTGATATTAAATCCAGAAGCTCCAAATGTGTTATAGATACTTTTGTAAATATTGTGTGACGCTCTTTAGACACAAGGCCTGACCCGAGAAACATCATCAGCGTCCATCAAGACTTTAATGAGCAGATAATTACTCTGAAATCTTCATGATCTCTGATTATCAAGATAATAGAGTTTGTTATGCCGTGTATAGATGATGCTCATAATGTTATATGTGTTGGTTTTATGATTGCAGAACTCACTATGTGGACGTCACTCGTAACGTCTCTTCCTCTTATCTTGGTGATCATGACTGCGTGTGAGTCTTCAGTCACTAAACAGACACTTTAACACTCGTGAAAAACTGATAGAGATCTTCAAACTAGTAGCTCTTAAACTGACACGAGTGTTTTGCTCTCAGCAAACATATAGAAATGGTCAAAATTAAAAGACAGTATTGGCTCAAAACACCTGAAACACCAACTTTATTTTCTCATTTCTGTGTTTCAGGGGTTGATGGTCAGCAGTATTGGGCGGTGAATAATGGCCCTTCATATGTTTGTGCATTAAAGGGAACAACAGTGAAATTATCCTGTGTTTTAAACTATCCACACGATCAAGAGATCACAACAGTCTTCTGGAGCAAAACTGCTGTAACTGATGGAGAAACATCAAACCTGTGTTTAGACCCACAATACAGAGGAAGAGTTCAGTGTGACAGTGAATATAAAGACACTTACAATCTCACATTGACGAGTGTGACAGAAGCTGATAAACACATGTACTACTGCAGATTCACTACAAACAGAGGAACATGGACAGGGATCCCTGGAGCTCAGCTGAAGCTGGACGTCACAGGTAGAGCTAATGATCTATCAGAAACACACACACACACGCGCGCACACACACACACACACACACACACACACACACACACACACACACACACACACACACCAAGCACTTTATCATGTAACTCCATCAGGCATATGATATTCTTTCTTTTGAATACCAAAATAGAAATGTTAAATAAAATGTCCTGAGTACTCATTCATATAATGGGCCTCATTCATGAAACATGAGCAGAATGAATTTTTGTGTAAATCGTTCGTAAAGCGGTTCTGACGTAAATTCTTGGATTCATGAAAATGCACCTGCTCCCTGCCCGGTGTGAATGGTGCATAAAACGTTCTGTGTTCTTTTTGGCAAACTAATGACACTGAATGTTGATGCACTGCCAGTATAACATACTACAAGTTCATTTGCTGTTTTATTTATATTTATTTTATTATTATTTTTGTAGCTGAGAGCTGATAAACTTTTTAGCTCCGGTTAAGCTTTGGTGCTTGTCACTGTCGCTTTTTAGCCAGCCGTCCAATCAATGGAGGAGGAGCGGGACAAATACTACACCGACCAATCATCCTGTGTTTACAACATCTGAACGACAGTAGAGAAGTTAATATTGCTGGTTACTGCATTTTTATATTCAGTAATATTCTTTAAAATGAGATACTAGTATTACTGCCGTGGATATTCCACATCATAGCAACCAACTCAACAGCTGGAAAAACCTTTTTTACAGTCTATGGGAAAAACATTGTGCCACCAGCTGGCCGTTTCCAAAAGAGCACCTGACATTCTTCTTCTTCTTCTTCTCGTTTGAGACAGCATTATATACTATTCCCTTGTAGTCATAACCACTCCCTTGTGGAGGGCCCAGGATGACAAAGGTTCAAGTCCACAGGTGGACAGAGGTTGGGTCACTCATCCATCAGGTGTTGGGCAGTCTGCTCAGGAGAAGATGGCTTGGAGATGTTAAGGCCTTGGTGACAATAGTTTGAGTGTGGTGTTCTCTGTGAAGAGGTGCTGGGCAATGCTTGAGAGCACTGGGAGGAGTTCAGTTGGTGTTGGGCGAAGGCATCCCATAATAAGCCTCATGGTGTCATTCAGTGTTACATCCAATTTCTTTACATGGGAGCTCCTGCACCATGCAGGGGATGCATATCCCTCAGCGCTATAGACCAGTGCTAGTGTGCTGGATCGTGAGGTGGAAGTACTGGCGCCTCATGATGATCCGGCCAGACGGCGTAGCAGGTTGTTTCTAGCAGACGCGTTTGCACATAGTGCCTTGATATGTGCTTTATATGTAAGATAGCAAAAGTCATCAACACATTATTTCAGGGGGCTAAAACGCTTTGGTGGACACATGTTATTGAATATTTCTTGTTAGCCATATGGCCTGTTAGTCTAATAGCAATATGCTGGAGCCAAACCTGAGAAAGTAGATCAGAATATTCCACTGCGTTCCTGGACACAAAGTGTGTGTAGCTGTAGTCATAAGTGGGGATTATACATAATAGTGAATAAGCGTGCACGAGCGCCCTATTTACGAATTATTGGAATTCATTAACAAACAAATCGGACATTTACGAAGCATTTGTCAATCTGGGTTGTTTTCGGGAAGGTTCGTTTTACGGGGAAATTACTAATAATTTACTCATATATTTACAAATGTTTCATGAATGAGGCCCAATGACTTTAAAAGGTGACCGTCTTCATTCTTTAAAAAAAGTAGCAAAACTGTAATAACATGTTTTTGACTTACATTCCCAAGTGTTCTGAAGGTGTGTGATAGGGTTCATCAAGAAACAATGTAGCAAACTGAAATATAATTGATCATTTCACAAAAATCTTGACCTCGCAGCAGTTCTTGTCATTGCATACATTTGCGTATAATGTGGAGTTGGTGGATCCAAATGCAGGCTTTATAAAGAATAACGTGGTCAAACAGGCAGGATGGAAAACCAGCATACAATATAATCCAAGGCAGAGACAAAAGAGTTACAAAACAGGCAAAGGTCAGGGCAGCCAGCAAACAATCACAGGTAACCAGTCAAAGGATGAAAACCACAGGAAAGGCAGAAAACACAAAGACGTTACAGGCTATCAATACTCAGCAATCTGTGTGTGTATCTTAAGCTGGCTGCACACTAGACAACTTTAAAACCACGGGAGACCACAGACATGAAGACAGTTCAACTGATTTTTAGCCTTATAATTCTCTGAACGCGCACACTTGAAGATTTCACAGTGACACGAGATCTCACGGAGACTCGAGATCAAACATGACTAGAGAAGAAAAATAAATAGAGGACAATCGATGTTGTCAGCTGGCTCTCCAGGCATGCGTTCTGTTTCACAGTGAAAAACAAAGTGTACAAACGAATATGTTCTCTGCTTTCGTGGCATGTTTGTGGCTGCCAACTTTCAGCTATAAATGGACGCTACATCCGGTGAGTGACGCTTGCTCACTCTCATTGGCTATCGCATGTATCACGTCAGAGACAGCCTGATCAAGAGTCGTAAATATTAAACATGTTTGATATTTACGATGTGAGTTCAGCGATGCTCCGGGAGCAGAGATCGGGAGCAGATAAATAATCGTAATAACACCACACACTAGAGGAATGTTGGACAAAACATTGTTTGGGACAAGCTGCGAATCGGGAGACATACAAACGGTGCAGGGAGGGGGGTCTCCAGGACAGGTTTGGGAACCACTGATTTAAATCTATTACATTACAGTTTCTTTCTCATCAAAACCAGTCGTATGCCACGTGGAATATACAATATGAGTGGCATGGGAGAGTTTTTTATTCTTTTGCGTCCTGTTTTTAAAGCCTGTCACCATTCACATATCATTTTATCTGTGTAACTGAACATGTGACTTGAATTATCTTAGAGTTGTATTTTACTGTTATCTGAAATTATCTTTTTGAACAAGAGATTTTTTGTCTTGACACACTCACTTGTGATTGGAAGAAACTAAAGGAAGATATTAGAGGAAGTAATGCTAGATTCACTGTTCATTTGGGCCCAAAGACTTTGTTTTATTGAAACATGCATTGGCTGTAAATCTGCTTTAAAACTATTTTGTGTTGTGAACAGTGCTACACATATAAACAAGAATTCAACTGCTTTTAAACAGACAATCAAGCAGGATATTTGTTAACGTCTTCTGAAAAAGAAAGGAGGTCATGAATGATTTTAGAACAACAGTGAAATATAATGACTGAATTTTCAGTTTTGAGTGAACTGTCACTTTAAGCCCCCCCCTCTGTGGAACTAATGGGTGGAGTAATGTTTAGCGATATGGTAAACAGGGGTAGGGTTAGGGTGTGGTTAGGTGTCTAGCTCCACCCCTAGAGCTCCAGCTCCTCCCATCTGGCTCTGCAGCGAGCAAACTCTCCTTAAACTGATGAATCAGTGAGTTGTTGTTCTGTCAGATCTGCAGGTGGAGACACAACAGAGTGTGAAAGAGAGAGATTCAGTCACTCTGACATGTAAAAGCAGCTGCTCTCTGCCTCAACACACAACATTCATCTGGTACAGAAACAGAGAGATAGTAACTACAGGAATCATGAAAGAGAATAATCTTCAGCTGGGGTCAGTCAGTCTTCATGATTCAGGAAACTATCAGTGTGCTGTTTCAGGATATCCACTGATCTCTCCACCTGTTTATCTCAAAGTAGAACGTGAGTAAAACTGATTCATTACATTAGTGAATTATTCGCACCTTTAATTTTTTTTATATTTCTATTTAATTGAGTTTGTAAAGTTATACATCAGCTGAAATCTAAAAGAAAAAGAAAGATTCATGTGTTTGAAAGCCTAATTATATTTCTCATTCATGTGTTTTGTGTTTCAGGGGTTGATGGTCAGCAGTATTGGGGAGTGAATTACAGTCATTCATATGTTTGTGCATTAAAGGGATCAACAGTGAAAATGTCCTGTACTTTAAAATATCCACGTAATCTTGAGCTCACAACAGTCTTCTGGACCAAACCTGCTGTAACTGATGGAGAACCACCGAAGCTGTGTTTAGTTCCAGAAAACAGAGGAAGAGTTCAGTGTGGCAGTGAATATAAAGACACTTACAGTCTCACGTTGACGAGTGTAACAGAAGATGATAAACACATGTACTACTGCAGATTCACTACAAACATAGAGAATGGAAAATGGACGGGGATTCCTGGAGCTCAGCTGGACGTCACAGGTAGTGAACTCTCAGAAATACACCACAGACACACAAACCCCGGTTTCACAGACAAGACTTCAGCCTAGTCCTAGAATTAAATCTAAGTCTTAGCTGTATCAACTGGAATAAACTTGCACTGACTGATCTTAAAACACGTCAGTGCCTTTGTTTAATCTCAAGATGTACCCTAGTAATGTTTTTTTCTGAGCATGTTTCTAAAAATGACTTAAATGTCCTAATTGAACTATGATCTAATCCTGACTTCGTCTAAGCCCTGTCTGTGAAACCGGGACACCATCACCTGTTATTCCAGGAGCTCAAACAGCAGAGCACAGCACTAGTAATGCCAAAGTCACGGGTTCAGATCCCGGGGATACATGCACTGATGCAATGTTTACTCACTTTGGATAAAAGCAAATGCATAAACGTAAATGCTTTATTTTTACTAGTTTCATTCTCGTAAAGTTTCAATTATTATAATATTAAATGATGTACTTTTAATCTGAATGTGAATCAGAGAGATGTTGTTCTGTCAGATCTGCAGGTGGAGACACAGCAGAGTGTGAAAGAGAGAGATTCAGTCACTCTGAGATGTAAAAGCAGCTGCTCTCTGCCTCAACAAACATTCATCTGGTACAGAAACAGAGAGATATTAACTACAGGAATCATGAAAGTGAATAATCTTCAGCTGGGGTCAGTCAGTCTTCATGATTCAGGAAACTATCGGTGTGCTGTTTCAGGATATCCACATCTGATCTCTCCACCTGTTTATCTCAAAGTAGGATGTGAGTAAAACTGATTCATTACATTAGTGAATTATTTCACTGATTATTGAGATTAACTTACTCAGAATGTGTTTCAGGCACAGTAATATAGGATGCATTATATTTTTGTTTACAGGACCGGATTGATTTTTTATAATATACAAAATGAACGTGAATCAGGAATCTGTGTTTAGAGACACTCTTTATGACTCATGGGTTGATAAATCAATAAATGTGATATTGTTTTATTTACTGTGCACCTGTTCAGATGTAGATTTTGTCTTTGGATCTTATCACTGAAATAAAGTCTCTTTATTTCTGTAATTGTTAATAATGATAATGGAAAGTCATGGCATAAATACAATAATGATGTTGATATTTGAAATACATTTAATAGATCCTCCAAAGAGTGTCTCGGTGTCCATCAGTGCGTCTGGTGAAATAAAGGAGGGAGATTCAGTGACTCTGAACTGTAACAGTGACTCAAATCCTCCTGCTCTGAACTTCAGCTGGTTTAAAGAAGGAAAGTCTGTAGGATCTGGAAGAATCTATAACATCTCAAAGATCAGCTCTGAACACAGTGGAGAATACAAGTGCAGATCCAGAAATAAACATGGAGAGAAAGACTCTGATGCTGTGAAGCTGAATGTGATGTGTAAGTGATGCTGGAGCAAGAACTGAGAACAGATCCTCTAGTCCAGTGTGTTTTGAGATTGCTGATGGCATATTTAATTCATTTATATTTCAGATCCTCCAAAGAGCGTCTCGGTGTCCATCAGTGCGTCTGGTGAAATAAAGGAGGGAGATTCAGTGACTCTGAGCTGTAACAGTGACTCAAATCCTCCTGCAGAAATCAGCTGGTATACAGGAAAAACATTTCTGAAATCCGGTGACACCTACAGCATCACCAACATTAAGCCTGAAGCCAGTGGAAACTTTTACTGCTCTGCTACAAATGAACATGGATCTAATGTCTCTGCGGCTGTGACTGTGAATGTCATGTGTAAGTTTATCTTTATTTCTGGTCAGATCTGGCTGATTATTGTTTTAATTATTTTTCTTAATGTCATTTTACACTTTTGTCTTTTCAGATCCTCCAAAGAGTGTCTCGGTGTCCATCAGTGCGTCTGCTGAAATAAAGGAGGGAGATTCAGTGACTCTGAACTGTAACAGTGACTCAAATCCTCCTGCTCTGAACTTCAGCTGGTTTAAAGAGAATCAAAGCTCAGCTGTTGGATCTGGACAGAGTTTCATCATCTCCAGCTTTAACTCCAGTCACAGTGGACGCTACTATTGTGAGGCTCAGAATCAATATGGATCTCAGAGATCAGCGTCTGTTTCAGTCTCTGTTAAAGGTATTCACTATAAACAGACACTCTTTGAGTTTCATCTGTCTCTATTGTGAAATGATCTTCATGAACATCTTGTTTCAGGGGTTCAGAGAGCTGCTCTGCACACACTTACTGGGATTGTGACGGGATGTGGAGCATTGATCTTCATCATCATCATCATCATCATTGTGTTTATGAAGTGAGCTCCTGCATTACAAAGTCATTTCCCAAGTTAACACAAATGCAGAATTTGTTAAACTTATTGTAAAATGTTAAATGTTACTTACTGTTCAGTATTTTATAACAAAATTTCCAGGAAGAAAAGGAGAGACGGTGGAGCTGAAGATGTCAGACAAAATCAGGCAAGTTTGATAATACATACCTCAATCTACAAAAGCAGCAGGATCATGATATACATATTATTTTTAACTGTAAAAATGAAGACTTAAAAAGTCATGTACTGTTGCTTGACTAATATTTGATAAAATATTTCAGATTGATCTTACGATAACTGTGTGATTATTATTTTATGAAACAGCAGGATGATCGTGTGGGCAGATCAGCAGAAACGTCTCCGACCAATGACGTCCCAGTGTATTCTCTAGTATCAGCCAATCACAGGGATGATCTGTATGAAAACATTAAAGTGAAGAAAGCCAAACGCTCTGGGAGAGAACAAACAGAAAAAGACTCTGGAGATGCTGAAGAGATTCAGTATGCCAGTGTCCATCACTTCAAAAACAAAGACATGAACAAGACTGAAGAGACCGTTGAGATGCAGCATCCGTCTGATGCCAACAGGTGAGAAATGATTCATGTGAACCCAAAAGAAACATATTCAATTCTTAATCAGTCCTCTTGCTTTGTTTTGTCGAAGTGATGGATTGTCACCTGCTGGTGCCATATTAACATATTCATTTACTTCCTCCCCAGATCTGAGGACGTGATCTACAGCTCAGTCAAATGAAGAACATGTGGTCGATCCGCGTCACTGATGCTCGTGTGAGACCTGGATTTGAGTTCAGCATAAGTCATGTTCCAGCTCCCTTTCTGCTTGATTTCATCCATTTACACATTTATGGGACTGTTCTGCTGTTTAGACATGAATGGCTTTCCATTTAAAATCTGCTTGTTTATTTTGATCTTACTTGATTGTGAATATCACACACACTGTCTTCACTCTACTCTCACACATGGACGTCACTCAGACATGTACTAGTCAACGGCCTTTTAGCTCTCGCTTTTTACAATCAATGTAGAACAGATATTTTCTTTTGTGTGTTCATACTGTGTGATTTTATTGCTAAATACATTACGTTTTTACAGTCAGAAAGTCTTTGTTTTCATTATGACAACATTATGACAATGTACCTGCTCTGGTCTATTTGCCTATAAATAGCAGAACCAAGTTATAATAATTTTCATCTACCTGCTCATAAGATGACGTTAGTGACATTCACACAAAGGCACTTGTAACTATAATTTTAACAATTTAAAATGAGTTAAAGTTACCAAAAAATGACAATGGAAGGCAACAAGCTTTACACTGATGAGTTGATTTACCTGCCTCTGGTCAAAGAGGCTTTTAGATGGATGCTGAGGTTTTTTAGGTCGGTTAGAATCTGCAATCTCTGACCAAGTGTGGTTACTGGGTTCCACGGCTGCAATACGCTGTTGTATTTGACAGAGCTTCTTGTCTTCCCTGCCACTCCAGCTCTACAGAACGATTTCACCATCCAGCTGGGTTCTTCTACAGTTGCCCCATCAAGTACAGTCAGAAATCTTGGTGTAATCTTTGATGGCCAGCTGACCTTCAAAGACCACATTCCACAGACTGCTCGATCTTGCAGGTTTGCATTACACAACATCAGAAAGATCAGGCCCTTTGTAATGGAGCATGCTGTACAACTTCTAGTCCAGGCCCTTGTCATTTCAAGGCTGGACTACTGCAATGCTCTTCTGGCTGGACTTCCATCAAACACACTCAAACCTCTACAAATGATTCAGAATGCAGCGGCACGACTGGTCTTCAACGAGCCCAAAAGAGCCCATGTTACACCTCTCTATATCTCCCTGCACTGGCTCCCGGTTGCAGCTCGCATCAAGTTCAAGACATCGATGCTTGCATATAGAACAACCTCAGGCTCAGCACCCTCCTACTTCCACTCACTTATAACAATCTACATTTCCTCCAGAAGTCTGAGATCTGCTGGTGAGCGACGCCTCGTGGTACCATCACAGAGAGGCTCAAAATCACTCTCCAGAACATTCTCGTTCACCGTTCCTGGCTGGTGGAATGATCTTCCCATCCCTATCCTTCAAGCAAGAACTGAAAACTCATCTCTTTCGACACTACTTGACTTCATCTTAAGTTAAAAAGAAAAAAAATCTGTCTTTCTCTTTGTAATCCTTCTCTTTTTAGCATGTACTGATTTGAAAAATGGCTGTAACTTGGTACCACGAGCACTTATTGTGACTGTTTGCCTTGTTAAGAATCGCTCTGTCTTCCCCAATTGTAAGTCGCTTTTGATAAAAGTGTCTGCAAAATGACTAAATTTAAACAGTCGTTTCAGTATTTTATGGAAACGCTGCAGCTACTAACATAACCTCGGGTTTCCTAAAATAACGGGAATGAGCATTGTGTATACATGCTAGAGGGAAAACTCGGTTTTCTCAGATAACTGAAGCCTGATTTGTTAATGTTCTTGTAGCTACAAAAAAAAATGGAATTCAGCTCGGCAGAACGAGCAGGGCTGACTGTCTATACAAGTCAGCACTGACTGCCATTTCCTCAGAATCTTTAGCATGACAATCAACTGCATCCACTCATTTACAGCTTTTTTGGCATTTGGTCCTCTATAACAGCGGTATTTTGCATGTGTGCGTGCAAAGTAGGTGGAACGAGCTAAGCATTTATAGTGCAAACAGTGCCACCAACACCCAGAGCTGAACGGAAAATTGAAAGGCAAGTGCGATAATTCTTTGAGGGAGGTCCAGCCATGGCAGGACTTAGTCCTCTTCTTGTCTTTCCTGTTGCATCAGGATGGATTCTGCAGCTCAGTGTCAAGTGTCACTTTAACCTTGGTGCTTGGGGAAGGGATATCGCTTTTCAGTCTGAGGGTGCTGTCGGAGCTCAAGCTTTGGCTTGGACTGAGGCTGAGAAGGTGACGGATTTGCAGACTGTTGAGTCAGCGGAGCCTTCTGGCGATATGAAACAGGAAGTGATGTATAGCTTGCGATGACTTCTACAGTGCTGTGAAGTGCACCCCCAAGATGGAGCAAGTGTAGCAAGGCGAGACTCATGCTCTCATAATGAGTGCTGCCTCTGCATGGATGAAGCCCAGGCAGGTGACGCACTCAGTGTGCTCGTCCCAGGCATGCAGGGGTGAAGTAGCAGGTTTCTTCATTCTTCTTTCTTTGCAGTCCAGTGAGGAGATGATCTTGGTGCTGTAGGAGAAAGTTTCTGATTGTGAAAAATTATGACTTATATGGGCAGTCGTCCCCTCCTTTTTTGCAGGCTAACATGCCATTTGTTTGTGCATCTACATGAATGTTAACAAACCAGGCTTCAATATTTGGAACAAAACTGAGTTTTCCCCCTAGTTTGGTAAACACAATGTGACTGAACTGTATAAATGTGAGGGAACGCATCAGTTTGAATGAAGAATAGTTTAATTCTTACCTTTTGTAGTCTGAAAAGTTCATTCAGAAAGAAAAAAAACTAAAACGTTATGTACAGCTGGCAATGTGTAACATGAGGACGAGCAATTGTAGGTTGCATATTGCGTTCGTCCAATTAATGGCACTGATATTGCAAATATGTAAATAAGAACGTTAACCCATATAATTTACAGTGTGACTCAGTAGCTTATGAATAATACCCAGGATTATTTTTTATCCATAGATATATTATAAGCAATGTGATACAAGAAGCAAGATAACCCAGGATTCATTTAGGATGAAAATCCTTATTGTGTGTGAACAAGGATATTTTTGTCTCGTGAAAGTTAAGACGTATTTACACAGAGACAGGAAATGTTATCATCTATACCCCGCTGCTTAACACGCCTGTTTAGTCGTCAAACTTACCATTTACACTTGGACTACTAGTGACGACAGCTACTGCGAACAAGGTATGCGAGTTTTATTTGATAAAGAGTTTGTGAAATGCAGTGCTGTGAAAGAGAAGAAACTGATAGCTTTTGGTACAAAATGTTTGTGGGTGGGTCACTTCTTAAATTAGCGTGTTATGCCAAACAGGACCTTAGTGGACCTTTATATCACAGGGCCTGAGGACGCTGCTCTAAGCTTGGAGACTACATTGATTCATTTAAAGTAAGCAAATATGTTGATATTTATTATGATGTATATGATTTGGTAGTAGGTCAGCTAGGCAATGCACAAAGCTTTGAGATCTCATTCCCTTTTTGAGTCCTGTGACTTTTACTATTACGCAGTGCCTACCCCAGACGTGAGCAATGTGACACGGCAAAAGCCAATCAAACCCATTATAATCAGTGATATTTTCCACACTAGACGCAGCTCAAAGCGATGTGACATGACAAATCCTCGACAGTAAACTGATGCCATCCAGTGTAGACACAGTGTTAGATGGTTTAAACAAAATAATCTGATGTTGTAAAAAGAAAAGACAAATGGAAATGCTGAAGGAAAAGGCTTAAGCTTGTTTGAGACTCATTTTAATCATGTATAGGTTCTTTATTATTTGTCACATACACAATCATACAGGGTATAATAAGTAGTGAAATGTTAGTATAAGTAGTGAAATGTTAAATGTATAAGCAATGTAATCACAGTTAACAGTGCAAAACGTCCTCGTCATCCCTGATCTTATCAGTCGTTTGGGTGATGGTTTCTGAGTAGCACTTGTGCTATTAAGAATTGTTCCTTTGTACTTAAATGATAAACCCTTTTCAAAAGCTTGATTGCTAACCGTGGTGTTTATAAAGTGGATGTGTGTATTTTTGTGTTTATTTATAGAGTTGTGGTGGTTCAAGTGGTGATGAGTGTTAGAATGACTCTTCTTTCTCTGAATTTTCTGCTCTTGGTGTCTGGTGAGTCACAGTTGTTATAATGATGTATTGCATTTGTAAAGCATGCACTTCAAAAGCACTCTCAGCCTGTCAGTCATTTTTTCTGACGTGGGGTTGGCTGACATGTAGATGGCAGGGCTTGAATTCAGCACCTTTCAATGATTGACGTGCTGAATTCTGTGATCACTTCTGCTTTTCTGCAACACCCTCCTGCAGTACTTTTTAAACTATTCACACTTTTCACTCCAACAACAAATAATTTGTATTCAGCTACATGTATAAATAAGCTTTGCTGCTCTGTGTTTTGTGTTTCAGGAGTTTTTGGAGAAAACTGGAATGTGACTTATGAAACTGAATCAATATGTGCTCTTAAAGGATCCACAGTAAACATGTCATGCTCGTATAGATACCCTCAGGAGTATAAATTGAACGATACTTTCTGGATAAATAGGACAGATAAGCAGTTCAAAAGTTTAAAAGAATATCCCGAGTATAAAGACAGGGTTGAATACATTGAAGACAAACAGAAAAAAACTGCCGTCCTCAGACTGCACAACATCACTGAAAATGACGAGATCGAGTATTGTTTCAGATTAATAACTGATAATGAAATACAAAGATGGTATGGTGAACCAGGAATTCAGCTTCAAGTTTCTGGTAATCCACTTCACTCCTTCATTTCTATTAATAGTTTCATTTCTTGGTCCTGGTTAGACAGATGTGTTTCTCCAGCTCTTCAGGTAAAGGCACCACAGCTGGTGATGGAGAAAGAAGCAGTCAATCTGACCTGTGAAACCACATGCAGTCTAACAGACGGATTCATCTGGTATAAAAACGGCCAGACTTTACAGATCCAGAGCGAAACACTCCAGCTTCAGTCAGAGCGCAGTGATTCTGGCCGTTACAGCTGCGCTGTCAGAGGACATCAACACCTGCCCTCTCCTGCTGTCAGCATCACTGTCATGTGTGAGTAGATACTTCATCCAGACAACCAATCACTAAATCTCTCAGCATCACTGTCGTGTGTGAGTAGATACTTCATCCAGACAACCAATCACTAAATCTCTCAGCGTCACTGTCATGTGTGAGTAGATACTTCATCCAGACAACCAATCACTAAATCTCTCAGCGTCACTGTCATGTGTGAGTAGATACTTCATCCAGACAACCAATCACTAAATCTCTCTGCATCACTGTCATGTGTGAGTAGATACTTCATCCAGACAACCAATCACTAAATCTCTCAGCATCACTGTCATGTGTGAGTAGATACTTCATCCAGACAACCAATCACTAAATCGCTCTGCATCACTGTCATGTGTGAGTAGATACTTCATCCAGACAACCAATCACTAAATCTCTCTGCATCACTGTCATGTGTGAGTAGATACTTCATCCAGACAACCAATCACTAAATCTCTCAGCGTCACTGTCATGTGTGAGTAGATACTTCAACCAGACAACCAATCACTAAATCTCTCAGCGTCACTGTCATGTGTGAGTAGATACTTCATCCAGACAACCAATCACTAAATCTCTCTGCATCACTGTCATGTGTGAGTAGATACTTCATCCAGACAACCAATCACTAAATCTCTCAGCGTCACTGTCATGTGTGAGTAGATACTTCATCCAGACAACCAATCACTAAATCTATCAGCGTCACTGTCATGTGTGAGTAGATACTTCATCCAGACAACCAATCACTAAATCTCTCTGCATCACTGTCATGTGTGAGTAGATACTTCATCCAGACAACCAATCACTAAATCTCTCTGCATCACTGTCATGTGTGAGTAGATACTTCATCCAGACAACCAATCACTAAATCTCTCTGCGTCACTGTCATGTGTGAGTAGATACTTCATCCAGACAACCAATCACTAAATCTCTCTGCATCACTGTCATGTGTGAGTAGATACTTCATCCAGACAACCAATCACTAAATCTCTCAGCATCACTGTCATGTGTGAGTAGATACTTCATCCAGACAACCAATCACTAAATCTCTCAGCATCACTGTCATGTGTGAGTAGATACTTCATCCAGACAACCAATCACTAAATCTCTCTGCGTCACTGTCATGTGTGAGTAGATACTTCATCCAGACAACCAATCACTAAATCTCTCTGCATCACTGTCGTGTGTGAGTAGATACTTCATCCAGACAACCAATCACTAAATCTCTCTGCATCACTGTCATGTGTGAGTAGATACTTCATCCAGACAACCAATCACTAAATCTCTCTGCATCACTGTCATGTGTGAGTAGATACTTCATCCAGACAACCAATCACTAAATCTCTCTGCATCACTGTCATGTGTGAGTAGATACTTCATCCAGACAACCAATCACTAAATCTCTCAGCATCACTGTCATGTGTGAGTAGATACTTCATCCAGACAACCAATCACTAAATCTCTCTGCGTCACTGTCATGTGTGAGTAGATACTTCATCCAGACAACCAATCACTAAATCTCTCTGCGTCACTGTCATGTGTGAGTAGATACTTCATCCAGACAACCAATCACTAAATCTCTCTGCATCACTGTCATGTGTGAGTAGATACTTCATCCAGACAACCTTTTACTAAATCTCTCAGCATCACTGTCATGTGTGAGTAGATACTTCATCCAGACAACCAATCACTAAATCTCTCAGCATCACTGTCATGTGTGAGTAGATACTTCATCCAGACAACCAATCACTAAATCTCTCTGCGTCACTGTCATGTGTGAGTAGATACTTCATCCAGACAACCAATCACTAAATCTCTCTGCGTCACTGTCATGTGTGAGTAGATACTTCATCCAGACAACCAATCACTAAATCTCTCTGCGTCACTGTCATGTGTGAGTAGATACTTCATCCAGACAACCAATCACTAAATCTCTCAGCATCACTGTCATGTGTGAGTAGATACTTCATCCAGACAACCAATCACTAAATCTCTCTGCATCACTGTCATGTGTGAGTAGATACTTCATCCAGACAACCTTTTACTAAATCTCTCTGCATCACTGTCATGTGTGAGTAGATACTTCATCCAGACAACCAATCACTAAATCTCTCAGCGTCACTGTCATGTGTGAGTAGATACTTCATCCAGACAACCAATCACTAAATCTCTCTGCATCACTGTCATGTGTGAGTAGATACTTCATCCAGACAACCAATCACTAAATCTCTCAGCATCACTGTCATGTGTGAGTAGATACTTCATCCAGACAACCAATCACTAAATCTCTCAGCGTCACTGTCATGTGTGAGTAGATACTTCATCCAGACAACCAATCACTAAATCTCTCTGCATCACTGTCATGTGTGAGTAGATACTTCATCCAGACAACCAATCACTAAATCTCTCAGCATCACTGTCATGTGTGAGTAGATACTTCATCCAGACAACCAATCACTAAATCTCTCAGCGTCACTGTCATGTGTGAGTAGATACTTCATCCAGACAACCAATCACTAAATCTCTCAGCGTCACTGTCATGTGTGAGTAGATACTTCATCCAGACAACCAATCACTAAATCTCTCTGCGTCACTGTCATGTGTGAGTAGATACTTCATCCAGACAACCAATCACTAAATCTCTCAGCATCACTGTCATGTGTGAGTAGATACTTCAACCAGACAACCAATCACTAAATCTCTCAGCATCACTGTCATGTGTGAGTAGATACTTCATCCAGACAACCAATCACTAAATCTCTCAGCGTCACTGTCATGTGTGAGTAGGTTTTCTTTTAACTTCTTCTCTGCCCTAGACTCTGTAAACTGCAATAAAGAGTTGGTATAATGGCCTTCATAACTTCAATCTAAAAACCCAACCAATCAGAGACTCTCTTTGTCTGTGAATCAAATGTCTTTGGCTGGTCAGCAAGGCTTCAGCTGCTGGTAGATCCTGCAACTACACAATCTGAATGCTCTTTCTCAGTTGAAGTATATTTTCCCCTGTTCTTTAACCATGTATTCTGACTGAATACATACCTTGATATTGCACATATTTTATTATTGTATAGATGTTTTACCAGAGTCAGACTATTCTTTAAGTGCTTTTAAAAGCAAGAAAACAGAGGTGTATTTCTTTCTCCAGGTCTTGGGTGTGAATCAGGGCATGTGGCTGAAGTAACAAAAAAGTAACTAATATCGCTTAGTTACATTTAAAGTCTAATTCTAAACTGTGTTTTGTAGCTTAAATATAATCATTAGTTGTTGCAATACCAGATGAAGATACATTGTTTGACTATTTTCTTAAAAGTGCAAAATTAGACTGCAATATCCTTATTTTTTCCATTTGTATTCAACAAACAAATAAAGATATATGATAGATTAATAAAAACCATGTTTAACCTCTAGATCCTCCAAAGAGTGTCTCGGTGTCCATCAGTGCGTCTGGTGAAATAAAGGAGGGAGATTCAGTGACTCTGAACTGTAACAGTGACTCAAATCCTCCTGCTCTGAACTTCAGCTGGTTTAAAGAAGGAAAGTCTGTAGGATCTGGAAGAATCTATAACATCTCAAAGATCAGCTCTGAACACAGTGGAGAATACAAGTGCAGATCCAGAAATAAACATGGAGAGAAAGACTCTGATGCTGTGAAGCTGAATGTGATGTGTAAGTGATGCTGGAGCAAGAACTGAGAACAGATCCTCTAGTCCAGTGTGTTTTGTGATTGCTGATGGGATATTTAATTCATTTATATTTCAGATCCTCCAAAGAGCGTCTCGGTGTCCATCAGTGCGTCTGCTGAAATAAAGGAGGGAGATTCAGTGACTCTGAACTGTAACAGTGACTCAAATCCTCCTGCTCTGAACTTCAGCTGGTTTAAAGAGAATCAAAGCTCAGCTGTTGGATCTGGACAGAGCTTCATCATCTCCAGCTTTAACTCCAGTCACAGTGGACACTACTATTGTGAGGCTCAGAATCAATATGGATCTCAGAGATCAGCGTTTGTCTCTGTTAAAGGTATTCACTATAAACAGACACTCTTTGAGTTTCATCTGTCTCTCTTGTGAAACGATCTTCATGAACATCTTGTTTCAGGGGTTCAGAGAGCTGCTCTACACACACTTACTGGGATTGTGACGGGATGTGGAGCATTGATCTTCATCATCATCATCATCATTGTGTTTATGAAGTGAGCTCCTGCATTACAAAGTCATTTGAACAACACAAATGAATAATTTGTTAAACTTTACTCGCTTTACTTAAAATGTTAAATGTTACTTGCTATAAATTACTGTTCAGTACTTTGTAACTACATTTCCAGGAAGAAAAGGAGAGACGGTGGAGCTGAAGTTGTCAGACAAAATCAGGCAAGTTTGATAATTCATATTATATTTGACTGTAAAAATTACGACTTAAAAAGTCATGCACTGTTGCTTGACTAATATTTGATAAAATATTTCAGATTGATCTTATGATAACTGTGTGATTATTATTTTATGAAACAGCAGGATGATCGTGTGGGCAGATCAGCAGAAACGTCTCCGACCAATGACGTCCCAGTGTATTCTCTAGTATCAGCCAATCACAGGGATGATCTGTATGAAAACATTAAAGTGAAGAAAGCCAAACGCTCTGGGAGAGAACAAACAGAAAAAGACTCTGGAGATGCTGAAGAGATTCAGTATGCCAGTGTCCATCACTTCAAAAACAAAGACATGAACAAGACTGAAGAGACCGTTGAGATGCAGCATCCGTCTGATGCCAACAGGTGAGAAATGATTCATGTGAACCCAAAAGAAACATATTCAATTCTTAATCAGACCTCTTGCTTTGTTTTGTCGAAGTGATGGATTGTCACCTGCTGGTGCCATATTAACATATTCATTTACTTCCTCCCCAGATCTGAGGACGTGATCTACAGCTCAGTCAAATGAAGAACATGTGTTCGATCCGCGTCACTGATGCTCGTGTGAGACCTGGATTTGAGTTCAGCATAAGTCATGTTCCAGCTCCCTTTCTGCTTGATTTCATCCATTTACACATTTATGGGACTGTTCTGCTGTTTAGACATGAATGGCTTTCCATTTAAAATCCGCTTGTTTATTATGATCTTAATTGATTGTGAACATCACACACACTGTCTTCACTCTACTCTCACACATGGACGTCACTCAGACATGTACTAGTCAAAGGCCTTTTAGCTCTCGCTTTTTACAGTCAATGTAGAACAGATATTTGTTTTTGTGTGTTCATACTGTGTGATTTTATTGCTAAATACATTACGTTTTTACAGTCAGAAAGTCTTTGTTTTCATTATGACAACATTATGACAATGTACCTGCTCTGGTCTATTTGCCTATAAATAGCAGAACCAAGTTATAATAATTATCAGCTACCTGCTCATAAGATGTCGTTAGTGACATTCACACAAAGGCACTTGTAACTATAATTTTAACAATTTAAAATGAGTTAAAGTTACCAAAAAATGACAATGGAAGGCAACAAGCTTTACACTGATGAGTTGATTTACCTGCCTCTGGTCAAAGAGGCTTTTAGATGGATGCTGAGGTTTTTTAGGTCGGTTAGAATCTGCAATCTCTGACCAAGTGTGGTTACTGGGTTCCACGGCTGCAATACGCTGTTGTATTTGACTGAGCTTCTTGTCTTCCCTGCCACTCCAGCTCTACAGAACGATTTCACCATCCAGCTGGGTTCTTCTACAGTTGCCCCATCAAGTTCAGTCAGAAATCTTGGTGTAATCTTTGATGATCAGCTGACCTTCAAAGACTGCATTCCACAGACTGCTCGATCTTGCAGGTTTGCACTACACAACATCAGAAAGATCAGGCCCTTTGTAATGGAGCATGCTGTACAACTTCTAGTCCAGGCCCTTGTCATTTCTAGGCTGGACTACAGCAATGCTCTTCTGGCTGGACTTCCATCAAACACAATCAAACCTCTACAAATGATTCAGAATGCAGCGGCACGACTGGTCTTCAACGAGCCCAAAAGAGCCCATGTTACACCTCTCTATATCTCCCTGCACTGGCTCCCGGTTGCAGCTCGCATCAAGTTCAAGACACTGATGCTTGCATATAGAACAACCACAGGCTCAGCACCTTCCTACTTCCACTCAATATTACAAATCTACATTCCCTACAGAAGTCTGAGATCTGCTAGTGAGCGACGCCTCGATGATGATGGGTACCATCACAGAGAGGCTCAAAATCACTCTCCAGAACATTCTCGTTCACTGTTCCTAACTGGTGGAATGATCTTCCCACCCCTATCCTTCAAGCAAGAACTGAAAACTCTAGTCCACCACTAACCGTAGTGTTTATAAAGTGGATGTGTGTATTTTTGTGTTTATTTATAGAGCTGTGGTGGTTCAAGTGGTGATGAGTGTTAGAATGACTCTTCTTTCTCAGAATTTTCTGCTCTTGGTGTCTGGTGAGTCACAGTTGTTATAATGATGTATTGCATTTGTAAAGCATGCACTTCAAAAGCACTCTCAGCCTGTCAGTCATTTTTCCTGACGTGGGGTTGGCTGATATGTAGAGGGCAGGGCTTGAATTCAACACCTTTAAATGATTGACGTGCTGAATTCAAAAAAGCGGAAAAAGTAACTAATATCGCTTAGTTAAATTTAAAGTCTAATTCTAAAAAAAATTCTCAAAGTTTTGTAGCTTAAATATAATCATTAGTTGTTGCAATACCAGATGCAGATAAATAGTTTGACAATTTTGCTTAAAGTGCAAAATTAAACTGCAACATCCCTATTTTTTTCCATTTGTATTCAACAAAAAAATAAACATATATGATATATTAATAAAAAACATGTTTAACCTCTAGATCCTCCAAAGAGTATCTCGGTGTCCATCAGTGCGTCTGCTGAAATAAAGGAGGGAGATTCAGTGACTCTGAACTGTAACAGTGACTCAAATCCTCCTGCTCTGAACTTCAGCTGGTTTAAAGAGAATCAAAGCTCAGCTGTTGGATCTGGACAGAGCTTCATCATCTCCAGCTTTAACTCCAGTCACAGTGGACGCTACTATTGTGAGGCTCAGAATCAATATGGATCTCAGAGATCAGCGTCTGTTTCCATCTCTATTAAAGGCAGAGCAGCTTATTCGCTCACATTACTCTTTCTAAACTGAATAAAATGAATCTGTTCTGATATTTTACTCTATTGTTTCAGTTGTAGGACGTCTGGGGATGTTATACATATTCATTGGAGTGATTTGTGGAGCTTCCGTTATCGTCTTGATGTTGCTAACTTGGTAAGATGTGTATGTGATATTGATTCAGTTCAGTTGAGTTTATTGTCCTTGTATTAAAATACAACAAAATTACAATGCAACCCCCCTTAGTGCAATTTAGAAAACACATAATACAACATTAAAAATACCATAGGTCATTTCATAATAAGTTACTAAAATTAAAGTTAAAATCATCAGCACAACCATAAATAAATAAATAATTAATTAATTGTTGGATTATTTAGTGTTCTTATGGCCCATGGGAAGAAACTGTCCCTGAGTCTAGAGGTTCGAGTTTTAATCGATCTGAAGCATCTGCCTGAGGGCAACAGATCAAGTATATGGTGGGCTGGTTGGGAGGAGTCTGACTTAATGGACCCGGCCCTCTTGAGGCACCTGTTACTGGAAATCTCCTCTAGGGAGCGTAGAGGGCAACCAATGATCTTTTGAGCTAAATTTATGAACCTCTGAAATGACTTCTTGTCTCCAGCCGAACTCCCAGCATACCACGCCGTGATGGAATAGGTGAACACAATCTGGATAGTAGACTGATAAAAGAACACCAGAAACCTTTGTTCCAACCCACTTTTCCTGAGTACTCTCAGAAAGTGAAGGCGCTGCTGGGCCTTCTTTGTCAGTGCTGAGATGTTGATGGTCCAGGAAAGAGTCTCTGAAATATGTACTCCAAGGTACTTAAAAGCTGTGACTCTCTCTACACAATCTCCATTTATGTAGAGGGGGGGCATGATCCCCCCCTATTTTTCCTAAAGTCAATGATGACCTTCTTGGTTTTTGTGGTGTTTAACTGAAGATGATTTATGTGTGCACCAATCTATTAGATGACGCACCTCTTCTCTGTATGCCGTCTCATCCCCTCCTGAGATAAGACCGACCACTGTCATCTGCAAATTTTATAATTTTGTTTGTTGGATGGGTTGAAACACAGTCGTAAGTATAGAGATCGTACAGGAGTGGACTCAGCACACAGCCCTGGGGTGAATCGGTGCTGAGTGTGAGGGAAGAGGATATATGAGAGCCAGATTTCACAGGTGTTGGCTATTGGTTAAGACGTCCTTTATCCAGGCACAAGTAGAGGGTGGAAGCTGCAGATCCAGTAATTTATTGTTTAGGAGATCAGGAATAATGGTGTTAAAGGCTGAGATAAAATCTATGAAAAGCAGCCTTACATAGTTTCCTGCATGCTCTAGGTGACTGAGAGCAGTGTGGAGGGTAATGACGATAGCGTCCTCTGTGGAGCGGTTTGCCCTATAGGTAAACTGATAGGGATCAAATGACGGTGGGAGGCAGGCCTTAATGTGACGCAAGACCAGTCTCTAAGAACTTCATCAGCACTGATGTTAGAGCAACAGGCCTAAAGTTATTCAAGCTGCAGTCTGTGGTGGTTTTAGAGACAGGGATGATAACAGATGTTTTTAGGCAGATGGGGATGATGGCTTTGGTCAAGGAAAGTTTATGGATCTTAGTAAGGATCCCCACATTCTTCTTGCACACCCCTGCTTATAATATTATTTATTAAGTCCACAGTATTGTCACAGTTGGTCTCTTGGCTCACCACCAGAGGTCGCCAAACACATACACACACCACATGGACTTTATCTTGAACTCCATTTCCCATCATGCTCATTGATTACATCCTCAACTGTTTTCAATAACATGGACACTATTTAAGCCATTCTGACTCAGCATTCTGGGCCCAGTATTGTTATATCTATCTGCATACAGTACTAAGTGCTTTCCCTGTTTCTAGGTTGCTAGTCCTGCCTTGTCGTGTTCCTGACCATTGTTGGTTGTTCTTGTTTTTTGATTGTTAGCTTCATGCCCTGACCTTTTTACCCATTACCTGGATTTCCCGTTTGTCTTGCTCATTTGGATACTGTTCTGCTGGTATATGACCTCTGCCTGTTTGACTACTCTTTATATTAAAACTGCATTTGGATTCAAACGCTTCTGTCTCAATTTCAACGTAACAGAATACTAAGCCCCTAGGATCCAGCAGTTTTCACCATGCGCCCCAGTCAAGGTACTCATTGTGACCCTTTAAAGAGACTTTTTCAGAGGGGTCCTAATATCGAGGCTTATGTAGAGGATTTTTGATTATATAGCCACCTTGTTCCCGGAGAGGACTTTTTATTGAAGGACTATATCTGGAGTGGCCTTGATCTAGTTATCAGCTTAAATTTGCCAGATGAGAACCCAGATTGGACTCTGGCACAGTATATTGATTTTGTCCTACAATTTTGTGGATCTCCCTTCACTGTGGGTGAGGTCGAGGACATTAAGACCCCTAAATATTTTTTTGGGGGGGGCAATACCAACAAGTTCCTGTTGCTGCAGAACTTAGTCGGCTACCGTTCAACACACCCATAATGGTGGAAACAGCAGTGCACTCCCCAGTAATGGCGACCACAATGGAGTCACAGTTATAGATCCAGAGTCTTGCCATGTCACAGCTAATCTCTCAGAGCCATGTCATGCCTCAGCTGTCACATCGAAGCCTTTTCACGCGACGATCGACGAATCCAGAGCAATAAGGTCAGTTACTAGGCGTCAGATACTGATTGCCAGTTTGGAGGATTCCGCGTTGATGTCAGTGTACACGGCAGGGATTTTTAAACCAACGCTCACAAGCCCTTCTGTCCCAGAAATCATGCCCGTGTCTGCAGCGCTCCCTATAATGGGGATCGCTTTGTGGTGTGTCTGGGCTGTGCACGCTGCAGAGAGCTCCAAGAGGATTACGTGCACAACAGATTGTACCTTGATGGCGACGCCTGCTGCAGATACTTCGGAGACAACGACGCTCACTACAGAGATTACTGAGATGGCAACGCCTGCTACAGATTCTTTAGAGATGGTGGTGAATGCAGTGGAGATTCCCAAAATTTTGTCACTCGACACAGATGCGTCAGAGATGGCTGCTCTTGCTACAGAGTGTTCCGAGAGGCCGGCACAAGTAGTGGAGATCCCCGAAGGGGCTGTGCTTGCTGCAGAGTGTTCTGAGAAGGTGACGAATGCTGCAGATTCTCTGGGGTGGTTGGCACATGCTGCAACTCCTTTCGCGTTGGTGAGTTCAATTCATGAATTTTTTTTTTCTCAGCTTCTACTAGAGATTCTGATGACGAACTGTCTGCTCGCTCTGTTGCTACCAATGATTCTAAAGATGAACTGTCTGCTTGTCCAGTCTTGAGCAATGACCTTGATTTTGACATTTCTGAATGTCCAATGTCTGTTAACCCGGTCCATGACAAAGAGACTATTTTTTAATCGTCTGTCAGTCCTGTTGCAGTAAACGACCTGCTCTGAACTGACCGTTAGCGAAATTTCAGCCTGGTCTATCACAGAGGCCATTAATGCACTCTCAGCTCTGTCCATTACGGCCAAGGAAGCTGGTTGTGTATTTTCTTCCCAAATGATCATTCCCGAACTGTGTGAATCCCAGGTTTCGGTCCTTGGGTCCATAAATAGACTGTCCAGGTTTTATGTTTTTGTGTCTCTCAGGTCTCGGTCGCTGCTGTGGCTTCCTGATCCATTGTGGTCATCTCTTGTTATGCTCTTGAGGTCTCCAGTCTCGCCTGATCCAGTCTTGCATCAGTTGTCAACTATGCTCTGGTGGTACTCGGCTCCACCTGCTCCACCATGGTCGTTTCTTGCTACACTCTGGAGTTCTCCTGTCCCACCTGATCCACCATGGTGGTTGTCAACTATGCTCTGGTGATCTACAGTTCCACTCTGGCTCTATGCTTCACTGGCTTTGCATCAGTCCTCTGTCTCCACACGAACAAGGCCTACCAACACTACACGGCTTGGCCTACCATCCTGAACCTGTTCCGCCCTCGCTCCACTACTCGCCTGTACTCTTTCATGGAGAGCATCTGGAAGCTGCTCCTTGGGGAGGGGCTATGTCACAGTTGGTCTCTTGGCTCACCACCAGAGGTCGCCAAACACATACACACCACATGGACTTTATCTTGAACTCCATTTCCATGCTCATTGATTACATCCTCACCTGTTTTCAATAACATGGACACTATTTAAGCCATTCTGACCCAGCATTCTGGGCCCAGTATTGTTATATCTATCTGCATACTGTCACGGTACAGAAAGCTCGAGATCCAATTGCGAGTGAAAAACAGATAGTCTTTATAGACAACTCCCAAACACAGTGGAGGTGAGATAAGCTGGCAGTGCAGGTGCAGACTCCAAACACAGTGGAGGTGCAGATATCATCGGCAGTGCAGGTGCAGTAAACCCGGCAGTGCAGAGTCTCCAGCTCGGGCAGAGATATACTGAAACGCGACCAGGCAAGAACAGCTTCAGGACCTGGAAGACTGACACAGAGAGTAAGTACACCACAACAGAAACAACGATCTGACAACGCACCACAGAAACGCCAGCCAGATATAGGCAGTGCAGACGAGCTACACCTGTCACCGTTCTGATTACCTAGTCAGGTGCACGGTAACTAGGCAACGCTGACAAGCACAACGAGCAGGTCCACAACATAGACGAACACAGAATGAGCACACAGATCCATGAACCGTGACAGTACCCCTTCCCCTGCTGTATTGCGGAGCTGCTGGGCACTTCACAGCACAGTGTCCCGTAAAAGCCAGAGTGACAGCGGTTAAGGGGTTACTGACGGGTGGGATCACATTGGCTAAATCCTCTCTGGCAGCTACACTCCTCACTGTCAAATTGCAGTGGTCCTCAGTCACCTATGACTGTCAGGCTTTAGTTGACTCTGGTGCAGAGGGCAATTTTTTAGACTCTGATCTCGCTGACAGACTTAGACTTCCGGTGATTGCCCTTTCACAGCCCGTTGCTGTTCATGCTCTCAATGGTCTGTCCCTTCCTTCCATCACTCACTCTACGGGTCCACTTAGACTCGTCACTTCGGGGAATCACACTGAAACTATTCAGTTTTTTTTAACTCACACTCCCGTTACACCAGTAGTCCTTGGGCATCCCTGGCTTGTGCTTCATAACCCTCACTTTAATTGGAGTCAGAGTTCCATTCTCTCTTGGAGTGAGGGTTGTCATGCTACGTGTCTGTTGTCTGCTTGTCCTTCTGTCTCTTCTTCTGTGTTTCAGGATGAGCATATGGATCTGTCAAACGTGCCCAGCGAGTACCGCGACCTGAAGGGAGTGTTCAGTAAGTCTCGGGCTGCTTCTCTACCTCCGCATCGTCCCTATGACTGTGCTATAGATTTATTACCAGGTACGTCTCCGCCCAAGGGCAAACTTTATTCGCTTTCCGCCCCGGAGAGGGAGGCCATGGAGAAATATATTTCTGATTCTCTAGCAGCCAAGATCATTCGCCCTTCTTCTTCGCCGGCGGGAGCGGGGTTTTTTTTCGTGAAAAAGAAGGCCGGGTTCAGTGGCGGCGCCTGTAATCCAAGCTACTGGGAGGCTGAGGCTGGCGGATCGCTTGAGCTCAGGGCTTCTGGGCTGCAGTGGACTATGTCGATCGGGTGTCCGCACTAAGTTCGGTATCGATATGGTGCTCCTGGGGGAGCTCGGGATCGCCAGGTCGTCTAAGGAGGGGTGAACCGGCCCAGGTCGGAGACGGAGCAGGTCCACAACATAGACGAACACAGAATGAGCACACAGATCCATGAACCGTGACAGTACCCCTTCCCCTAAGGACGCCTCCTGGCGTTCCCAGATGAACTTACCTGACGATTGTAATCATCGAGTCCATGAAAAAACATATCCCACTGCGCTTCTGAATTCCACCGGCACTCTGCCGCCAAAGTGCGGAATTCAATGGAGAAATCAGTGACGCTCCGATCTCCCTGCCGTAACGCCGCCAGAAGACGAGCCGCCTCTCTGCCCGAAGCCGCCCGATCAAACACCTTTCTGATCTCCTCCGAAAACAACTGAAACGAAGCGCAGCAGGGAAGTCTCTGCTCCCAAACGGTAGTTCCCCAGCGAGCTGCCCGTCCAGAGAGTAGTGTGATGACGAACGCTATCTTGGATTCCTCGGTGGGAAACGATGATGGTTGGAGAGAGATATAGAGTGAGCATTTGGCAAGAAAGGAGCGGCATTGCTGGGGCTCACCAGAATAAAAGGCTGGAGGTGGAAGGCGAGGTTCGATGACCCGACCCGTCTGATCAGGGATAGTGGGCGCAGGTGGATTCGATGCCGTGGGTCGCTGTTCCGGCTCGGACGGGAGACGCTGTAACTGGGTGGTCAGCTCCGAGACCTGAGTGACCAGGGCTTGGATAGCGCGATTAGAGGCTGCCCTCTGTTCATCCTGGTGATCCATGCGTGAGTTACTGCGAGCTAAAAAGTCTCTTAATTCTGACGCACTCGCTGGATCCATCTTGGTCAGATCGTTCTGTCACGGTACAGAAAGCTCGAGATCCAATTGCGAGTGAAAAACAGATAGTCTTTATAGACAACTCCCAAACACAGTGGAGGTGAGATAAGCTGGCAGTGCAGGTGCAGACTCCAAACACAGTGGAGGTGCAGATATCATCGGCAGTGCAGGTGCAGTAAACCCGGCAGTGCAGAGTCTCCAGCTCGGGCAGAGATATACTGAAACGCGACCAGGCAAGAACAGCTTCAGGACCTGGAAGACTGACACAGAGAGTAAGTACACCACAACAGAAACAACGATCTGACAACGCACCACAGAAACGCCAGCCAGATATAGGCAGTGCAGACGAGCTACACCTGTCACCGTTCTGATTACCTAGTCAGGTGCACGGTAACTAGGCAACGCTGACAAGCACAACGAGCAGGTCCACAACATAGACGAACACAGAATGAGCACACAGATCCATGAACCGTGACACATACAGTACTAAGTGCTTTCCCTGTTTCTAGGTTGCTAGTCCTGCCTTGTCATGTTCCTGACCATTGTTGGTTGTTCTTGTTTTTTGATTGTTAGCTTCATGCCCTGACCTTTTTACCTATTACCTGGATTTCCTGTTTGCCTTGCCCATTTAGATACTGTTCTGCTGGTATATGACCTCTGCCTGTTTGACTACTCTTTATATTAAAACTGCATTTGGATCCAATTTCAACGTAACAAGTATACTGTAGTGCACATTTAATTTTATTGCAAATTTCACTGTTTCTTTTTTCTTTTTCACCTATATATATATATACTCTTGTGTTGTGTTACATATTTTGCACTGTCCATTGAGCGGACCTGACCTGACTTACATTTCAATACCGATTATATCCTGTATAATTGAGTATGTGACGAATAAAAAAACCTTGAACCCCTAGGCGGAGGTGCACTCAGTCTGTTTTCTTCAAAACGGGCAAAGAAAATGTTTAGTTCCTCTGCCAGCAATGCATCAGTGTGGACAGGTGTAATATTACAACCCTTATAGTTGGTCATGTACTGTATCCCTTGCCATGCCCTCATTGGATCCCCATCGATGAAATGCCCCTCAATCTTTTGTTTGTGTAACTTCTTTGCAACTTTAATGCCCCACTTCAAATTCGCTCGGGCTATGCCATACTGTGCTCTGTCCCCAGATCTCTATGCAATGTTACGGTCACGTATAAGAATTCAGACTTCCCCCATTATCCATGGCTTTTGGTATGGCAAAATTTGAAGATGTTTTTTAACAGTGACGTTCTCAGTGCAGAATGAAATGTATCCCAGAACAGCACATGTGTATTCTTCCAGGTCCTGATTTTCAAAAACACTCCACTCTGTACTAATGAAACAGTCTTGTAACTGTGAGAGAGCATTATCCAGCCAAGTGCTGATCAGTCTTCTGATGGGCTTTGTTTGTCTCCTACAAGGGGTGTAGGCTCGTATAAGGTGCAGTGACAGAAGGTCAGACTGACCTATGTGTGGTTATGGCAATGCCCTGTATGCTTGCTTAATATAGCGATATACATGATCTAATATGCCCTTCTCTCTGGTGGCACACTTCACATATTGCATTGGGTTTGTAAAAGCTGTTTTTATGCATGTTTTGGCATGAGTTTTTGTTGTGTTTACATGGTTAGACCAACATGTGGTGTTTTCCGAGTGATTCGAAACAATGTATCGTATTGTGAAGCAACTGGTTCAATTGATTCGAAGGTTCACAAGGTTTGTTTCTCCCATCACTACATTTTAGTGCAGTAATTTAATAAATAAACCCAAATATAGAGAACACCTTGAACGACTGGACCAAGATACATGCAATGTGGTTCTGTACTGTTTCCCATTGTAAATAAACATTGACTGTGGCTTCACTTTGTGAGTTCAGCTATCTTCATTTAACCCAACATCACAAACATCTACCCAAGAAGCGCCATATCCCGTAGTGCAGACAGACTACAGAAATATTTTGTTTGGCCATCAGTACCCTTGGCCATCAGTTGATTGGTCCAAAATCTCTAACATAAACTATTTAAAAATCAAATGTTTTGATTGGCTGTACTGATTAATTTCTGGTTGTAATTGTTGGTCAGAATAATTACTTGAAGCTGGAATCATTTCATGTCGCACCTGCTCAATAAGGATATTGTGATGTCATACTGACATTTTGTATTTCCCTCTGCTTTATAGTCAGCTGATTACACTTTGTTCCACAATAACATATTTATATGAATATTCTTCCAACTGTTATATTCATTGTTTTAAAGGAGAAGCAGGTGGATTAAAAAGAGATTACTCTAGCTAAGTGTACTAAAACTATTATCAGAGCAAGTAATGTTGGTTGGCTTCTATAATAGTGATCATGACAGCTCTATGGGGACTAAATACAAGTACTTTTAGAATGAACAAGAATGGGGTGGCTATCTAAATAGTATTAGTCAATTACCTCTGTCTAGTGACCAAGACTAGTTTGTGATTATGAGATCCGTATACCCGTATACAAGACCCTAAGTGTCATAGGAATCCGAATCAACAAGTACAAGATTAAAGAGTTAAATTGAATAAGCAGATGTCTGGATAAATTATCCTATGCATGATCAATAATAATTGGCATTCTAACCTAAACTTGAGATCGTAATAAAATGGAGTCAGATTAGAATTTAATTGAAATTAAATTACTTTGTCCACTGAAAAGACTGAACATGCAGGAAACCTTCATCCACCATTGGATACCTTTGTTGAGCCAACTGTGCGGACCAATCAATTATAAAGAATAATGCTTAGTATTTTTTTAATTAATTTAATGCAGCCTAGATCTTCTGTTTGAATATTAGATTCCTGTTCACTAAAGACATTTATACATTGACATGCATAAAGCTATTTTAAAATAATTATGAAATGCAATACAAATAAAACTGTTTTGAGTTGACATTTACAAGGAATGGTCATTTTATGAAATATGGAGAAGTTTTTATATTCAGCAGAGTTACATAGAAAACACATTTGCATAGAAACGGGAAGTTATTATAATCACTGACAGATTATCTTAATTTGTGTAACATATTCCAAACTCAACATTTACTCAGTGTACAACTGATGAAAGCCACTGCGAACAAGGTATGAGAGATTTTACATATTATTAAATTCATAATTTTAATTTAAGTTATGTAAATATGTGAAGAATAAAGAAATGTCGTTTGTAGATGCTGGACATTAACTAAAAACCCAGAGTCCTACAGGACTAAATATTGTTTGATCACTGTTATTCATGAAGTGTTCATGGATCTCTGACACACATGATCTGATATAATACAACTCTTCAATAGATCAACACATAAGCCTCTGTTGGACAAGAAATTATTGCATCAAATAAATGAGTTGATTAAAAACAAATGACCTGCTATTAAGCATATTAATACACTAATGTGCGTAACTTCACTAATACAGATTGACAGTGATTGTTAGCATGCTGTATACCAGAGGCGTCATGCCCATTCAAAGTGAGGGCACGTGCCCCTCTGATTTTTGAGCCAAGTGGATTTTGAAAGCAGCTTCCAAAAGACAAATAATAGTCAAAAACATATTTATTATATTTGATACAATCACATTGTATCGTGCATGATTATAATGTTCAGTGCGTCATATAATCAGCTGCTAAATTCATATTTGTGTTCACTGGCTGAGCCAGAGACAGACCTGTTTATACAGCTCTGCGCATTATAACCAATCACACGCGATTCTGTTGAGCTTATGAATGCAATGACCAATCAGAGACGTTCAGATTTGCTCTGACTCTCATCAGAAACAAAGTGCAAAAGTGTGTACGGTGTAAGTACAAAATCCATTTCACAGTCAAACTGTCATGTTTTTCAGGCTGAAGTCTTGATAATGAAATGATAATGTTCTTTAATAATGTAATGTAAATGTCCTTTGCTGTGTTTCTGTACAATGAAAGTGTTATAATCAGTAACTTATAACGTATTTTTTATTAAATTCACGTTAAATACAAAGTCAGATATTAAAAATATTTTAAGGCATGACACCCATTAGTGCTACTTAAGTAAAAAGACATATTTTATGTGTAGTTAATGTGCCATTCTACAGAAATGTCCACATTTGGTATGGCAATGTCTTTAAATTGATTTATTTTCTAACATTTAAAATGAGACCACATTAGATTACCTTTTGATTTTATGAATATACATAAATGCATTTATTTCCCCATATAAGGAAGGTCAGGTGACACCATTTTTTTTTTTTTATGAAAAATGCATTTTACAACATGGCCTTTTGCAAGGTATTAAACCGCATGCTGTCAATCATGATTTACTCACTAAATTAAGTAGTTTAATCCATTTGTATGTTTTCTATTTATTTTTATTTTTTTACAATTACCTAACAATAAAGCAGGTCATACCATTGAGTTCAACTAAAAGCTTCATATGAAATGTCATTTACATCATATATTTGATAGCTTTCTGATATAGAAAAGTTATTTCTGATATATTTCTGTAAAGGCTTGGGACAGACATTTCCATATAATGACTCTAATAGAACATTAGGCTAATTTGCCCATCGCCTGTTATAGATTAACTAACATGATATATAAAGGTGCTAAATGCATTTACTTACAGTTTAATTATTGGTAATATTTCGAATAGCCTAAAAAAATACAAATTAAGTAAAATATTAGCCTACTGGTGTGACCATCCCCCCACCCCACCTCCTGTGCCCCCTCAAAAAGAATAAGTGCATGATGCCCCTGCTGTATACTGTACCTAATAACTGTTGTTAAGTAATCTCATTTGTTATGAATATTGCAGTGGTGATGAAGGTCAGAATGACTCTTCCTCTTCCTCTCATCTTTCTGCTCATGATTTCTGGTGAGTCACAGATGTTACAGCATCACTTTAAAATGTTTTCTGAAATAGCACACATTAAATATCTCTTATACTATAGCCCCGCTTTTTACCCAATCAGAAATGCTCTTTAGCTGTCAATCACTTTGTGTGTTCATGTCTGTTGACATCGGGCTCACGTCTTTAGAGGGCGTGGCTAAAGAGAGAGGAGCGCAAATTGAAATTAGACGAAATTGTATGATGAATTATTTGATCATTTTAACTTATTTATTATCGTCTTAGTTGGATCTTATATTGTTGTCTGCATGTTTATGTGCTTCTTGTTCAGTTTTTTTCATGTTTGTGCCATGACAATTTGTGATTTATTTTCCAACACTGTTCATACTCATCTGCAGTTCTCACTTATTTTACAACAACTCATTGATATTATTTACATTTTCAAAAACTCAAGCTTCACAGCTGATTGTCTATATGTTTGTGTTTCAGGAATTTTTGGAGAAGACTGGAATGTGATTTATGAAACTGAATCAATATGTGCTCCTAAAGGATCCACAGTAAACATGTCATGCTCGTATAGATACCCTCAGCAGTATAAATTGATCGATACTTTCTGGATAAAAATGCCAGATTTACAGATTAAAAGTTTAAAAGAATATCCCGAGTATGAAGACAGGGTTGAATACATTGAAGACAGACAGAAAAAAACGTCCATCCTCATACTGCACAAAGTCACTGAAAATGACGAGGGAGCGTATTGTTTCAGATTTGTAACTGAAATTGAAGTAAAACAATGGATTGGTAAAGGAATTCGTCTTAAAGTTTCTGGTAATCCACTTCACTCCTTCATTTCTATTAAAAATTTAATTTCTTAGTCCTGGTTAGACAGATGTGTTTCTCCAGCTCTTCAGGTAAAGGCACCACAGCTGGTGATGGAGAAAGAAGCAGTCAATCTGACCTGTGAAACCACATGCAGTCTAACAGACGGATTCATCTGGTATAAAAACGGCCAGACTTTACAGATCCAGAGCGAAACACTCCAGCTTCAGTCAGAGCGCAGTGATTCTGGCCGTTACAGCTGCGCCGTCAGAGAACATCCACACCTGCCCTCTCCTGCTGTCAGCGTCACTGTCATGTGTGAGTAGATACTTCATCCAGACAACCAATCACTAAATCTCTCAGCGTCACTGTCATGTGTGAGTAGATACTTCATCCAGACAACCAATCACTAAATCTCTCAGCATCACTGTCATGTGTGAGTAGATACTTCATCCAGACAACCAATCACTAAATCTCTCAGCGTCACTGTCATGTGTGAGTAGATACTTCATCCAGACAACCAATCACTAAATCTCTCAGCATCACTGTCGTGTGTGAGTAGATACTTCAACCAGACAACCAATCACTAAATCTCTCAGCATCACTGTCATGTGTGAGTAGATACTTCATCCAGACAACCAATCACTAAATCTCTCAGCATCACTGTCATGTGTGAGTAGATACTTCATCCAGACAACCAATCACTAAATCTCTCAGCGTCACTGTCATGTGTGAGTAGATACTTCATCCAGACAACCAATCCCTAAATCTCTCAGCATCACTGTCGTGTGTGAGTAGATACTTCAACCAGACAACCAATCACTAAATCTCTCAGCATCACTGTCATGTGTGAGTAGATACTTCATCCAGACAACCAATCACTAAATCTCTCTGCGTCACTGTCATGTGTGAGTAGATACTTCATCCAGACAATCAATCACTAAATCTCTCAGCATCACTGTCATGTGTGAGTAGATACTTCATCCAGACAACCAATCACTAAATCTCTCTGCATCACTGTCATGTGTGAGTAGATACTTCATCCAGACAACCAATCACTAAATCTCTCTGCATCACTGTCATGTGTGAGTAGATACTTCATCCAGACAACCAATCCCTAAATCTCTCAGCGTCACTGTCATGTGTGAGTAGATACTTCATCCAGACAACCAATCACTAAATCTCTCTGCATCACTGTCATGTGTGAGTAGATACTTCATCCAGACAATCAATCACTAAATCTCTCAGCGTCACTGTCGTGTGTGAGTAGATACTTCAACCAGACAACCAATCACTAAATCTCTCTGCGTCACTGTCATGTGTGAGTAGATACTTCATCCAGACAACCAGTCACTAAATCTCTCAGCATCACTGTCATGTGTGAGTAGATACTTCATCCAGACAACCAGTCACTAAATCTCTCAGCATCACTGTCATGTGTGAGTAGATACTTCATCCAGACAACCAATCACTAAATCTCTCAGCGTCACTGTCATGTGTGAGTAGCAATGTCGGGGAAAGTAACTTTTAAAAAGTAATGCATTACAATATTGTGTCACTCCCTAAAAAAAGTAACTAATTACGTTACTTAGTTACTTTTTATGGAAAGTAATGCGTTACATTACTTTTGCGTTACTTTCGCGTTATTTTTTAAATATGAGCAGGGCTTGATTGTTGGTTTTTAGTACAAGAAGTTATATTTATAGCAAATGTAAAAAGTCTTTCACACCAAAAAGTGTAATGAATAAACCTCAGACTGAAGGACGAGTAAATCACGTCTGTACAGAAGAACACAGGAGAAGTTCAACACTCTTCAGCAATAAATAAAAACCACCGAAGCACAATTGTTAATTTATCTAAATTAATTTTTGCTTATTAGTATGGTTGAACTGGATCATCAAAGGTCAGCAGCAAACACATCGGTTAATAAAATGAGATTAGATATATTTGTGTTGTTTAACATATTTAACTATTGCAGGTTTGCGTCATATTCTGAGTTTGTATTTCACTGTTTTAATTAATTTTGATGAATACTGAATCTGTTTTTTGCGAGTGGGATGAATTAATACACATTCATATTTAGTCTAGATTAGATCTACGGTAAGATCATGTTCACACGGCGCACTCAGTCAATAAATGGAGAAAAGTAACTCAGATATTGTCTAGTAAATTAAAAAGTAATTCGTTACTTTACTAGTTACTTGAAAAAAATTATATTATTACGTAACTTGCGTTACTTGTAATGCGTTACCCCCCCAACACTGGTGAGTAGACATGTAGTAACTCTGATGAACAACAGAGTAAATAATCCTGAATATCCTGTGGTTGCTGTTGAAATCAAGCTTGAAAATAGAGAGAATCAGAGACAGTCTCTGCCCATCAGTCCAATGTAACCGTACTTACACCATCTGACTGCAAAATACATCACAAAATATTTGATCACAGAATAGATGTTTTTCCACATCTTTTTAGGTATTACCCAGCTAACAATTTTGAGTTCTAAGAACGTTTTAAAAACATTTCTTTGGTTATGTTTTGTTTATGGGAATGTTCTATATGTCCAGTTTTCTTAATGTTAGTAGAATGTTTTTTTAAGGTTAGTATTGATGTTCCTGAAACGTTCTTTCAACTTAAATTTCATTAATTACTCATCATTCTAGGCAGTGTTGTACTCGTCCAGTGTTGAGTCCTAGTTTTTAATCAATTGAGAAGAGGTGGGACTTTCAAAGAGTTAAAGTTAATGAGATGATTAAGTGACTAATTAAATGATGATTGTGCAATAGTGACGAACACCTGCTGTTATTGAGAATTACAGAGGATGAGATGTTGATGTTTTATTGGTTAAAATGATGCCAACATCATGGAGATCAGTGTTTGCTTTAGTTGGGCTCTTGACCCTTAACTTTTTTGATAAGTGTCTCTATGTAGCAGTGCATTTGGTGTTGAGCAATAAGCAGCTATAAATTGTTCAATTGTGATGAGACAGTCAACATGAATTGGCTTGTTACTCTCTAAATATATATATTTCTTATATTATTCAACAAATTATCTAGCACTTTTTTCCCATCAAACAAATAATAAATAAGAAGACTATGTTGTTAAACCTCTAGATCCCCCTCAAAATACCTCGGTGTCCATCAGTGCGTCTGCTGAAATAAAGGAGGGAGATTCAGTGACTCTGAACTGTAACAGTGACTCAAATCCTCCTGCTCTGAACTTCAGCTGGTTTAAAGAGAATCAAAGCTCAGCTGTTGGATCTGGACAGAGTTTCATCATCTCCAGCTTTAACTCCAGTCACAGTGGACGCTACTATTGTGAGGCTCAGAATCAATATGGATCTCAGAGATCAGCGTCTGTTTCAATCTCTATTAAAGGTAGATTATTTGCTCACATTACTCTTTCTAAACTGAATCAAATTATTGTTTTCTGATGCTTTACTCTGTTGTCTCAGTTGTAGGACATTTGGTGATATTGTACGTATTCATTGGAGTGATTTGTGGAGCTGCAGTTGGTATTGTTATATTTCTAATTTGGTAAGTCTCTCACATGAAGTATTAAACAGTATTATTTATTAATATGTACTGTACAGTCAGTTACAGAGAGGCAGTACAAATAGTTGATAAAAGGCATGGACAAATAGACTTGTAGCAGTTTCACTTTCAGATGCAACACTTATGGGACAGTATTTAACCTGTAAACCAGCAGGACGCCAGCGCACTGAACGCTCTCTGTTTGCACGTCATTGTTTACGAATAGATTAAATGAAACGAGACAAAATGAATCTTAACAAACTATACATCATTCTGAAGGTCTAAGCCTCAAGCATCGACGATAGAGCGTTGTTTTTCGATGGAAAGCTTATAAGGAATGTATTTGATAAATTTGTGTAAGCAGTAACATTAAAACAGTAACATTAAAACATCCATATAAAAAAGCATTACTTACCAGCTTTGTGTAATATTAAGTCACAAACGCATCCGCTGCTGTAAATCCCGGTTTAGTTCTAAAGGTAAGGGTCCATGGAACGAAATCCCATCAAGCACTTTAGTCCAATGAAGCAATAACGTTGTTATATGAATGTAACGCAGTTGATATGTACGGGAAGAAGGAGGCGGGAACCGGCGAACATTTAAACACATTTAATAATCAAATAAACAAACATAACAGAAAAGCGGCAGCCCCTCACGGACGACTGCCGCAAACAAAACACAAACTAAAATCCAGGCCTGGTCCTCTCTCCTCTTCCACTGTTGTCACTCCTCATTTAACCCTTCCGAAGCTCCTCCGTGGGACTCGAGACCGGTGAGCGGTGCAGGTGTCGTTCATTACCAATTACTCCACCGGCCTCGCTCCGTTCCCACGGCTCTCGGCCCCGCCCCACTCGTCACATACCCCCATCGCCCCTCGCAGGCCGGGGGGTACCCACGAGACTGCGCTCTACTCCCCCCCTCCCCCCTCTCCCGGGGGGAGCCCGTCAGGGCGGCCGCGGCGTACCTGGGGGTAAGGACAGACGAGGCGAGAGAAAAGGAGACGGAAGGATGAGGAGTGACAGAGACGAGAGAGGGGAGAGAGGAAAAAAAAATAAAAAATCTCGGTCCGGTTCCCGGACACACTGCCGCTCGGTCCTCCACCAGCTGAGCGGCTCACTCGCGGTGCCATGCGATGGTACTGGACATCTTTGGTGGACGGCCCGATGCTCATCCGCCTCCTGGCGGACGGCGGTGGCTCCTCCGGTCGAGGGCAGCCGGCAGCGAGTCCCCCGTTCCCTGCTCCTCCCCAAACATGGCGGATGGCAGCAGGCTTCGGCCTCCAGGCGAACGGGGCGACTCCTCCGCTCCCTCTCGGACGACAGCCACCCCTCCTCGACCCAGGAGCACGGCAGCGAGTCTTCCGTCCCACCTGTTCTTCTTTTGCTCCAGCACCACCGCTTCGGGCAGCCACTGGCGGTCTCCGCTACTTCCTGCTGCCCGATCTCCTCAGCACCGCGATCCCACTCAGCAGCGAGGGCTCTCTGACAGCGTGTCCCTCCTTCATCCCGGGTTTCGGCACCAATGTAACGCAGTTGATATGTACGGGAAGAAGGAGGCGGGAACCGGCGAACATTTAAACACATTTAATAATCAAATAAACAAACATAACAGAAAAGCGGCAGCCCCTCACGGACGACTGCCGCAAACAAAACACAAACTAAAATCCAGGCCTGGTCCTCTCTCCTCTTCCACTGTTGTCACTCCTCATTTAACCCTTCCGAAGCTCCTCCGTGGGACTCGAGACCGGTGAGCGGTGCAGGTGTCGTTCATTACCAATTACTCCACCGGCCTCGCTCCGTTCCCACGGCTCTCGGCCCCGCCCCACTCGTCACAATGAATAATATAACCAAGCACCCCCATAGAACCGAGCCTAGGGTGCTGGCTAACAGGTTAAATGAATCATGCGCGTGATTTACTAAGGTTTTTCAGGAAGGCAGTTTACTGGTGTTTGCAGCACTATTATTTACCACCAAAAAGCATGTCTCAACCCATTTTGGTAGATCTTGGTCATTATGGAAATATATTGTCAGTAGATCAACCGCAGAACTATCCACTCCCATCAGCACTGTTGTGGTATTGTGTGCTCGTGCTAATCTGCACTGGTTAGTAAATCTGGTCACAGATATTCTGACGGGTTGCATTGATTCATTTATGGCTGTAATTGTTGGTCAGACTAATTGCTTGAATCTGGAAACACATGTCGCATCTGCTCAGGACATAATGTTGTAATACAGACATGTTTGTTTCCCACTGTGTTTATTGTCAGCTGTTAACACTTTGTTCTATGATAGCATATGATATATTCTAATGAGTGTTATATTCATTGTTTTAAAGGAGAAGCAGGTGGATGAAAAAGAGAAATGAATCAGTGGAGTCTCAGGTGAGAAATGGATTTGGTTATTGATGGTTTACTGATTATGGAAATGAACTGGCAACTCAAAAAGTTGTTTTCAGACATTAGTTATTTATGATCTCTCTATTCTGTTTTAATGGCAAAGATGAATCCTCCCAAACCTCATCATGACAGACATAAAGCTTGTGATGTGACTGAACCTGTGTATGAGAATATAACGGTAAGAGTTCCTCCTTCATGAAAGAAGAAACCGTCCTCACCTTTAGCCAGAATGAGTTACATGCTCTTCAGTGTCAGTGTGAAATATCAAATGATTATTGAATAAGAATGGAGATTCATATAACACAAAAAGCTTGTTTAAAAGATTTTCAAATTTAGAAGATTTAATTTACTGTTGTCAGTGGCGGTTCTAGACCACATTAACTGTGCTTTTAGTGGCACACCTTAACATTTACCTTGACATACCTTCAGGATTATTTCAAGTCGTTTTTCACTGTCATGTATCAACTGCAATCTAGGCAGAGGGTAAACCAACTCCAGGGAAAGGCTAAATTAAACCTGTTAAAAACGCACATCGTAAACACATCTTTTTAAGCAAGTATTAAATATCAAAATATTTGAATACAACAATTTTAGTTTTTTTATGAAATCCCAATTGAATTAACAGATTATATGTTACTAATTATAACGACATGATTATTGACATTTATGGATTTAGCAGATGCTTTTATCCAAAGCTACATACAGTGCTGTACATTTATTATCAGTACATGTGTTCCCTGGGAATTGAACCCACAACCTTTTGCTCTACCATTGAGTCACAGGAACATGTTTAAACATCAAATGAATTATTACGACATAAAAAGGTGCAGTAAACTGTAAAACAGCTTGTGCTACAAACCAGTGTTTTCATAACTAATATGATATATTAAAAAAAATATGCTTAGACACACTAGTTTGCAATATCAAGCAGCAAAATGAATTGTTTTGGACAGCTAAAAATAGCTGGAAGCGGATGACAACGAAAGTCAGACAATTTATTTTTATAAATGGCCATTTACAAGAAAAATTAGGTGAATACAAAAAGCGAGAAAATAACATTTACATGATAAAAGAATTGACTGACAAGTCTAGCACTAGTTTAAGTACTCTCAAAATAAAAACTTGTTATAATAACTGAATCTGTGTACACTGTGAAATGAATATCTAACTTATAAAGCATTTACATCTGCACTTTGTTGTTTATCATGAGAGAAATGGTGAGAGAGCAGATTTCAGTCAGCGAACAAAACTCTGGCGTTTCAACTCATCTGAACGCTTCTGATTGGTTGTTGCATTAATAAGCTCAACAGAATCACGTGTGATTGGTTCTGCTCCATGAAGCAGGTGGATGAAAACGATTCTGTTGAGTCGCAGTAGTTATGCAGTTGTGTGCTGATTATGGCGATGCATTATTATTTATGATCTCTCTATTCTGTTTTAATGGCAAAGATGAATCCTCCCAAACCTCATCATGACAGACATAAAGCTTGTGATGTGACTGAACCTGTGTATGACAATTTAACGGTAAGAGTTCCTCCTTCATGAAAGAAGAAACCGTCCTCACCTTTAGCCAGAATGAGTTACATGCTCTTCAGTGTCAGTGTGAAATATCAAATGTCTAGTGAAAAACTATGGAAATTCAGATAACACAAAAATCTTGTTTGAAATGTTTTCTGATTTAGAAACTTAACATGGTGGGGTGGGATTTAATTTAACTGTAACTATAAAACAAATCAAGTTATTTTACACCAACCGGAAGTTTGAACTACACTCTTAAAAATAAAGATGCTTCACAGCGATGCCATAGAAGAACCGTTAATGGTTCCAGTCAAAGGTTCTGTAAAGAACCGTCTCTTTCTTACCTTTTATAATCTGGAGAACCTTCTTTTGCCACAAATAGCCTTTTGTGAAACAGAAAGCGTCTTCAGGTGTTAAAGGTTCTTAATGGAACCATTTAGACAAAAAGATTCCTCTATGAATCACCTTTATTTTTAAGACTGTATATTATTTAAGCAGGTGGATAAAAATGTGCAACGCTTCATTTGAATTTTGGGTGAGAAAATAGAGTTAAGTTATAAGTTTGTTTACTGATCATGGAGATAAACTGGCAACTCAAAAATTCATGATTTAAGTTGTTTTCAGACATTAGTTCTTTATGATCTCTCTATTCTGTTTTAACGGCAAAGATGAATCCTCCCAAACCTCATCATGACAGACATAAAGCTTGTGATGTGACTGAACCTGTGTATGAGAATATAACGGTAAGAGTTCCTCCTTCATGAAAGAAGAAACCGTCCTCACCTTTAGCCAGAATGAGTTACATGCTCTTCAGTGTCAGTGTGAAATATCAAATGTCTAGTGAAAAACTTTATTTAACACATTGTCACGAAATCAGCCTCTGTGGCTCCCTCCAATCGCCAACAGAGGGAACCGTCACCCGAGTTTTAACAGTCACGAACTCCATTTCCCATATACCCCGTACCTGTGGCTGATTACCTGCACAGGTGTTCCACATTGACTCTGGTCTAATTAAGCTGTGCTTCCCATCACCTCATTGCGAAGTCTTGTTTAGCTATGCAACCATTTCTGAGCGTTTATCCCGTGTATGATTCCCCGTGTATGACCTGGACTGTTTACTGGACTCTGATTCTCCGCCGCCTGCCTACTTTGATCCTACCTGCCTTGTTTACTGATTACCCCGAGTGTTTGCCGCCAGCCCTGATCCAAAGCCTGAGCTCTGACTCTGATTCTGCCTTGCCTACGTTGTGTCTGAAGCTTGTGATTGAACTCTGCCTGTCTGATTTGCATTCCTTGTTAATAAAGCTGCACATGGATCCTAATGCCCCTGACTCCTCGTTACACACATAGAGCTACTTTGAAAAGTTTTCTGATTTAGAAACTGTGTCTAAGGCAGTGGGGCAGGACTGAAATGTACTGTTGGACAGAGTAACTCAAGTCATTTTACACCAACCAGAAATTCAATGTATATTATTTATGAAGGTTTTAATTCATATTTTCTTTGTTTTTTGCTTTCAGCTTGATGGGAAGAGGCTGTAGAACGTGTGAGCTGAATGATTTTACAGAAGAATGTATCTTGATATCTTAAAAGTCCTATAATATATCTCCTGTTTGAATGTTACATTCCTGTTCACTAAAGACATTTATACACTGGAAAACATATAACGCTTATTTTAAACAAGTGTGAAATGATAGACAAATAAAACTGTCTTGAGTTGACATTTACAATAAAGACAGTTGGTCATTTTATGAAATATGGAGAAGTGTTTATATTCAGCAGAGTCACATACAAAACACATTTGCATAGAAACTGGAAGTTATTATAATCACTGACATATTATCTTAACTCAACATTTGCTCTCTGTACAACTGATGAAAGTCACTGCGAACAAGGTATGAGAGATTTTTCATATTATTTAATAAAGAGCGTGTACATTTCAATTTCAATGTATGTAAATATGTGAAGAATAAAGAAATGTCTTTGTAGATGATAACAAACATGTTTAAATGCCGGACTTTAACTACAAAAACAGACTCATACAGGACTAAATATTGTCTGATCAATGTTATTCATGAAGTGTTTATGGATCTCTGACAGATATTATCTGATATAATAAAACTATATTTAATAGAGCAACACATAAACCTCTGTTGGACAACAAATGAATTGCATCAAATAAATGAGTTGATTAAAAACAAATGACCTGCTATTATGTCTATTATTATACTAATATGTATAACTTCACTAATATAAATTGACAGTGATTGTTAGCGTCCTGTATACTGTACCTAATAACTGTTGTGAAATAATCTCATTGTGAATATTGCAGTGGTGATGAAGGTCAGAATGACTCTTCCTCTTCCTCTCATCTTTCTGCTCATGATTTCTGGTGAGTCACAGATGTTACAGCATCACTTTAAAATGATTTCTACAATAATAATCTGTGATGTTTTGGCCAGTCTCAGTCTGTCAATCTCTTTGCATGTCTTTTGCATGTCTTTAGAGCGCGGAAGAGAGAGGAAGTGTGGCTGAAGTTAGCAAAACCGGACATTTTGAAATTAAATGATGGTTTTCTTGCCTCCTTTGATCATATCAACTTGTCTTAAATTTAGTTGGAGTTCATATTTCGATCTGCTTGTTGATGTGCTTTTTGCTCTGCATCGTTATGATAATTTGAGATTTTTTTGCAACGCTGTTTATTCTCATTTGCAGGACTTTTGAAACACTTCTCACTTCACAACAACTGATTGACATTATTAACATTTGCATAAACTCAAGCTTCACCGCTGTTTTTTCTATGTGTTTGTGTTTCAGGAGTTTTTGGAGAAGACTGGAATGTGATTTATGAAACTGAATCAATATGTGCTCTTAAAGGATCCACAGTAAACATGTCATGCTCGTATACGTACCCTCAGCAGTATAAATTGACTGATACATTCTGGATAAAGAGACAGGATATCAAAAGTTTAAAAGAATATCCCGAGTATGAAGACAGGGTTGAATACATTGAAGACAGACAAAACAAAACTGCCGTCCTCAGACTGCACAACATCACTGAAAATGACAGGAGCGAGTATTGTTTCAGATTAATAACTGAAATTGAAGATAAAAAATGGTTTGGTAAACCAGGAATTCAGCTTCAAGTTTCTGGTAATCCACTTCACTCCTTCATTTCTATTAATAATTTCATTTCTTGGTCCTGGTTAGACAGATGTGTTTCTCCAGCTCTTCAGGTAAAGGCACCACAGCTGGTGATGGAGAAAGCAGCAGTCAATCTGACCTGTGAAACCACATGCAGTCTAACAGACGGATTCATCTGGTATAAAAACAGCCAGACTTTACAGATCCAGAGCGAAACACTCCAGCTTCAGTCAGAGCGCAGTGATTCTGGCCGTTACAGCTGCGCCGTCAGAGGACATCCACACCTGCCCTCTCCTGCTGTCAGCGTCACTGTCATGTGTGAGTAGATACTTCATCCAGACAACCAATCACTAAATCTCTCAGCGTCACTGTCATGTGTGAGTAGATACTTCATCCAGACAACCAATCACTAAATCTCTCAGCATCACTGTCATGTGTGAGTAGATACTTCATCCAGAAAACCAATCACTAAATCTCTCTGCGTCACTGTCATGTGTGAGTAGATACTTCATCCAGACAACCAATCACTAAATCTCTCTGCATCACTGTCATGTGTGAGTAGATACTTCATCCAGACAACCAATCACTAAATCTCTCAGCATCACTGTCATGTGTGAGTAGATACTTCATCCAGACAACCAATCACTAAATCTCTCAGCATCACTGTCATGTGTGAGTAGATACTTCATCCAGACAACCAATCACTAAATCTCTCAGCATCACTGTCATGTGTGAGTAGATACTTCATCCAGACAACCAATCACTAAATCTCTCAGCATCACTGTCATGTGTGAGTAGATACTTCATCCAGACAACCAATCACTAAATCTCTCTGCATCACTGTCATGTGTGAGTAGATACTTCATCCAGACAACCAATCACTAAATCTCTCTGCATTTAAATAACAAGAGGTTTTGCACATGAGCCCCTGCTGGTGGAGGGTGTAACTACATCATCTGGCTGCAAAGACCAACATTCATCCTTGAAAGCCCTTCATAGCATGTACTCTGATAAAACAATTATTTGTGTGTGTGTGTGTGTGTGTGTGTGTGTGTGTGTTTGTTTGTTGTGTGTGTGTGTGTACTTGTTTATGCTACATTGAGGGGACCAAATGTCCCCACAAGGATGGCAAAACCTGACATTTTTGACATTGTAGGAACTGGCCTGTGGTCCCAACGAGAGAAAAAAAAAAGATACAAAATAGTAAATTATGTTTATCTAAAAGTGTAACAATAGAGCTAGTGTTGGGTCAAGGGATAGAAAATTTAGTTTGGTCAGTATAAAAGTAATCGAAGTCTGTGGAAAGTCCCCACAATTGACAGAAACAAATGTGTGTGTGTGTGTGTGTGTGTGGGTGTGTGTGTGTGTGTGAAGATTTACAAAATAGCTGAATTGCTATAATTGTATTAAAATGTATTATATACTGTGTTGTTTTGTTGTTGAAATGTAATTGTTTGTTGCAATACAAACAAAACATACTTAAATTATTCAGAAACTTTCCTAATGTAGATGGAGATGAGACTTGTACTGTAGTAGTCTGGTCTCTTACAGCCCAGACTTTGGTCCACATATACTATAATAATCTTTTCTGAACAGATGAAATGTCCTGAAAGGTGAAAGTTATCTTTAAGATTTGCGCTGATCTTAAGGTGTTACTGATAAGAGACCCACTTGAAAATGTTGAGACAAAAAATATAATCGTACCATTTTTCCTCTAGATCCCCCTCAAAATACCTCGGTGTCCATCAGTCCATCTGCTGAAATAAAGGAGGGAGATTCAGTGACTCTGAACTGTAACAGTGACTCAAATCCTCCTGCTCTGAACTTCAGCTGGTTTAAAGAGAATCAAAGCTCAGCTGTTGGATCTGGACAGAGTTTCATCATCTCCAGCTTTAACTCCAGTCACAGTGGACGCTACTATTGTGAGGCTCAGAATCAATATGGATCTCAGAGATCAGCGTCTGTCTCTGTCTCTGTTAAAGGTATTCACTATAAACAGACACTCCTGTGCTCGTCTTGTTGAAAGGTCTGTCCATTCCCTATCTATGTTGACCCTATGTTTAAAGACTTTAATAAAAAATAAAGGATCTCGTCGTTGCCTTTCCTCTCAGGTGGTGACTGGAATATCTTGTATACGATTGCTGTCTGTGTCACTACTGCAGTTACAGCTGGATTTGTGCTTTTGTTTCTCATCATCATCATTGTGCACAAAAGGTCAGCGAGCAGAATATTTAAAAATTGTAGCATATTCAGAAACATGACAGATTCTCACATTTCACTGAATCATATATATCCAGTCGAACTATTTTAAAGCGACACTGTTGTATCTACATGTGTTTTTGGCAATGTTTTTTTTAAGTCTTTTACATTTTTAACAACTTGTACATATGCATTTGTCCTCAAATATTTAACAACAGGACTAAGAATAGAAATAATGACCCTAAGGACACTGAGCAAAAAAAGGTGGGTAATTCTACACTGTAAAAAAAAATACTACATTTAGAAAAATAGATTATGTCTTGGTAGTAATTTACCTGTATTTTCTGTTAAATAAACAAACATTTCCTTTAACTTTAATAATCAAACCAATGCAATGCATAATTCAAAATATGAGTAAAACACCTGAATAAATCCTGATTTGACAATCATTTATATGAGGTTATAGGTTATCATTTATATAACACACTTTCAAACACTGCAAATGTGCAGAGCTGAATGTTGTTGCATTGCAGTAAAATCACAAAAGAAGTGAGAGTTAATGTCAGAATGATTCTGTTGCAGACGTCTGCAGGAAAGTCCTCTGAATCCAGAGATGTTGAAAATACTTCTGTCAGAGATGATAGAGATACAGACACAAAGAAACCTGAAGAGAAGGAGATTGAGTACGCCAGCATTACAATTCACCATCCAGCCAATGCAGCCAAGTGAGAAAACATCAGTTATTCTGTCTTAACATAAATCAGTGCTATTTGCAATATCTTCTTATAGAAAACCACGCAATATAATAAACCATGAGATCACATTATTGTTTCATGCAACATGCATTAAAGCCAGTCTTTGCGCAGCAGCTTTAAAAGTCTGCTAGCTTCATCAAGTCTCATGCTCTGTGATGATCTCACTCTCGTTTATGTATTTGCCATTTCTGCAGATCTGCTGCAAGCCAAGAGACAGATGTATCAGTGATTTACAGCAGCATCAGATGATCCAGACTGATCGAAGTAGATCCAGACCATAATAAGGATGAATTAGTTTAATTGATTTGATTGATATTATTTTCTTTCATGTAATCATGTTTTTGAGTGTGCATTGTTTATTAAGCATCTGCTGCTCCATCTTAGTTAAAACGCTGATGCCTTACATCTCTAGTAAGCCAAATAAACAAGCAAACAGTGTGTAGTTTATATAGTGTGAGGCATTTTTGATCTCTCTCTCTCTACATTTCTAGACATTTGAAGGATTTGCTATTTTGTTTCTCATTCACAGCAAAAATGTAATGTTGCAAAGTAAAATACATAGGCTTTTATTTACCTGTATTAATTCAAGACCAGAGCACTGCAGGAACATGAACACGTGTGAGTCATGTTGATCAAAGTAAGAGTCACACCTGCGTGCAAAACTATTTTTCATCATTTTCAGTGACATACAGCCAAATATGGTGACTCATAATACTCAGAATTCATGCTCTATATTTTACCCGTCCAAAGTGCGCACACCGTGAACACTCACCCGGAGCAGTGGGCAGCCATTTATGCTGCGGCGCCCGAGGAGCAGTGCCTTGCTCAAGGGTCTCACCTCAGTCGTGGTATTGAAGGTGGAGCAAGCGCTGTACATTCACTCCCCTCACCTACAATTCCTGCCGGCCCGAGACTTGAACTCGCAACCTTTGCAGTACTACTCTCTAACCATTAGGCCACGACTTCCCCGACTCTAAACTTACAGAATGTATTACCATATTTCCTGCGCTAATAAAAAGGTACAAACTCTTCAGTGATTTCAGAGTCTTCCCTTGTATTGAACACTGGGCAGTTAATATCACGTACTTCTCACACATTTAGTAAATTGCTAATCAGGGCTGGGGAGTAACGAAACGTGCCGTGCAATGCCTACCTGCTACAACATTTCTCTCAGCATCGAAGGATTCAACTTATAATCTGAAAAAGCATCTTGAGGGAAGTTGTTCTTGATCTTTGAAATTTTGTATCCAGTAACTAGTTTTTCTATTTTCTCATATTTTGAGTGTTGAATGGCTATCATTACGTTTAATACTTCTAAAAATTTTATTGAAAAAAGGACACCAAATTCTCCTGTAATTCACACTTTGTATTCAGTTAAGAGATCCAGACGAATCAAGCATGAAATAAATGTTTATAAAGTCAAACGATAGCTTTGTGTGCTTTTTGAAAGAATAAAGACTTCAAGTTCATCTGTAATGTTCAAGAACAGATCATCTTTGGCATACTAGTTCATGATTCGATTCGTGAACAGATGATTCTTTTGAGTCAATATTTGAAAAGAATCAATTCTTTTGTTTAACGAAACCAGTGTGAATGGTTCACGTTAAACTAGATAGATCTGGGCCATGTTTCCCAAAAGCATCATTAGCGAACTGTGGTTGTTAAATGACGTTGAACTATAACGACATTACTTGTTGTTTTGGCTACTTTTATGATATGTTTGGTGTGTTTGGATTAGTTTTGAAGCTTGGAATGCAGCATGAAACAGCACAGAATCCCATTCAATGTATTCAAATTAAATTTTCATTGATTGGTAGATTTAAATGACATAACATTTTTTTGTTGTTCATAGAAATGCAGTGGAAAACTGATGCAAAGAAACACTACATCTTGTAGATGTCACTTATTTAGAGTTGGAAAACATCAAAATAAGACTTCAAGTATATGTTCCCTTGTATTATATATCTTAAGTTTTTCTAAGTATTCTAAAGTATTTAGATTACGTTACTAAATCTGATTAATCAATGAAATACATAACTGATTTTGTAATCTGTAGTGAAATACATTTTAAAAGTAACCTTCCCAGCCCTGCTAATAATACTAAAGCTAAAGAGTGTGACAACTAACCCCACTCTCCAGAAATCTGCACTGTTAGACGTTTCTGTCATTTCTACAGTTATTGTCTGTATATCAGTATAATACTGCAAATTCCCTTCACAGTAAATAACTGTAACACCCTTTGCATCATGGGAATTTTCTGTGACGTCAGACCTAACATACAGAGACTTACTGTATTTGTTTTAATTGCTGTATGCTATTGTATTTGCTGTGTTTTGCTCTTTGGCACCATTCTATTGAGGTTGTTTTATTTTCCTCATTTCTTACATTTGGATTGACACGATTTGCCCTACACCGTGTCTACAACACCACAACAGCTTGAGACTGACGACACTGGAAGTGTTACATCACTTGAAATGATTGGAAAATCCATTTGTCCTTCGTGTAAGAAACAGCACGAGCACTTGGAGTACATCTGTACATAAGAAATATACCAGGGCATCATTTACATTTACATTTATGCATTTAGCAGACGCTTTTATCCAAAGCGACTTACAGAGCATTCAGGCTATACATTTTTATGTCAGTATGTGTGTTCCCTGGGAATTGAACCCACAACCTTTTGCGTTACTAACACGATGCTCTACCACTGAGCCACAGGAACATATCCAAGCATCACTTTACTGTCCGCATACACTGTAGATATTATATATAAATGGTTCTATATTGTCTTTTGTTGAGTCACGCCGCATGCGATTTTGCCTGGGAATGATGCGCCTTACAATGCACCTTACGAGAGAATAAGACCATCAAGCAAGGTAAAAATGTATGTTTGTCTGTGTGTTTGTGTCAGATTTTTTATCACCAGTTTAACCAAGTAACATTTACCCATCAACATGGCGGTAACAAACTTTACTATGATAAACTGCACTGTCATTTCAAACGAATTGTCAGATTACTGAAGTTATCAAATTAAAATTATTTTTAATGAGCCACGCTTATCTTCTATTAACATTAAGTTAACTAATGTGAAATTTAGTTCAGTTATTAGTTAATTTTGACCAGTAGCCTATTGAGAAAATAGAATCCTATGTTTGCTAGGTTAAACAAGTTTTATGGCTAGTTGTCTTTCTAGTTTTATAATTAGTTTGTCATAGTTTTTAATGGAAAATAAGATTTACTGCATGTTTTGCATATGTGTTTTAAAGACAACTGCAAAATGAAGCATCAAGAAAGACATGAGGTTTGCATTGTAAAAGTGTGCCATTTCTACTTCTTGTTTTTCAGAGAAGACATTTCTGTCACTGACAAAGTGGATGGTGAGCAAAGGTGGTGGCCACGTTTTGGAGCAGCACCTGGGATTTGCTGATGACTGTATTCTTTGGCGGATTGTCTTTTTCCCCATTTATGTTTCCTAAATATTATTTGTGAGGATAAATCCAGAGGATACAACATAATGCATTGCAAAATATCCTAAGACAGGAAAAATGGTGAAGATGCACTGTTCCAGCATCGGATGTCTGTACTTTTAAGTGTTATACATTCAATGTTTTAAATAGATTTTTTTAAGTTTTAAAGTTTTAATTGAATGCCTGTAGTACATATGTAAAATAAAAATAAAATTAATTGTATATAACAATGATAAAATTGAATGAAATCTATATTAAAATGGATTAAAAACAGTAATATACTGATGAATTGGATCAGTAATTTATTGTAAAACAGTACAGTTTGTAACCGTAAATCAAATACAGTTTGCTACTGTAAATCTTAATTACAGTAACTTACTGGCAACTGTGTTTCCAAAAACCCTTTGAAATGTCTAACAGTGTGAATAGATTTGGGGTGATACATTTTCTTTTCTTTTCTTTTCTTTTCTTTTCTTTTCTTTTCTTTTCTTTTCTTTTCTTTTCTTTTCTTTCTAAACTCAGTAAACTGCTTTATTGTAAACTCAAAAAAATCTAAACTAAACTAAACTAAACCTGTCCAATTCGGCTTTGTTGGTACCATGAAGCTGATCATCAACTTTCTCTGTCAACTTAGGCTTGACCCTGAGTTAATGGAGCGCGTGGACATGATTGTGTGACATCAGTAATGAGCTGCCAATCACATGCCTTGAAACTGTAATTCACTTCTCGAGAGTCATTGCGATTCACTACCAAATATTAAAACTTAAAGAAAACATCTTACCATATAAGTGCATGTAAAAGTTGTAAAGTAAGTTTATAGAGTTGATGCAGATGACTACTGTGCGAAGTCCCCTCATGCTTTAAACACACCACCATCATCCCGTCCCAAAGAAACCCAAAATTACTGGACTTAATGACCACAGACCTGCGGCTCTAACGTCTGTGGCCATGAAATTATTTGAAAGATTGGTTTTGGCCTATCTAAAGGACGTCACTGGACCCTTACTGGACCCCCTGCAGTTTGCCTAGAGAGCAAACAGGTCTGTGGATGATGCAGTCAACATAGTACTGCACTACATTCTGCAGCATCTGGACAGACCAGGGACTTCTGTCAGGACCACTATCCTCAATGATAGATAGATACTTAGCATAAGAGAAGAGCAGCAATAATAATACCCCCCCCCCCCCCCAAGGGTCAACAGAACAGAACTAAGCAGATATAATTAATGTACTTAATTACATTTAGGCCACGTACACACTGTAACTTTCAGGAGTGACAACCGCATTTAAATGCAGGAGTGAGTCCCGTAAATTATCGTTCCATGTGTGTACGGAACAGCACTCACTGCATTTGTAACCACAGCAACATCTGTCGTCTTGCAGGAGTGAATACAAGTTTAGCCGTTCGTTATGAGCCATTTTTTGACTAAAGACAGTTTTTGTCCGTCGATTTTAACTAAACTACCACTAATAGACATGCGGTGTTGTGTTTATGAGCGCGAGGCTGCTTAGAGAGCTCTGTCTTGCAGTGTTGCCATGTCCTCATGTTTTCAAGCATGTTGTTTGGTCTTAGCTCATAAAGACAGGCACTTTATGGAGTTAATAAAGTGGTCTGTCGCGGATATGAGATATATTTATTTTTATTTTGGTGTTATAAAACAAAGCATTTTCGTTTTTTAGTGTTTTTTGTGCTTATCCTTGTTGCTTGTTGTTTTTGTCTGTGAAGATCTGGCAACACTGACACTTTACCGCATGGCTCATGAGCGCAGCTAGCCCTGTGCTGTTAAGACTTATTTCACTGTTGTCTGTTGTTTTCTTGCATCTCACATACAGACGAATACATGGATGCACGTTCAAATACGTCATTAACAACTAGTTGTTCAGTTCGGTTCTGTACACACTGCGTAGAATTTCTGTAAATGCGGTTGTCACTACCTGTATTTTTTGGGAGTTAATGCGGTTGTCGAATGCGGTTGTCACTCCCGTATTTTAGTGAATTGTGTGTGTACAGAAAGCGATTAAGGAGTAAAAGGTGAACTGACAACCGAATTTAGCTGCAGTGTGTACGTGGCCTTAGTGTAACACATTACTCAAGATTAGGGAGTCTGATTTCAACAGGAATGTCAGAAGCCAAGCCCTGACTGTGGCGAAAGGAGGAGTTGGGGATGGAGGAGGCTAAATTGCTCCCTGAGCAAGCAAGCTGCTGAATAATACAGCATAGCGCTTATGTAGTGATGCTGTGATAGGTGTTATATTCCTATAGGTAGTTGTGATCAGCTGAGAGTCAGCTGATGCAAGCTTGACTCATGTGACCTGCCAGAACTAACGCTACGCTTGATTTATATGAGGATCCTGTATGTAGACTTCAGCTCTGCTTTTAACACCATCATCCCATCACTCCTCCAGCCCAAATTAACTCAGCTCTCCGTCCCCATCTCCACCTGCCAGTGGATCACCAGCTTCCTGACAGACAGGCAGCAGCTAACGAGGCTGGGAAAATACACATCCAGCACCCCCACCATCAGCACTGGAGCTCCTCAGGGCTGTGTTCTCTCCCCACTGCTCTTCTCTCTGTACACAAATGACTGCACATCTAAAAACCCCTCTGTCAAGCTCCTGAAGTTTGCAGACGACACCACACTGATCTGCCTCATTCAGGACGGCAACGAGTCTGCTTACAGACAGGAGGTGAAGGAGCTGGCTGTCTGGTTTGCTGTCATTCTGTTGCACTGTGGAGCTTTTGTCACTATAAATTCCTTGTATGTGTAAACATACCTGGCCAATGAAGCTCATTCTCATTCTCATATGATGACTGGTGCTGTGTTTGTAACATAGACGTATGTAAAATAATACTGCAAAACAAATAACTTTTGAACACAATGAGAATAAGCAATGTACTGCATTTCAAAAATATTTTGATAAAAGAAATGTAAATATTTGTATTAATCTATATTTTTCTCCTTTCTCTTGCTGTGGTTTTGTGCTAAATGCCTGAGAGTTGGCAGATCTGGCTTTTGATTCCATGACAGATGAGTTAAAAATAGAATACTGTCTGAAAGTAGCATTCGGTAGTCAGATGGAAATGAATGTCTTTGACCAACTCTTTTCAATTTTGATTTAATTTCTACAGATAAATTGACATCCTAACAATGAATATTAAGACTCATTTGAATAAAAATAGGAAGTGTTATAACCACTGCCAACTCTGCTGAACACGTCTTTTCTGTCTTCAGACTCATCATTTGCTCACAGGGCACCGGTGAAGAAAGCTAATGCGAGCAAGGTAAGAGAGTTTATTTGATAAAGAGTGTGCAGAATGTGGGATGTGAAAGAGTAGAACATGATGTAAGACTAAATGTCTGTGTTTATGAGTGGGCCGCTCTTATAGTTGAGTACCGAGTTATACCATACAGGACCTTAGTGGAGCCCCGTATGACATCCTTACTGTTTGTTCTCACTGAGGACAAGCCGTTTCTTAAACAACAGATGGTCAGATCAGATGAATTATGTGAAAAAATAGTGTTTCTTTAAAAATAACATGACATCCAGAAACATGATCCAGCGAGTAACTACTGATCACATGAGGTTCAGATCAATTAGGAACATCTGCCACTGTTTTGAGGTTATTGTTACAGAAGAACGTTTAGAAAAATCAATTAGATGTATTTTGTTAATTTTAATGAGAGTGAGTGAGAAGACATGTATAACATCTCTATTGGTGCATAAATGAAGACGCTGCTTATTTAAGTTTGGTAAATAAGTTCAGGAGACACCAATTTATTTAATTTGCAAACTTGTAGACATTTAATACTGTAATGAATATGATTTGTTAAGATGAACTCTTCATTTGCGTGATCACAGTTTAGCAGTTTTAACACCTTCATGTCTCTCATGATTTTATCAGACGTTTGGGTGTTAGTGAGTCAGCAAAACAGCACGTTTCTGAGCAGCAGAACTGTTACATTGTACTAAACATGGGTATTGTACTACATATGGATTATATATATGTGTGATTATTTCAGTATGCTGTAGTTAAATGTAATCTTCTGTTTTAGGTCTTTGAAGGGTCTCGTGGTGATGAAGATCAGAATGATTCTTCCTCTTCCTCTAATCTTTCTGTTGATGGCCTTTGGTGAGTGATATTTGTTACAGTAGTGCTTACAGTTTGATTTATTATTTTTAATATGCATGAAATGTCTATTCTACACTTCATCAGTCATGGGAAGGGCACACCAATCAGAAACGCTGTCAGAAATACCAGCCTGTCAATCATTCTCACTGACTTTGGGTTGGCTGATATATATATAGAGGGTGGGGCTTTAGACAGAGTGCATGTGGTTATGTTGGCAAAATGTCTGACGTCACTTTAAATTCAGCGCCTTTAAATGGTTGATGTGCTCGGTTTGGACAGTTCTGTGTCAGTGTGATCACTTCTGCTTTTCTGCAACACCCTCCTGCAGTACTTTTCACACTGTGTGCGTGTTTCTCTACAGCAATGAATGATTCATATTATTTAGCTATATGTGTGAATAATTCAAGCTTTACTGCTCTGTGTTTTGTGTTTCAGGAGTTTTTGGAGAAAAGTGGAAAGTGACTTATGAAACTAAATCAATAAGTGCTCCTAAAGGATCCACAGTAAACATGTCATGCTCGTATAGATACCCTCAGAAGTATACACTGAATGATACATTTTGGATAATGTGTGAGAAAGATGACAAAACAGAAAATATGACAAGTTTAAAAGAATATCCCGAGTATAAAGACAGGGTTGAATACATTGAAGACAGACAGAAAAAAACTGCCGTCCTCAGACTGCACAACATCACTGAAAATGACGAGAGAGTGTATTGTTTCAGATTAATAACTAATACTGAAAAAGAAAAATGGTTTGGTCAACCAGGAATTCAGCTTAAAGTTTCTGGTAATCCACTTCACTCTTTCATTTCTATTAATAATTTCATTTCTTGGTCCTGGTTTGATTGATATGTTTCTCTAGTTCTCCAGGTAAAGGCACCGTGTGGATAAAGATAATGAAATGGCTAATTACACTTACATTTAGTGATGGGCAGATGAAGCTTCATGAAACTTTAAGCTTGGTTAACAAAAGGGATATTTTCTGGAGGCTTCATTTGCTCACAATACAGAGAGTTTATACTCTTTGGCCAGCAGGTGGTATTATGAGCAAATTAAGCCTTTTGTGAACCAAGCTTAAAGCTTCATGAAGCTTCATCTGCACATCACTTCTTACATTCATTCATTTATTAAAGTCTAATTCCAAACCTTCGTTTTGTTGCCAATACTGGTATCTTGAACTGATTTACAAACAGAAATGATTCCAAATAATCTTTATATTTCAGGTCCTCCAAAGAGTGTCTCGGTGTCCATCAGTGCGTCTGGTGAAATAAAGGAGGGAGATTCAGTGACTCTGAACTGTAACAGTGACTCAGTTCCTTCTGCAGAAATCAGCTGGTTTAAAGAAGGAAAGTCTGTAGGATCTGGAAGAATCTACAGCATCTCAAAGATCAGCTCTGAACACAGTGGAGAATACAAGTGCAGATCCAGAAATAAACATGGAGAGAAAGACTCTGATGCTGTGAAGCTGAATGTGATGTGTGAGTGATGCTGGACCAAGAACTGAGAACAGATCCTCTAGTCCAGTGTGTTTTGAGATTGCTGATGGCATATTTAATTCATTTATATTTCAGATCCTCCAAAGAGTGTCTCGGTGTCCATCAGTGCGTCTGCTGAAATAAAGGAGGGAGATTCAGTGACTCTGAACTGTAACAGTGACTCAAATCCTCCTGCTCTGAACTTCAGCTGGTTTAAAGAGAATCAAAGCTCAGCTGTTGGATCTGGACAGAGTTTCATCATCTCCAGCTTTAACTCCAGTCACAGTGGACGCTACTATTGTGAGGCTCAGAATCAATATGGATCTCAGAGATCAGCGTCTGTTTCAATCTCTGTTAAAGGTATTCACTATAAACAGACACTCCTGTAATGATCATGTTTAAATGTATTAAGGGTATAGTCTATCCACTCTCTAACTATATCTATCATCCATATGTTTAAAGACTTTAATTAAATAAATATTCTTGTCATTGCCTTTCCTTTTAGGTGCTTGGAGTATCATGCATATCATTGGTTTGTATGCCACTACTGTCCTCGCAGCTGGATTTGGGATCCTGTTTCTCATCATCATCATCATCATCATCGTCGTCATCATTGTGCGCAAAAGGTGAAAAATCCTAAAAACCTGAATTTGTCTTGCAGATCATTTCAGTTCTGATCAGAGAATATTAGAAAAATATGGTGACATTGTAAATTTGTACATTTAGCAAACTATATTTCAATGTAAATATTTATCAGATTGCAGCAAGAACAGTTTTAGGTTTTTAAATTAACTAAATCAGACTTTGATAAAAAGTTGCCCATTCTTTAACAACAGGAAGAAGATAAAAAACAGTGGCTCTCAGGACACAGACGATCATTTAAATGGCTCTCAGGACATTGAGCCAAAAAAGGTAAGGTTGAGCACTGATGCCATTATTTCTGAAACACAGAAATATTAAATCTTATATAAATATTGATAATAAAATACACAATTGCAAGAATACTAATGTGGCAAACATTTAATGGGCCTGCATGTGAATTGATTTTTCACATATTATGACATTTATAAAACTTTTTTTGATGTGAGGAGCTGATTTGTATTTTTTTTTATTGATTTAAATTAACAAAAGAAGTTGAAATAATATGATCACTCTATTGCAGACATCTGCAGGAAATGCCTCTGAATCTGGAGATGATGACAAGATACTCTATGCTTCTGTCCAGTCTCACAAAAAAAAAAAAGACACAAAGAAACCTGCAGAGGATGAGATCCAGTACGCCAGCGTTACAATTCACCAACCTGCTGCTGACGCCAAGTGAGAAAGTTTTATTTCTGTCTTGATCTTCATGACCTTGCATGGCCTCTATTTAATATAAGACCCCAGTTTACACTGCTATGTTCAGTTTCTACAGACATTAAAAGCCAGTCCTTACATAGCAGTTCTAAAACATCTTTTCAACTTCAAAATGCACATGTTGATCATATGTTTTCTGTTTACAGATCTACACCGGGTCAAGGGAATGATCTGTCTGTGATTTACAGCGGTATCAAAAGATCTACTTAACTAAATCATCTAAACCAGACCATAATAAGAAATCACTTTCTTGCTTTAGTATTTGCATTTTATTGAATCATGTTTATTTTGTGCATTATTAAACATCTGCTTAAGTTAAATGCATCGCAGCCCTTGTAAACCAAAGCCAACTAAATAAACAAACCAACACGAAACACAGAGTTTGGTCCAAGAACCATCTGATAATAGGACCTGTAGGATATATATATATATATATATATATATATATATTTACATGTGTGTGTGTGTTTTGACATTTTACTTCTCATTTACTTCTCAAGATGCAGTTCAAGCAAGTAAAGTAAAACATAATCTTTCTACTTTTGTACAATGTAAAACACAGATGCTTTTATTTCTACCAGTACTTAAATCAAACCCAGAGCACTGCAGGAACATGAAGACGTGTCAGACATAGTGATCAAGAGACCGTGGCATCTACTCAACTGTGGGGAAACTCTCTTTAATGTATTGTGATATTTCCTGCGCTAATAAAAAGGTACAAACACTTCAGTGATTTCAGAGTCTTCCCTTGAATCTTAGACTGGCCAGTTAATATCACATACTTCTCACGTGTTTAGCAAATGGGTAAAAATAAATAAACATGCTACAATAATACTAAAGTAATTGTGGCTAACTAAGCCCAGTCTCTGCTGAAAAGAAACCTGGATCGATTTGTGTTGCAAATGTTGCTCTGTAAAAAAGAAGAAACGCGTGAACGTCCCTCAACAAATCACGGGTCTGAGGAAGGCAATGTGTCTTTCAGTTTAAAATGACCTGTTTTGAGTTTCATAAAACACAATATTATTTTGGAAATTGTTTGATATCATGTTAAAATGTGTGTTTAAAAGTTTCATCACTATATGTTGAGGATGATGAACCGAGTACAGAACTTAAAGCTATCTGAACAGGCAAGTTTGATTGATGAATAATGTTTTACAACCCTTTCTTGTTTCACATATTAGGAACTGTTTTTTTTTACACTAATCTCAGGATGGTCTAGGAATTCATTAAATGTAGGAGCAGTAAGCTGTATTGGCTAAATAATGTAATAACTCTACACATTTCCCCATTTAAAATGAAACAACCAAGTAGCATTCATTGTTGTTTCACATGCAAACATTAGGCTACATCCAAAAGGGACGTGTTTATTTACACAAATAATGTCGTGATCATATTTCCAAGTTACTTTTTGAATCTTGTACTGTACATATGATTTTTGCCATACTGTTCAGAAATGGTGTTGATGTCCAGACAGATCGGATAGATTTCCATATGTAGCTTCTCCCTGGGTAGTGTCTAACAGTAGGTTCTGGTAGATTGGCTCTGATTGGCTCTCATCATTAAGTGTGGCACTGGATTTCTTAATGGTGGCGTATGATCTGTCACCAGGAGTGTTCTGATAAACAAAGCATCGTTCTGTTGTTAATGAGCAGTTAAAGTGGCTTATAAAGTACAAGCAGAAGTTATGATTGTGGTGGCTCAGATCCTATGATGTTTCTGTGCTCCACTCACCTCCTCGCTGTGATGGGAATTGTATATAGATATATCAATAACACGTCCTGAAATAAAGCAAACAATACAGTTTTTAAACTGTTTTATAAAAGTACAGTTTTGGATGTAGCATGTAAATGTTTACACACTTGACTTCTTGACTCTCTTTCTGCACTGACAAACAGTGACCAGTCCAACTGCACACATGATGACCGTGCTGGCCAGACCAGCAGCAGCGTAAGGGATGTAATATAAAGGCACTGGGAATATATGGGCAACTGAGGATGAATTGTTGTGTTCAGCACCTGTATATTATATAGAAACCATTTGGGTAATACATTTTTGATTTTCATTACACATCATATGTGAAATATCAAGATACATATAAAGGGGTAATAACTTGCCTGTGTTTTTGCCTGCTGGACCAGATTCTTTGACAAAGCCTTTAAACAGAGGACTCAACAACATCAGTACACCCTTATGATAGAATGCATGCAATGAAATAAGAGGTTTGACTACCTGATGATGTCAGTGAGAGTGTGCTGTTCTTAGTGGTTGAAGGTATGAAAACAGAGTGTCTTGGTTTAGTCAAATGCATTTCAGTGCTTGTTTGTGTTTCCATCATCCTGTGATGAGTCACTTCTTCCACATTTCCAGTGTTGGCTATTTGTAAGTTTTAGAGTAATATCAAAGACATGTCTATATTTCTGGTGTCAGCCTAAATAATAGCTCTTCAAAACTTCTTATTTGGCCATTTAATATGCAACAACATGGTAGTACTGCAACTGTAATATCGGTTTTAGGAATATAAGAATAATCATCTTGCAGTGTAACGAAATGCATAATATTGCTCATCATTCTTACCTTTAGATACTGTTAGTTTGACTTTCTTAAATGTGTCTGGACCAGATCTGTCCACTGCACACCAGTAAATGCCAGAGTCTGACTCGTGTAGATCAGTGATGCTCACAGTGAAGCTTCCAGCTCCGTGATCCTTCAGTGTGTATCTTCCTTTAGGTGTCTGGTCAGATTTCACTAAAATATCTCTGTGGTCACATGGATCTCTGCAGAAATACTTTATATTGGTTGCAGCCCAGCCATGGGAACATGTAATTGTGATGTTTCCTTCACTGTATCCTTGTCTAGAAATGTCACCAGTAGTTGAATTAAATTCTGTTAGATAAACAAATGTCTGTTAGGGTTAGGGAGTTTGTAGGGACGTGTTGGTACTGTCAGTTCCTCTTCAAGACACTTTGGTTTCAGTTATTCATTTGCAAAAAGTTACTTACTGTTACACTTACTTTACTCATGGTCTGACAATATTACAATAGGAAGTGTGAATGCTTCACAACCACTGTATTTATTTCCTGTAAATGTGATATTTACAGCACAGATAAAAAAACCTTCAGTGCACCTTCAGTGTATTTTTTTGTGCACTGTGGCTCTCTAGAACCAAACTTGCCTATACTCTTGGGTCAAAGAGATAAGGCTAACACACATTTATGACTTTTCTCTGTGTGTTAGCTACTATGACCTCCTGTAATCAGCTAGAGGTTATTGCTGTTTTTCACCCATGTCTAAATTTGGGTTGTGCACAAATTTAGACAACCTAACCTAACCCTAACCCTACCCTAACCCTAACCCTAACCCTAACCTAACCCTAACCTAACCCTAACCCTAGCCCTAATCCTAACCCTAACCCTAACCCTAGCCCTAATCCTAACCCAATCGTTAGGGTTCGATCATTGTTTTATATATATGTATATATATATATATATATATATATATATATATACACACATACATACAGTGCCTTGTGAATGTGTTCATACCCCATTTATTTACACATTTTTTTCACGTTTTGTAATGTTAAACTGCTTGTTATTTTTTTTCCACATCAATCTACACTCCATACATTGTAATGACAAAACAAAAACAGAACTGTCACAACTTCGTTAATTTCGTAGAAATGAAAAAAAAAACTGAAATAAGTACATCGCTTAAGTATTCAAACTCTTAAATCAGTACTTGGCTGAAGCACCTTTACAGCCTCAAGTCCTCTTGGGTATGATGCATCAAGATTTGCACATCAGTATTTGGCAATTATCTACAATTTTTCTCCTCACTTCTCAAGCTCTGTCATGATGGATTGGGCAGACACACATTTTCAGGTTTCTCCAAACATTTGATTGGGTTCTAGCTCAGGTTCTGGCTGGGCCACTCAAGGATATCACATTGTTGTGTATAAGCTACTCTTGCTGTGTGCTTAGGGTCACTGTCCTGTTGGAAGGTGAACCTTCTGCCCAGTCTGAGATTCTGAATGCTCTGGATTGGTTTTTCATGAAGGCTATCTCAATATTTTGGTGCATTGAGCTTTTTTTTCTACTCCGATGAGTCCCTCAGTACCTGCTGCTGAAAACAGCACCATAGCACGGTGCTGCAACCAGCACACTTTAATTTTGGGATGGTACTCTGCAGTGCCTGGTTTCCTTCAAACATGATGCTTGAAATTGAGGTTCATCAGACCAGATAATATCGTTTCTCAGAGCCTGAGGTTTTTTTTAGGTGCTTTTTTGCTAAGTGTGTTTTCATGTGTCTTCACTGAGGAGAGGATTGAGTCTTGCCACACCGTCATAAAGCCCAGATCGGTGGAGTGTTGCAGTGATGTTAGTTCTTATGTAGGTTTCTCCCATCTGCATATATGATCATGGAGCTCAACTAGAGTGACCATCAGGTTCTTCATCACCACTCTAACCAAAGCCCTTCTCCATCAATTGCTCAGTTTGGCCAGGAGGCCAGCTCTAGGAAGAATCCTGGTTGTTCCAAATGTCTGACATTATGGATAATGGAGGCTACACACTTCTGTGAAACGTCAATGCAGCAGAATTTTTCTGAACTCTTCCACTGATGTGTGGCCTGATACAATCCTGTTTCTGAACTCTACAGGCAGTCCTTTTGACCGCAGGGTTTGGTTTTTGCTCTGATATTCATTTTCAGCTGTTAGACTTTTTATTAAATCATGTGCGTCTTTCTAAATCATACCCATTCAATTGAATTTGCCACAAGTGTAGTGTTTGCCACTTGAAGCGTAGTAACACCTACAAGCAATATGAATGCTCCTGAACTAAATTTCAACTGACCCAGATAAGGGTTCGAATACTTATGCAATGGAATCATTTAAGATTTTATTTTTAATACATTTGCAAAGATGTTAAAAGCCATTTTTGTTGCTTTGCCATTATAGAGTGCAGAAAATGTAATTTAAAGCAATTTAGCATAAAGCAGCAACATGAAAACAACAAAACATGAAAATGAAGGGGTATGAATACTTTCGCAAAGCACTGTATATATATATATATATATATATATATATATGAGGCACTTACATTAAGTTTGTTAGACTCACTAAAGTACATGGATTTTAATTAATTAAGCACTGTTCATAATAAAACCAATGTTTTTTTAAAGTAGATAAAACATGTTTTTCAGAGTACTTAATCCCTTTAACATTTTAGCATTTCATCTGACATTCCACACTGTATACCACTGGCTAATTTAAGGGAACCCTACATCTTTTTAGACTTACAAAAGATAAATATTGCTTTATCCAGGTTAAAAGTAGGCTACATTTAGCATGAGGTTTAATGTCGCAGTAACCCATAATTATATTAGGAAAAGCCCTAATATGGCCCTGAAGAAGATGAGGGCTCAGTGCTTTTAAAGGCTGAGGTCTGTGGAAAAACTTGCATGCTGTTTTACCTCCCTTCTTAAAACTCTTATATGCTTTCATTATCCAGCAAACTGAATGACACATGTATAAAGAGCTTACCTGACAGAAATATCCAAATCCAGAAACAACGGCGGAACTTCATTTTGAACAGGGATCCTATTATGTCCAGTCTATTCCAGATGTAGTTTTTAATGCTGTGATATTGACCGACTGTTGGCGATGTTGGCGCTCTGTTGTGCCATCAAGCACAGTAGTAAACATGTAAGCTGGTTTCTAGACACCCACACACTCATATTCAGAAGCTGACCACTTCCTCTTGATTCACTTTTGGTTTGAATGGACATTCCCTTTTCACACAGGACCAGGGTCAGGTTAGTTCTGCCTGTCATTGTTGATAATGTGAGTGTTGAGGTGTGCAGTCTGATTCTAGGCCCAGGTGAAATAACCCCTTCAGAGAGAGTCATGTGCTGCCTGTACATTAGTCAGAATGATTTTTCAGTGCTTAGGAAGTAGTGGGAATACTAAAAGCTGTTCTCCAAATTGTCGATTAGAAATACTTTTTCCAATAAATGATGTAGCGTGACAAAATGGTACAGTGTTGTTTTTCAGCAGCGTTGTTATACTGACTTAACCAAAGTCTGCCATAAATGGAGGATCAGCACCTGGAGACAACCTCTACAGTCCTGACCGTCAGCGGAGTCTAGGACACATAGATGAGCCCCAGAGACAGATCTCCAGTGAGGACCTCGTCACCTAGACATCCATCGGGGAAAGACCCCTGGAACCAGTGGACCACTTACACTCTGACTTTGCTGCAGTTGGAACAAACTACTGATTCGTCTGGCCGGAGGGGAACTGGCCCCCCGACTGAGCCTGGTTTCTCCCAAGGTTTTTTCTCCATTCTGTCACCGATGGAGTTTTGGTTCCTTGCCGCTGTCGCCTCTGGCTTGCTCAGTTGGGGACACTTCATTTCCAGCACAATCATCGACTTGATTGCACAGATATTATTTAAACTGAACTGAGCTGGACAATGCCACTACTAAATTCAATAATGAAATGCATTCAGCTGATAATTGAGTGTTAAATCCTGTCATTTTACATTATTGACACAATTTGCCTATTTTGATATTGTGCAGTGCTTTGTTTGACTTGACTTGTTAATATCACATTGCTTTGTTATTGTGAATGAGTGTCTATATATATATATATATATATATATATATATATATATATATATTATTAACGAGAGAGCACAAAGAAAAATCCTTCTTCTAAACCATGTCTTTTTCCACAGAATGACCAAAATTAGTCATTTTAAACTCGTTTTTTTTGGCAGAAACTACATGATAAAATATAGTTAGCTTTAGTTAGTGTAGTTTAGTAAACTGCTATCGAAAGAGTAGCTTGGAAAGACACGTAACATTCGCTACCTGCTTCCCTCATGAGCTGCCTCATTTTCACTTTCTTTGATATTTAGTTTTTTTCAGTTCATCTGGTTGTTTGCAGAAGTTTACAGAAGATTCCAGGAACTAATTATTGAATTAGACTTTTGTGTGTGTGTGAAGTTTATTCATATAGCAGACTTTTTTGCCTGATACAAACGATGAACAGTAGCAGATGAATAGAAACAATATATTGTCTTTATTTTTATTTTTTTATATTTAGAAAATTCACTTTATTTTAATTTTTTTATATATTTAAAAGTGCCTTTACTTAACACGATTGCAAAGTATGTAGACAAGAGAAAAAAAAACGAATAAAAAACAAATTAAACTTTTTATAATGTCTATTCAATAGCGTAACACACCTAATGCATATTATGCAGCTCCGACTGACAGACCTAGTCTTAGAAAGGGATGCAGCTCTTCTGATTAAGTTGGGATGATCGCTCTGACATCAAGATGCACAGGATGCTAAATGTCAAGAGCTAATATTTCATATTGGATAGTACTTGATTATTTAACAATAATCTTGCACTTTACAGGCTTGGTGAATTAAATGTACTTGTCTTGAACTTTAGATCTGAGATTGTTGGTCTAGAGACTGGTTCTCTGAATCGTATTAATTAATTTAGGCCTGGTTTCACAGACAGGGCTTAGACTGAGCCAGGACTAGGCAATAGTTCATTTAGGATATTTAAGTAATTTTTATTAACATGCCTTAGAAAAAACATTACTGGTGTGCATCTTGAGACAAAACAGAGGCACTGATATATTTTAAGATCAGTCATTGCAAGTTTCTTTCAGTTAACATCTCAGACTTACACTTTAGTCTGGGACTAGTCTAGCCTTGTCTGTGAAACAAGGGTTAGTCTTAGCAGACGTCTGCAACTTACACATGAAACCAGGGTATTAAAACAACTAAAACAGTTAGAAACTTTATAAATACTACATATACACATTACAAAAATAAAAATCATTTAGCAGACATTTAGTTTGTTGAAGTACTAAAATAACTCTTTTTTTAGTAATTTAGCAGACACATGCTAAAAAACCAACAACAGCTTACTTACACATAGTAAGAAATGGTTATAAAAATTGAAACAAGTAGTAGGAAAGAGGAGAAATAAAAAGTGATACTTATATCACTTATACCCGTCTATCAAAATACTAATTAAATTCAGCTGGACACAATTTCCTTTTTATCACAACAAATGGCCAAGCAAGTGCACGAGTCGACGAGTCGACGCTGACAAAGCACACGATACAGTACGAGACCAAACGTGATTTCAGCACGTCTCCACACAGTAAACCAAACAACCTTTAATGCAGCAATCAGAGATTCCCATATTCTTCATTTGATTGGACCGTGCTGAGCTCTAGATTCTGAAAGACTGAATCTGATTGGCTTTTTCTGACTTCAGTGTTCTGTAGATTTCATCTCTGCGCTGTTCTGTGCAAAAACAAAAGCACATTGTGGCTGCCAGGCATTTTTTTAAATGATGTAAAGATTGGACATTCGACAAGAGGCAAAGATGTTTAGTTCTGTTTGTGGTCAGTATCTGCCTCGCAGAAGCACTGGCAGCACTCACCTCTGAGGCGTTGCTGTTGCACAGCCTAAGAAAATAGTAAAAAGAGACACGATATTGGCTAATTATTTTAAAATTCAAATCAGGCATTGAGTTATTTTGATATTTAGCAGTCTGTGTGTGTGTGTGTGTGTGTGTGTGTGTGTGTGTGTGTGTGTGTGTGTGTGTACATGTGCACATACTTTCTGAGGTCTCGACTCTCTTTTTGCACTGATGAACAGTGGCCAGTCCAACTAAAAAATAAGCTCACTGCTATGACCAGACCAAAACATTTTCAAAATATTTCTTGTATTGAGCAGGAAAAACTAAATTATACACATGTGAGAAACATGAGGGTCAGCAAATGAAGACTATTTTACATTTGGGTGAATTATCTTTTTAAAAAGAGGAGAGCCTCTCAAGCAAAATAGTTCCTCCCTCTGTTACTTGACAGCCATGAATATGGAGAGAACTAAACTGACAGAATGATCCAGAGCCAAACAACACAAAATAACTTCATTTTGAGCTGTAATTCTGTTGTGTGAGAGCTTTCCGTTTTAACCGAGTAGCCTTTAAATCTCCAGATAATGGAGGCAATGGGGCATGAGTGTGTCTTCACAGCCCTGAAATACCACAGATGCTTGCAGATGACCACTTCCTTTGTAATGCATTGGTCTGAGCCGTAATGTTTCTGTCTGTATGTACTGATATGTTAGCACACTGAATGCATCTGTAATCTTACAACATCCTGTAATAGACATTAGTGGTTCTAGTTTAAGACAGACAGTGGCCACTGCGGACCTAATTCTGCCATCCCAGAATCACTTGTTGTTTTGGTGAAAAGATGTATGTTTTGAAATGGCCATCTGTATAAAAGCTTAATTATCGTATAGTCTACTGCATAGTATGCAGGTAAAATAATTTCAACATAAAATTATACATAGCAGCTTTAAAGATGACATTGATAAATACACAGCACAATACTAACTGGTTAATGCATGTAAATAGAATAATTATTTAGAAAAACACACGCAGGGACTATGATTATGAAGCTTTATTGGCATAACGGTAATGTTTACATATTAATAGTTGAACTGATATCTATGTATAAGGTTGTCCAAGATACAACCAAACAGCCATGCAAAGTATGATTACACAAAATAAAGCAATTGTCATCAAGTGAAACAAAAAATAAAAAAATCAGTCACAGCGCCCCTTGTGGTCACACAAAAGTATTCTTGTCATCTATATATTATTCATAAAATGATTTTTTTCATTAACATTTTAATATTTGAGCTCAAATATTTTTTAATATATTTTAACCATCAGATTTAGACCGATCTCTGAATTTCATTGCTTAACACTAGGATCAGAGATTTCCATAGAGTGCATGTGAATTCCCGTAGACTGAACTCTTTTGCTCTTGTCTGCTTGCAGTCCTGGTGATAGGTTTCATCTGTGTGCTGTTTGTCTCAGGAGTGATATTCTCATATACACGGTCGTCCTGCATCAAGAGAAAACACAAGTGCACTGGTTCATAGCAAAAACAATATGAGGCTGGGTGTTTTTGATGCTTATTAAGGTCAGTGAGTGATGTACACGGTCTTTGGCATCACTCACCTCTTCAGCTTTTCTTTCATTGGGCAGCGTGAAGCCTGTCAACAAGCATATGGAAATATTAATGCACAGAACCAGGGAAAACATAGTAATGGCTTGTGATGGTGAGATGAAGCTGCATAAAGCTTTACGCTTGGTTAACAAAAGGGTTAATTTCTGGAGGCTTCATTTGCTCACAATACCACCTGGTGGCTAAAGAGTGTAAAACCAGCAGATATATTACAGTCAGAGGTGTAAAGTCCAGGGATCAGAAAATAAAAGTCCTGCCATATATTTATTCCACCCATGAACTCAGCAGCTGATTTCACCAGAAGAGGAACCAAGTCATTCCTTTCTAGACACAAACGAGTCTCAAGTCAAATCCCAATTCCTCAAAGAGTTAATGTTAAAGTTAATGAGAGTTAAAGTTAATGAGATAATTAAGTGACCAAATGATGATTGAGCATTCGTGATGAACACCTGCTGTTATTGAGAATTACAGAGGATCAGATGTTGATGTTTTATTGGTGAAAATGACGCCACCATCATGAGATCAGTGTTTGCTTTATTTGAGCTTTTGGGCCTTTTAATAACTGAAAGAGGTTTGCTTTTAAGCAATTGTAATATTATTTCCCATCAAACATTTGTGCATTTGCACATACCTGAATTAAAAGCTTGAGGAAGCAAATGACATTACACTTTCTGCGTTTAAGTCACTTGAATGAACATCATGATGTTGTCTTTCTTTGGTTTATTGACTGAAATTCAGTTATCACAAAACTGCAAAAGTCGTATTAAACAAATGTCACCATAATGCTTAAATAGTAGAAAGAATAAAAGCTGTATCACTCAAGCTTTTTAGACATGAACTTTTCTCATACAATCCTCAACAATGGTGGCAATAATTATTCATGCTGCAGTGCATGATGGGAGTATTTACTAGCATGCATTATATAACTGAAACACAAAAGTTATTTTGGATGTAAACAGGTCAGCGCTTGATGATTATCTCATCATATGAAAACAGCTAATGGTTATTCACTGCACGGATCTCTCTGCTTTATAACAGTACATGCAGTGCTTCAGAGAGAGATCTAACACAAGAGGTCAAGGGTCAAGAGTGCAACTAAAGTAAACACTGATCTCATGATGGTGGTATTATTTTAACCAATAAAACATCAACATCTGATCCTCTGTCATTCTCAATAACAGAAGGTGTTCATCATTAATGCACAATCATAATTTAATTAGTCACTTAATTATTTCATTAACTTTAACTCTTTGAGGACTTGGGATTTGATTTGAGACTCATTTGTGTCTTGAAAGGAATGACTTGGATCCTCCTCTGGTGAAATCAGCTGCTGAGTTCATGGGTGGAATAAACACATGACAGGACTTTTACTTTCTGATCCCTGGACTTTACACCTCTGACTGTAATATATCTGCTTGTTTTACACTCTTTGGCCACCAGGTGGTATTGTGAGCAAATGAAGCCTCTAGAAATTAACCCTTTTGTTAACCAAGCTTAAAGCTTCTTGAAGCTTCATCTCGCCCTCACTAGTAATTGCTCTATTTAATTGTATTTAAATTAAATTGGTTTTAAAATGTTAATATAAGACAGGGTTTGTTTATATATGTGCACACACCTTCTGATATCTTCAATTTTTTCCTGTACTGATGAACAATGACCAATCCAACTGCAAATATGATCATGCTCAGACCACCGACTGCATATAGTACATACACTGTAGTCTTCACAGATGCTGAGGAAGAGAGTGAATGAGATTCTTGTATCATTAAAGGAGTAGTTAGGTTGTTTGGCCCGGACTGTATAGTCAGTCAGATACTGCCATCATCTGCATTGTTTCCCTTCAATTAGAGATGCATTGACTTAAAGAGAAGTAAAAAAAGAACAAAATAATACAAATGCAGGACTTTTAAACAGTACTAAGCATCTAGAGCTAAATATTTACTTAAAATAGGACAATTATGTTTAAAATACACTTGTAAGTACGTTGTTTTAGGGTGTTCCTTTATGGTGAAAATAACATTAATAAGATAATATAATAAGAAGCTAGTTGCTTTGTTACCTGTTGTCGAGAGAGAGTGTGTGGTGTCATCAGGGCTGGTATCTCGGATGGTTTGGCTTGCGGTGACGGATGGTGATTCTGAATGTGCTGCTGGTGAAGTTGTGAGTGAATCCGTGGACGTTTGTATGTCTTTGTACGGTTGTGTGGATGTAGTGATGCTTTCTCTTGGATCTATGTGTGGGGAAAATAATAATAATAAAGCATTAACACTGGGAAAAGTAGAGAGATGCTGCAAAGAATGTATGTCATTCTTACCTTTAGATACTGTCAGTTTGACTTCCTCATATGTGTTTTTAACAAATCTCTCCACTGCACACCAGTAAATGCCAGAGTCTGACTCGAGTAGATCAGTGATGCTCACAGTGAAGCTTCCATCTCCGTGATCCTTCAGTGTGTATCTTCCTTTAGGTGTCTGGTCAGATTTCACTAAAATATCTCCTTGTTTACATGGATCTCTGCAGAAATACTTTATATTGGATGAAGCCCAGCTGTGGGAACATGTAATTGTGGCACCTTTTCCAGTGTATCCATGTATATCAGTTCCATCTGTGGCTAAACCCCTAAACCCTGATTGATGAAATAAAGATGAGTTGTAAATTTTTTTGGGGGGGGGGGGGGGGGGGTTGGTGTGTGAAAGTGTGTGAAAGTGTCTAAGATAATCGCTTTCTAGAATCTACATGGAAAATCTAAGTTTAAAGATCTAATTTAAACAAGGACTGGATTTACCTCTTAATCATGTCTTATGGATATTTTTTTATTTATTTTGCGCCCCCTTCCCTGTTAATATATAATATTACTGCCCCAGTAATGTTGATTGTGCATTGTGCATTGTGAACTGACATATCAAGCCAAGTGCACACTAAAGTTTTAGTCTGCAATGAGAAGCTATATCAGGGATCCTCAAATCTGGACCATTCCTGTAGAGTTTAGTTCTAACCCTAATCAAACACACCTGAGCATGCCAATCACAGTCTTCAAGATCATTAGATCACACACACACACACAGATCTAATAATGACTGCAAGCACTGAACAAACATAAAGAGCAATAAAGCCAGAGATAAGCTAAATAATTTACATTTGTGCATTGGTAAAGAGACTTAAAGTGGTAAATAACCAGAGCTGACTAATGATGACAGGTAGGTGAGTTTGATCAGGGTTAGAGCTAAACTCTGCAGCAGACTGGACCTCCAGGGAAAGATTTAAGGAACCCTCAGCTATATGTTCTCTATTATTTAACATTAGAAACCAGCTCAGACCTCACAGACACGATCTTATGGCGCTTTTCCACTGCATGGTACGGTACGGTTCGGCACGGCTCGGTACGGCTCAGTTCGGGTCGGTTTGCGGTTCCACTGCAGTTTAGTACCGCTATAGAGTGGGCGGAATTATTCACGCGTCGTTATAATTGCGCCGCCTCTACTTCCGTGACATCATCGTAAACGCGCCACAAACAAACTCACAACAAAGAAAGGAGACGGAATAGTGTTCTTCATTCTCGCATGTGGATGTTTTAACAGCAATGGAGAGGTCTATGAGAACGCTTGTGATTTACCCCCAGCAGCAGAGACTGTGGTGACAGTGACACGGGCTGTAGATGAGGAGAGCAGGGATGTGTTTAAGAGCAATGGAGAGGTCTATGAGAACGCTTGTGATTTACCCCCAGCAGCAGAGACTGTGGTGGCAGTGACACGGGCTGTAGATGAGGAGAGCAGGGATGTGTTTAAGAGCAATGGAGAGGTCTATGAGAATGCTTGTGATTTACCCCCAGCAGCAGAGACTGTGGTGACAGTGACACGGGCTGTAGAGGAGGAGAGGGATGTGTTTAACAGCAATGGAGAGGTCTATGAGAACGCTTGTGATTTACCCCCAGCAGCAGAGACTGTGGTGGCAGTGACACGGGCTGTAGATGAGGGCAGAGATGTTTTTAACAGCAATGGAGAGGTCTATGAGAATGCTTGTGATTTACCCCCAGCAGCAGAGACTGTGGTGGCAGTGACACGGGCTGTAGAGGAGGAGAGCAGGGATGTGTTTAACAGCAATGGAGAGGTCTATGAGTATGCTTGTGATTTACCCCCAGCAGCAGAGACTGTGGTGGCAGTGACACGGGCTGTAGATGAGGGCAGAGATGTTTTTAACAGCAATGGAGAGGTCTATGAGAATGCTTGTGATTTACCCCCAGCAGCAGAGACTGTGGTGGCAGTGACACGGGCTGTAGAGGAGGAGAGCAGGGATGTGTTTAACAGCAATGGAGAGGTCTATGAGAATGCTTGTGATTTACCCCCAGCAGCAGAGACTGTGGTGCAGTGACACGGGCTGTAGATGAGGAGGGCAGGGATGTGTTTAACAGCAATGGAGAGGTCTATGAGAATGCTTGTGATTTACCCCCAGCAGCAGAGACTGTGGTGGCAGTGACACGGGCTGTAGATGAGGAGGGCAGGGATGTTCGCGCAGGTGTGCTGCGTTACTTGATTAGTTAACTATTCATGCAGCGTGTTCTTTAAAGTGAATTATCAATAAACTTTTGAATATTTCAAAATATACAACGTATCCCTTGTTTTTTTTATTTATGTGATGGTTTTTATAATCGTGGCATTAATTATTTGTCTTTTTTAAGAGGTTCATTACGTGCTCATACAATAATACATATTTAATATAGTCTGGAGGTACACTTATTCGATCAGATTGTTTTTAATTGAAGCAAAACACAGATACAGAGGTAAAAATATAAACAGAAGACATACTCTGAAAATATAGCAAATTCAAAAGTAACGTTATACATAAGGCTTTTTCCTTCCATTGCCGTACCGTTACCAAAACGTGACGTGTAAACTCTACTGATCACTGATTGGCCGGAGAGAATCGTCATTACTGCGTCACTGAACTTGCGACACGAGACCCTCCTCTACAGCCCGACCCGCTAGATTTAAATCAGCACAGCCAGCGAAGGATCGGACGCAACTTCTGTTTAAACAAACGCACATTTTTGTATCAACCACAAAATAGCAGTGTCGTTGTCTGTTGAGGAAGTTCAGATGTTCCTCTCGTTGATAGCCGAGGAGCGGATCCAGTGAGAGCTTGATGGTGCGACGCCGAAGGAAAAAGCCTTATGTATAACGTTACTTTTGAACTTGCTATATTTACAGAGTATGCCTTCTGTTTATATTTTTACCTCTGTATCTGTGTTTTGCTTCAATTAAAAACAATCTGATCGAATAAGTGTACCTCCAGACTATATTAAATATGTATTATTGTATGAGCATGAAATGAACCTCTTGAAAAAGACAAATGATTCATGCCACGATTATAAAAACCATCACATAAATAAAAAAAACAAGGGATACGTTGTATATTTTGAAATATTCAAAAGTTTATTGATAATTCACTTTACAGAACACGCTGCATGAATAGTTAACTAATCAAGTAACGTTAACGCAGCACACCTGCACGAACATCCCTGCTCTCCTCATCTACAACCCGTGTCACTGCCACCACAGTCTCTGCTGCTGGGGGTAAATCACAAGCATTCTCATAGACCTCTCCATTGCTGTTAAACACATCCCTCTCCTCCTCTACAGCCCGTGTCACTGTCACCACAGTCTCTGCTGCTGGGGGTAAATCACAAGCGTTCTCATAGACCTCTCCATTGCTGTTAAAAACATCCACATGCGAGAATGAAGAACACTATTCCGTCTCCTTTCTTTGTTGTGAGTTTGTTTGTGGCGCGTTTACGATGATGTCACGGCAGTAGAGGCGGCGCAATTATAACGACGTGTGAATAATCCCGCCCACTCTATAGCAGTACTAAACTGCGGTGGAAATGCAAACCGACCCGAACTGAGCCGTACCGTACCGTACCGTACAGTTGAAAAGCGCCTTAAAAAAGTACCAGGTACAGTACCCAGTGGAAACCCCCCCAAAAATTGAACCGTACCGTGCCGTACCATGCAGTGGAAAAGCGCCATTAGTGTAATGGCCACTTCCTCTGTTTGTCTCAGTTGTTGCATGTCTAGCTGTTAGCCCTGAACTGTTGTTGGTGTTAGTTCAGAATTGGTGCTCAAACGCTTGTAACAGATCATAATTTTAAGTTGGGGCATTCATACTGATGCAATAACCACAACAACTTTTACATGCATTTCAAAAAAATATTTAATTTAAACTAAACCAGTTTTTTTTTGGATGAACAGACCAGTATTGTGGTATTGTGATTCGTCCAGCGTGTAGACATCTACTAAATATGTGCAACTAGAGAGACTAGACACAACTAGAGATGGCTTATAGCATTGTGCACTTGCTCCGAAAGACAAAGGTACTTCATACAAAGTATTTAAACCTAGAACTGTGCATACACTGGTTTGATCACACTGTATAATACAAGTCAAAGTATGAAACTGACCTGACAGAAAGATCCAGATCCACAGCATGTGGACGCTCTTCATCTTCAATAACACTCGTGTCAGTTTAGTACTGTGAAGTTCAGGTGTTATCACTCAAATACTTTCTTGTAAAAGCGTTGTTTGAATGCAAAGGAAGTCAGGGTTGATAAATGCATGTGATGATGGCGTTAAACTAATCACGCCATCTTTACTCTACTGTAGATAACTTCCTCTTGTTTTAACACTGAATGGGTGTGCACGCTATCCATTTCACACTGATCTGAGATAAGTGTTGGTGCTATCGTTCATGATTAGAATGAGTCTTTGGACATGAAGCAATTTGATCCTAAATCCTGCACAGTTGTACATACTAAATAAAAACCTTGCTGCAAGTAATCTTGTTATAGGTTACTGTGTCTTCTGACCATATAACAGTACTTGGTCCACAACCTTGAGCATGCATGCTAATGATTGCATCTGTAAATGACTGTTGCACAAGTGCTGGGGTTCGTATGTGTATTAATCTGCAGCTGGGTCTCTGTGAGCTCCTTGTAATCACCAGTAGTCTGTGGAGTCAGTCATGATTTATCATAATGTGATCAAAAGAAAATAATTCTGTATTTTAGGTATAATCACAAGTCAATTCACTAACAGCAATTATGTCCATAAATAGCGTGCTACACAAATAGTCCACTAGAGGACAGTATCATAGAGGATGAACACAGATATTGCTAAACGTATACATGCAACAGCACATAGCATAATTTTATGATATTTGATATTTAGAAGACTTGTCAATGAACAAATAGAAAGCTAACAGCTCTGCCGTTGTGTTTGTCAACTTTTGAAGTTTGTGCAATTGAATGCCTTATTACAAAACACTACTGTAAATATGCATACTTTGAAATATTACAATAAGTATTAAGGTTTCTGTCTCTCGCCTCTGCAGTATAACTGGTGTCTTGGATTTTAGCATCAACTTAAATTTTAAACAGTAAAAAAACAACAACATTGTATGCTATATTTTATGAAAAAGGTGCAATGCATTTGTGCTTAGGATCGGAGCCAAACAGAGGAACTGCTTGTAACACCAAGTCTCAGGCATTGTTCAAATAAGTACAATCTAGCAAGATAAGGAGAGAAAAATAAAGAGAAAGTAGAAGATTATGAAAAATGGAAAGAAGGGGTGAATTATTATTATTATAATTTTTTTTAGGATGAAGTCAAGTAGAGTTGAAAGAGATGAGTTTTCAGTTGTTGCTTGAAGATTGACAGGAATCCAGCGTTCCGGATGGGGGGGGGAAGATCATTCCACCAGCCAGGAATGGTGAACGAGAATGTTCTGGAGAGTGATTTTGAGCCTCTCTCTGATGGTACCACGAGGCGTCGCTCACTAGCAGATCTCAGACTTCTGGAGGGGATGTAGATTCGTAATAGTGAGTGGAAGTAGGAGGGTGCTGAGCCTGTGGGCCTGAGCTTGTTTAGACAAAGAGAGGTGTAACATGGGCTCGTTTGGGCTCATTGAAGACCAGTCGTGCCGCTGCATTCTGAATCATTTGTAGAGGTTTGATTGTGTTTGATGGAAGTCCAGCTAGAAGAGCATTGCAGTAGTCCAGTCTAGAGATGACAAGGGCCTGGATAAGAAGTTGTGCAGCATGCTCTGTCAGAAAAGTCCTCATCTTTCTGATGTTGTGTAATGCAAACCTGCAAGATCGAGCAGTCTTTGCAATGTGCTCTTTGAAGGTCAGTTGGTCATCAAAGATTACACCAAGACTTCTGACCGAAGCTGATGGGGTAATTGTTGATGAACCTAACTGAATCGTGAAATCATGCTGTAGAATTGGCAGGGAAGACAAGAAGCTCAGTCTTTGCCAGGTTGAGCTGTAGATGGTGTTCTTTCATCCATGCCGAGATGTCCGCCAGGCAGCCTGAGATCCGAGTAGCTACCGTTGGATCATCTGGTCGAAATGAGAGATAGAGCTGTGTGTCATCAGCGTAGAAATGGTAGGAGAAGCCATGTGCCTGTATGATGGGAGCCAGTGATGTAGTGTATGTGGAGAAGACGAGGGGTCCAAGAACCGATCCCTGAGGAACCCCAGTGACCAATTGATGTGTTTTGGATACCTCCTCTCCCCAGGCCACCCTGAAAGACCGACCAGTGAGATAGGATTTAAACCAGTGAAGTGGAATCCCAGTGATATCCAGTGATGAGAGAGTGGACAGGAGGATCTGATGGTTAACAGTGTCAAAAGCAGCAGATAGATCCAGCAGAATGAGGACTGATGATTTGCATTTTACGTCTACGTCCCGATGTGGAAATATTTGCTTAATGCCGCCCCAAATGTTCACGCGAGGAAAGAAGGCATGGTTTCAGTAACCGCAGTAGTGTTGATGCAGTCATGTCAGGGAGACACTGTGTGTTTCTAGGCGAAAACCAAAGCACTTTATTTGAACTTTCGAAAGTATATACATTTAGGAATCCTTAAGATTACTTACAACAAAACAGCACAGCCCAAATGTTATCACAACGCATTTCATGGACGACCGTTTCATTAACCTAGGAGAGGAGGTAATTGACAATCTGGCACTTCTGACTCAGGGACTGTATGTTTTGTTATTAGTTTAAGTATTTGCTATTGACTGTTCAAATGCAGAGTTTTTCACATTGTGTGTGTGCGTGTGTGTGTGTGTGTGTGTGCTCTCGTGCAGGACAGACTGTGGCCAAAAAGTGGCCCTTGACTTTTTGGCACAGGGCGGTCAACCAAACCTGGTCCGCAACATACTGCACCACACCATAAATGAGTGGCATATTCTTGACATTGTAATTAGTCTTTTCTGGTGTATATGGCAAATACTAAATCATTTTAAATAATTTTTACGAGGGACAGTTTAATATCACTAAAGTTAAATATTATTTAACCAATATTATTAGTCCATATGACACAATGCTCTGGTATCGTCTAGAAGACTTGAATAGTGCAGAATGCGGACTGTTTTCATGGTGCCTTTCTATTGCTCATATAGAGTATTTGTCCTTTTGCAGGAGCTTGACATCTATCATTTTAAGGAATAGAGCTCCAATTGTGGAAAAGAGTATGCTAATTATTTTGATGATGAAAAATACAGTAAACAGTACTTTTTAAATATATGTTACAATTTAAAACAGTCTTGCTGTGATTGATTGTGCTTGATTGCTGTGATCAAAGCTGAATTTTCAGCATAATTTCTCCAGTCTTCAGTGTCACATGATCCTTCAGAAATTACTCTAATATGCCGATTGATGCTTAAGAAACATTTCTGATTATTATGAATGTTGAAAATTGTTGTACTGCTTCATATTTTTGTGGAAAATATGATACCATTCAGTCTTGGGTAAGATTCAAATATATACATTCATATTTTTCTCCAACAATGTTGCATTAATCAAAGATTATAGAATAAACAAGGGACTTTGATTACATTTTGATAAGTAATTTTTTTTTTTGCTGAGTCCTTACTATGAGACTACATAATCAAAATTGCATGCATTCATTGGTGTGACATCATATAGATGGGCGGGGCAAACATCAAACAGGAAGTTGACCCTTCAATGCACGAGGTGAGGAAAATGACATTAGCTTCAGCTAGTTTTCAAGCCTTCAAGGGGGACAGAACAAGGGACTTTGGGGTGGGTGGTTGGGGTTAAACATGTCCAGTGAAATTTTGAGGTAAAAATGAAATGTTCAATTAAATATGGGGGAGATCATTAAATGTTCAATTCAATTTGAAGGTGAGAATGAAATGTTCAATGAAATATGAATGTGAGAATTAAATGTTCAATGCAATTTGGGGGAGAGAATACAATTTGTTCAATGAAATTAGTTTGATAAAAATTGGTTATAATAAATTTGAAAATAAAAAAACTTATATAATAATGTCTCAATAATATCTGCATATGCCATTATAAAACATTAAACAATGAACTGACAATAAATAAATATGTTCACTAGCCTAAATCAATGATAATATTTGCTGTCCCAATAACCCAAATGTTACCAAAAAAAATAGTTTTGGCTCAGTTTACAGAAAAGTGTACTTCACACATCCTTTCATTATGATATAACATTGTTTCCTCTTCAAATGGGTAGCTAACATCTTCAGTATTACATAAATATATCATGTGTTGGGCTGATCCTTTAAATTCATGGCAAGAAACCTTGCACATGGTAGAATTTCAAAAACTGTCCCAGTCACCATTAATTCACCCTAGGTGACGCATCCGAGATAGTTTAAAAGAACTCGGGTCCATTTGGGGAAAGCACATTTATTTTAAATTACCCAAGACCCGAGGCTGCTAATACCGAATCCGACCCGTGTCCGAGGCACTGGTAGAAGTTTTGGACCCGAACCTGCTCGGGTCTCGGGTCGGACCTCGGGTTTTCGGATCCAAGTGGACTCGTGATGACCTCTACTGCAAAAACATACAAGCTTCATCACTGTCTGATACGCGTCTCTGTTCCCCTTTTGGGCTTGAAATGATGGTAAAACTAAGGACATTTTTAATGGCCTTTACATTTATTTTGAAAGCTAAAGCTCGTGATTATGGAAAGGGGTGTTACATTTCCAACTCAATTTTTGTAATCGGCATAATCAGTTTAGTCCAGATGTCAGTACAGCTCTACCTTTGGAACAGTAGTTTGTTTTGTATACTCTTAAATTGTAGTTTTGCACAGACAGAATAGTGAGGACAGCATACACAGTGCCTTTATTAAGCAGAGTAATGTCCATCAGTGTTTTTATATACAAGCTGAAACTGAAAGTTTGAGATTATTCAAAATGTATGCAGTGAAATGTGACCAGCTGCACCATGTTACCATATGACTTCCTGGTCTCTTCAAAGACAAATTGGATATGGCACAGTAAAGTTACTTCTGACTTCTGATTGTTATTGTCTCAACAATAAATGAGTAATTCTCAAAAAACCCTCTTATTGTAGTGGAGCTTTTCACTGTGTCATATTTCACCTCAGTTGTACACAATGATTTACTTGAGAGAGAGAGAGAGAGAGAGAGAGAGAGAGACAGTTTTCAGACATATGAAGCCAAGCACGTACTAATGAATTAATTAATTAAATTATTTGAATCCTCGGCACATTAGAGACTCTTTGACCACTCAACAACACTATGATATCTTCCTCCTTTTTCCACACTTGTTGCATTTATAGCTATTACCCTTGAACACAAAGATCAGTTTTGTGGTTGAAATTAGTGATAAAGTTCAGATTTTGTGCCGAAAAGCTGCTAGCAGATCAGTATTTTAAGTTGAGCATCCATATAGATATAAAAACACAAGGTCTTTTACATGCACTTTAAAAGTTTCAATCAAACTGAAGAAATACTCTATATTTTAAAATGTCATGTAAATGTTAAAAGACAAAGGTGATTTGTGAATTGTATTTATAGAACTGTGCATGTTAGTGTACTAGTTTGATCACACTGTAAAAACAAGTCAATGATTTTAATAAAAACTGACCTGACAGAGAGATCCAGATCCACAGAACATGGAAGGTCTTTATTTTCATCGCTACTCTTTCGAGTCTCCAGTCCATTTAGTACTTTGAAGTTCAGCTGATTCTGTATTCGTTATTGGTCAAATTCTGTTTGCTAAAATGCAAGACTTGTTTTAACAAAGGAAGTTGGAGTTGCTAAACGTTTGCAGCAGTGGAGTCAAACTAATCCTATCTATATCTTTAGTTTAGTGATGACTTCCTGATTAGCACTTAATGTGCTTGCTAACCATTTGACACAAATCTGAGATCAGTACTCATGTAATGTGTACATTCTAAGTAAAAGCCATACTACTGTAATAAGACACCGAGACATTCAACAATCTGACCACCCAGAATGTGTTTATTTACACAAGGACAAAACAACATTCATGAGACTTTAACTACTTACACCAAACACACAGTCAACAACTTTGTCTGAAGCAAGTTAAAGAGTAGCTTTTAGGGAAGGTGTCTCTAGTGAGTAGGTCAGGTGTTTTCTGACCCAATAGCCTAAATGTCCACAACCTTTAGCATGTATCCTAATGCTGTACATGTAACTGATATATCAGCACTGGGGCTTGGAGCTCTTTTGGTGCAGCTGGGCTCCAGTTATACGGAGAGGGTGGAGTATAGTGGAGGATCTTGGATCTGATTGGATGCTGTACTTTTATTGACAGTAGAATAAATGGTGCTGTTTGTGTGGGTTTCAGTCTGCTGTTGAGTCCCCGTGATCTCCTCATAAACCCCATCAGTCTGTGGATTCAGTAATAAAGTATTATAAGTGAATAATGGAACTAACTAACTATGTTTGTATTACAAAATTAAAACTGTATTGGGACAATTAATTAATAAATTGACTTTTTGTTAACTATACAGCATGTTAGCTAGAAGACTTTGTTGACAGTAAAGTGCTGGCATTCTGTGTTCTTAAGTTTTGGTGATATTAGCAATATTTTGGTGAAATTTCACAGGGCAGAAAAGTCCATTGTCATAGTGCTGTATGAATTGTCAATAATGTTCCTGTGGTTCAGTGGTAGAGCTTTGCGTTAGCAGCGCAAAAAGGTTGTGGGTGAACACACATACTGACAAATATGAAGTGCTGTTCTTTGGATAAAAGCGTCTGCTAAACAAATGTGAATAAAACCGGATTGGAAAAACTTATTTATTTTGGTCAGCGTGGTGATTTCACCTTGAACATTAGTGAAATCTGTGTGGGACACTTTCCGGCCCTTCGCAAAACTCCTGATCTCACAAATTCCTATTGAAATTATTGTATTTGGCCTATGAAATTTTGCAGAGCAACAGCTGTAATTATGACCCCACTTTTATGTTGTATATCATCTGTAGTGGTCCTTCAGCGTTTGGAGATGTCCCACATCAGTTTTAGAATGGAACTTTTTTAATTTCAGATATTAACTTTTTTAATTTATCACTGTACACTTTTGAAAGAATCAAATAAGCCCAAGACACTATTGTAAATTTAATATATTTAAAAAATATGTAAGAAGTGTTCTGTTTCTTACCGCTGTTGTTTGTGTGGTGCCTTGGATTTCAGCATCAACTTAAATTGGAAATAGGAAAACATTTTATCATATGTACTGTAGGCTATATTGTATTTTTTTTATGAACTATTTGCACTTACCATTGGAACTTGGTGAGTTTTTCTTTAGCTTATTCCATAAACAGAGAACTGCTCCAAATACAATCACCATCACAGTCAGAGCGATGGCTGTGATCATCAGAGGACCTAAAAATGCAGAGACGGGGAATTTGACAGACTGTCTGTGATGTTAGTCATGCGATTGGTGAAACAGTCACACTGAGGTTGCAGTAATATCTCAATATTTACTTAAATAAACAGACTGATAGCATACTTAAACAATGTGGTGAAGAAAAAAGTTCATGCGGAACTCACAGGTCTGTCATGATTTAGCTTGACAGTGGTTTTTTTATGTCGGATTACACGCAAAGACATGGCAGATGGTGTTTTTTCATTTTGTTTTGTGGTGTACAGAGAAATAATCATGAAGTGTATACCTGAGAAGAGTGAATATTGTGCACTGCTCTCATTAAATGCTGGTTTGGATGAAACAACAGGACCTTTTAAATGCATAAGAGAGACAACATCATCCCATTATTTCATTGGTTCCCAACCACGTTCCTGGAGGGCCCCCAACACTGCATGTTTTCCATGGCTGTATCCGAAATCGACTATTCCTCATCCACTATTCCTTACATTAGTCCGCTCATACAGTTCACTTGAAGGAGTGAATGAAAACAAGTGAGTGAATTCAGACACCGAGTGCACCGGAAGGACTACTGCTTTTGCATAGTTTGCTTGCTATTTAACAATCATTTGAAACGGGCAGCTCCAGTAGTAAGATTGAAGGATTTATCTTGAACAATGTCATGGAAATTATATATAAACTCTAATAGTCAATTTACAATTCATCTGTGTTGTATTACGCTGTATTACGCCATGGACGAGCACTTCTAAAACAAATGAACTGATGATTCAGCTGCAGGCGCTGCATCTTCTGGCGAGACGCAGGAGTTAATTCGGCACGCGACTCTCACACATTAGATTCTCTGCTGTTGAGTGTACATCTTTTGTAACTCGTTTTTGCAGTGCATTGTGGGATTGAATGAGTGCATTCGAGAACATCCACTATGGTTTGAAACACCACTTAAAATGGCTGTCCCCTCAAATAGTGCACTATGTGAAGGTATAGGGGGCGATTCGGATACATCCCATGTCACCTTCATCAAACACACCTGATTGAACTCATCAGCTCAGTAGTACAGACACAAAGACCTGAATTGGTGTGTCAGACGAAGGAGACATGCAAAGGGTGCAGTGTTGGGGGCTCCAGGAACGTGCTTGGGAACCACTGCATTATTTGATACATGGATAAATACAATAATATCCTATTTAGTTCAATGTTACCTGTTGAAGATGAGGTTGTGGTGTCACCAGATGCTGAAGATGTGGAGAATGAACTTTGTGTCATGGAGGTTTGAGAACTTGCTGCTGGTTTAGAAGTTGTGGATCTGTTTGTGTCTATAATAGTTTAACATGTATTAACATTATTAACATGTAGATGAGTATTTTACACTTCCTTAAACCTACAGCAAATACTATGCATCATTCTTACCATTAGATACTGTCAGTTTGACTTTCTTAAAAGTGTCTTTTACAGATCTGTCCACTGCACACCAGTAAATGCCAGAGTCTGACTCGTGTAGATCAGTGATGTTCACAGTGAAGCGTCCAGCTCCGTGATCCTTCAGTGTGTATCTTCCTTTAGGTGTCTGGTCAGATTTCACTAAAATATCTCCTTGTTTACATGGATCTCTGCAGAAATACTTTATATTGGATGAAGCCCGGGCATGGGAACATGTAATTGTGGCACCTTTTCCAATGTATCCATGTATATCAGTTCCATCTGTAGCTGAAATCCCAATTTCTGCTTGATGCAATAAACAACATGTTTCAACAATATTCACAAAAGACATGCTATTCTCAGTTCTATGCCCAGTGTTTTAATACTATTGAATTATTTTGATCAATATTTTTTACTTTAGTTTAATGCACATTTATACATAACATGGTGGTGTGCCTGCTAATTAACAGTCTGCTGGGATATTATGTCAATATTATAGTTGTTACTGTCACATTTCATAGATTTCGGTACAGTGAGCAGAGCTTACTGTACATTAAATAGCACCTATTATTAAAGTTTGAGTTCATCAGTGGGTTATTGAAATAGGAGCATAAATCAAATTTGCTGAGACTGGCTGCACTATATTATACTCTAATTATGCTCCAGTTACACACTTACTCTTCCTGGACTAAAGAGACATGGCACCATACATTTGCTTAGTAATGTTGTGACAAACTATGACCTTTGAACCTTTTGCAGTAGCTGTTTAAAATAATTATGATTTCACTTGTATCAACATGACTTTGGTTCCCTCTGTTTACATGTTCAGAATTATATGTTTTATCTGATGATGCATTTGGCACTTGTGCATGTCATGAAGAGGAAACGGGTTGTTTACTTGAACACAGATGGGGCATCAATCTAGTGACTGATATTTTAAATAGAGGAACAAACACATCCTGAATACAAAACAGCAATATAAATATGCAACAAACTCACCTGACAGACAAATCCAGATCCCCAAAACACAGAGGAGCTTCATTATTGTGTGTAAATCTTGTTATATTCCACTGTAGACCACTTTAGATCAGTACGTCCTAGTTTAAATCATTAAACTATTCTCTTAAGCAGCCTTGCTCTACTGGTGTGCAAAGCTGTTGTCATACTGAGGAACTCAATTTGTTTTAACTAACACAACACCCAGAAACGAACTTGCACAGCATCTACTTCCTTTAATACGTGATGCACGAAGACAAGTTTTTAACAGAGATCTGAGGGCTGTGTTTGTGCTTCCTGTCATACATGCTTGTGAATGAGCTGTGACCTGAGCAATCTGATTCTAGATCAGAGTGAAATAGTGGGATGTGCATTGATGTCTGTAGACCACAGATGAGTACATGCATACAAAGAGTACAAATAACTTGTTATTTTAGCATGCTTGTGATTAATTACTACACCATCTGCCTGCAAAGAGCATCTTTCTCTCTTGACAACCATTCAGAAATACCTGCATGTTAGCTAAATGTTTTGCAAACAACATTTAAATTGGTAATATTGTATTATATTAGATGCTCTGGAGGCTCATAAAAGTGAGAAATGGACTTCTGTTTTCCCTGTCTGTCAAGGATCACAAGGATTTGTGCTCATGGGACGCCACCAGCGTCCAGTGTTGCCATTTTCTTGCAGCTCTATAGCCATAAGCCACATGACATTTAGGGTCATGTGGTTGACTGTTAGTGACGTAAGCTGTGTGTCATTCTTAGAAACTTAAATATACATGTGTGTGTGGTTAAAGTCCTAGTATTTCCATACACAGACTGATAAACCGAATGACCACATCCTCTGCTTTGCAGCAGTGTGTTGGCATTGTTAGCTTTCTCGCGCAGATCTGAGATCAGTTTGTGGTAGTTGTCAGTTGTTGTGGACCACATTTGAGATCAGTAGATCAGTCTGAAAGTGAAGCTCTTACTAGGCGGCATTCATGTGAGCGTTAGCCTGTAAAGTGCATGCACTTCGGATCCGTAATGCTTCTCACATCAGTCCCTGCATGTCATGGTGTGTCAGTACATTGGTGAAACTCACAGGCCCATAGCATGACATTCTTTTGTGATCGGTTCAAAATTTAAATAGTTCTTTACCCCAAGATGCACTGTGACTCGATCCCTGAAACCATAGACATATATAGGTAGATGCCCCATGGACTGACGTGGCCTATTGGAGCTGACGTACTGCGCGGCCGCCATCTTGGATGGGTCCCCGATGCGCCCTCCTGCATTTATTTCTACTGAGGAAGGTGTATCCCCAACTACAATAATCATAACTCCCCGAATTTTTACCGGATTTTCACACGGTTTGGTTTGTTACAAACGGCAGAGATTTAGTTATGATACAGGATACTGTCACACATTGAAAAATACGTGCTTTCATGCTAAAATACTTTGTATTATGCTCTTTAACAAAGACATATGGTAGGCTATGGCATATTGATAAATATATAAATTAATTAATTTTATATTTTAATAAAGAAACAAGTTTGATTTTGTTTATTTGAATTTATTTATCTCACACACCCATTCTCTCGCTCACACACACACACACACACACACACACACACATGTTGGTTTTTATGGTTTACGGGGACTCTCCATAGGCGTAATGGTTTTTATACTGTACAAGCTGTATGTGCTATTGCCCTACACCTACCCTACACCTAAACTTAGCCCTCACAGGAGACGGTGCATTTATATTTTCCCTCAAAAAAACTCACTCTGTATGATTTATAAGCGTTTTAAATTATGGGGACACTGAAAATGTCCTCATAAATCACCTTCTCCTTGTAATACCCATGTCATTATACAAATTTGTGTCCTCATAAACCACATAAACATGCACACACACACACACACACACACACACACTCTCTATCTCTCTCTCTCACACACACACTCTCTCTCACTCACACTCACACTCACACACACAATCTCTCTCTCTCGCTCTCACACACACACACACACACACACACACACACACACAAGGTTCTTTTCCTTCAGATCTTCCAGAAGACTCTTTACGGTTTTCTTTTCTTTCCATCTCCTTTGCATTTTGCTTCTCCCGAGATTTTGATATGACCAGAGCCATGATGCTCACAGCTGTATGGGACATATCAAATAACCTACAAATACTCACATCATTGGGCTGAGGTTCACTTTCAGGGAAATGCTGAGAAAGGTCCACTGGTAGGCTCTCTTCTGGTTTTCCTTGAAGTTTTTGTGTTCCTAGTCACAACAGGCTAAAATATAAGAAACATAATAAAAAAAACAACTTCATTAAAAACACTTGAAAAGGTTTTGGTATCCCACAGTGTATTGCAATACACAATACATCACTAAGTCCTAAACATGCAGAAAGAACGGTAAAAACATGTTTAGCAAAGTGTGATATTAACTTTTGTTTTACATATGAATCATAGACATCTCTGTTAGCATGTAGAGTAAAAATACACCTAGTCTTGGAGATGACATGGGAAGTTGAAGACTAAAATCTGACCCGTCCTGTCAAAATCATCAGGCTTGAAGTGCTCACTACAGAGCTTTGACGACTCAGACACAACAAAACCCTCCCGTCTTATAGCAACTTCCCATTGCCTGTATCACTGGAAAACCTTCAACATGTGAAGAATAAAAAAAACAGCAAGAGACAATGAGAGAGAGTAGTTCCTGCTGTAATAACATCACACTTAATTAACGATGTTAAGATAACATAATGTTATAAATGGTAAAATCTTACTTGTGAAAAGTAATCCCACGGGATCTGGTATCAATACTGCGCCGGTTATTGCAACCGTAAGCTGTAAAAATACGGACATAGTTGCTCGCTCTCCGTTAACTCCGATTGACTCTGGTGCTAGCGGAGAGCGATGAGATCCACTCAATATGGCGGCGACGCTGGTTACGTTCCAGCACGTCATGGGGCGTCTACGTATGTATGTCTATGCCTGAAACTGCATTCAGAGAGGTCAATCTGTCTTTCTCAAAATACACCCAAAACAGAAAATGGCTATTTAAATCACCAGCTCTTGTTTTCCTTTTATTTAAATGAGTGAGATGTGCTACGTTAGTTATTAATGCATTTCCAACTTGCTGTCAAACAATACAACCCTTTATTGGCTTCCAATGGATCGACATGTTCCTGAAATTATGTAAATTAAGTTTGACAGAAGCACATTGGTAAAAAGCCACTGATTTGTTTATGTGAGGTTTGTATTTTCTAGAGGACAAAATGCAAATGCATGTTCCTAGGATTTTGTTGAATTGTTTAGCTTACTAAACAGCAGTTAGTTTGCTATTCAGCAGTGGACGGTGGACACTGTTTTCTTTTTAGAGGATCATCAACGCAGAGCGCTTTGGACATGATCCTTCATTTGACTGGTAAGTTATCTCTCCTAGCTCATGTTACACAAATGTTCATTCAAGAATGTCTGTCTGATGAGGACTTTTGGGAACATGTAAAATGAGCAAAACCCGTCTAAAGCCTTGTTGCACTTTGAGCGACTCGAATTGAAGTCCCCAGTTGTGGTCTTTCCCCAATCTTGTCTTTCTCTCTTCCTTCTTGTCAATTCACTAAGCTGACATGTCAGAATAAAAATATGATTATACGACATTAGGTTAGGTATTATAGAAATTAACTGACAGGTAGAGCAAAACAACTTATGATAGTCTTTTGCATGGATTAGAAGTAAAGATTAGTTCCAGTAGTACATTTCACTGCCCTGTATAAAGTTAATTGTCATGTTAAAGGTATTAAACAGATTTTAGTAGCAGCGTGCGTTGTTGAGTTTACTGGTTTCAGATTTTCTGAATTATTCAGATTTTATTGTTTGTAAATTACAGTTTTAAACTGTAAAGTTAACAGTTTTTACAGCTCTGTAAATTCAGTTTTTCTATATTTGTTATTATTTTTACAAAATTATTTTGGCCACAAAAATGATTTAATGTTTATTTAAATTTTTTACAGTGTTTAGTAAGTTTCTAATGATTAAAGTCATTCTGTGATGAAGAGATGATTATACAGCAACTGATTTATCTCTCTAGCACTGCAGCTTATGATCACCATAAGTAATGCAGCGATCACCAAATCTCCAGGACTCTGGTACTGCCATCCTTCGGCAAACACAAGCAGCTGCACAAACTCTAGTTACGTGGGCTGTCATGGACAAAATGTCTCTTGCGAGGCCTATTCCTGCACCCCTCAGAGTCCCGGCTGCTCCTGCATGGTCGGATCCTACAACTGCAGCAGCGACTGCAGCTACGAAGCTTCTCCAGAGTTATGCAGTTGCAATGCAGACACTTGCAGCTGCCTGAGCGGTGGGTACACTACTGCCTGTGTTTCATGTGCCGTTTTTATTCACAGGCATCCTCATAATTCATTCAATTCTTTCCTTCTAGATATGTTGAAGACTCCGGACATCATGCAAGAGGTAAGTGGGAATGAATTTCTGAAAGATGGTTGTTACTCCATACATGTTATACAATCATTGTTAAAAAGTAATGATTTTTCTTTCATCTTTTAATTTTTTTTTTTTTTTTTTTTTTGAAGCTACAGAAAACTGCAGAAAACATAATGGATTTTGTTGACCTGATCGCAAATATGACAGGTCTGATGTCTATAACAGTAAGTAATGTTTCCAGTTCTTGGCCAATACAGGGGTCATTCTCATTATTACTTTTTTAACTTTTTTCCTTTCCCTGTGTGAATTCAGTATACTTTTCTCTCATAAAAGTTGATGCTTTTGTGTGTTTTTTCTTTTATATTTTACAAATTAAGATTGTTTAATATATTGTCAAAAATACTTGAGTTATAACTTTGTTTTTTTTGTACACAATTTTTTTTTTTACACAGGCAGTAACCTTAATGACACAACTAAAATTAAGCATACTTAATCTATTTATACTTTTATTTGTAAATAAATAATCTAAATTGTGAAAAGTCCCTATATGAACATTAAACAGCCGTTTCTTTTAAGTACTCTTGTAAGTACTGATCTGCAATTTTTTATATTTTTGCCAAAATATAAGATTTTAACATTAATATAAGTGTTAAAAAAATCGAGAGGCATTTTTCCTGAAGTAAATCATCCTAAATTATTTATATTTTAACATATTTGAAATTTTTCAGACCATAGTTGTTAAACCTTGCACTAATGGTTAACCCTGATAATAATAATAATAATAATACGAGTAAATTGTAAACTATTTCATACTCTTAGGTTGCAAAAAAAATGCCTTTTGCAATTAGTTTCTTTACTATTTTCTTACAAGATTATAAAGTCAAGAGTAAGGTTTGTCGTTGTATTTTGAGAATGACCCATAGATTTGGTGTTACTCTTTTTCCATATAAATCATTCACATTCTACAGAAGTATCTCTTTTGGTATTTGATTAGGCGGCAGAAAACTATTTGAAGATTGTTGATGGAACCCAGTTAAAGATTTCATATTTGGTCAAAGAAGAAGAAGATAAAAGCAAGCTGGTGTCATATGGAAACATTTATCTGAACACCTTTGAGAGCCTGGTGTCTGCACTGGTGACGCCAACAGAAACTCACAACTTGCAGAACATTAGTCTCGACAACACAGGTAAAAGGCCCTGTTTGCATTTGTGTTTATGACATGTTCCGGGATCAGTCACACTGTGACTGTCATAGTCAAATAAGTTCTTCTCGAGAAGTTTTTTTGCTTGAATGCTGTAGAACATTGTTTCTGGCTCCCTTAAAAAAACATTCATCGAACATTGGGTCTAATTCACTAAGCATGCGTACAGACAAATTTGTGTGTGAAACCTGCATTTTCACAAACAAATCATGATTCTATTACTAAAACTTTTGTACTAAAATGTATTCTAAATTGAAGAAAAAACAGGAACAACTGAAAGCACACGTACACAAAAATCACACTCTGGCGGGTCTTAATAATCCATGTAATCTATAGACCAGTATAAGCTATCTATGTTTCATCTTAGGACAATAGATCCATGTATATTTGGACACTGACACAATTTTCATAATGTTGGCTCTGTTTGCCATCAGAAAAGATTAAAAAATAAAACAATTAAGATGAAATTGAAGTGCAGACTTTAAGCTTTAATTCAAAGGGTTGAACAAGACAATTAAACAGTTGAACAATTACATTTACACACATTACTTTTACTCTCTGCACAACTCTGTATTTATTGGATTAATTTAAATAACTTCACTGTAGTTGAATTGTGCATCAGACACTAGGAATATACAAGTATCGGATTGGGACTTGGTTGAAACTCAATATTCAGTGGCTCGGATTGGATTGGGGTACAAAGATCAGATCAGAGCATCCCTAGTTACAGCAACACAACTTTTTGTAGAAAGATCATATTTTCATGTTTTACCTTTCATGATATAAAATGTTACTTTTGTGTTCACTTAGTAAAACCAGTAAGTGGTCACTGTATCTAGATTTAGTTGACTAGTGTTGATTTTTGCAGTAAACAGCTGGGGCCCGTTTCAATAAGGAGGTTCAACCAACTCTGAGTTTAAACTTGAACTCAGAGTTGAGTTACTCTGAGATGGGAAACTCTGAGTTTTCGGTTACAGAACAGCTGAATTGTGTTAGTTTACTCAACTCTAAGTAGGTTGACTCTGAGTTAAGCGCGTGCACCATGACTATGAAAAGTCATGATCAGCAGAGCACCGAAGTTACGATTCACCATGGCAACAGCTCCCGCCAAAAAGACGTCAGTGTGCGTACTTCCGTCAATGCGTAACTTTAACTCTTAATAACTGTCAATAACTTAATTACTGTTATAACATCAGAGGTGAAAACTGTAAATTATTGAACATATTCATTTTAATGGTATCCCACGGCCATAAAAAAAGTAAAAATATGGAAAAATGAAACAAGAACGTGCAGCAGCTAAAAATGAAGTATAAAAACACAATTAAATCAAGGTAAAGCTTTAAGCATGAAAGGTTCATATGTGTGGGCTTAATGACTTTACAAACATTTGACATTAAATATCATTCAATGTCTATTTCAATGCGCTGCAGCTTTTTCCACATAGTCAAACACTCTTTTCACATAGTTAAATATTCTCTAATCCAACCTGTTGCATTTCTTAATTAGAGGTAATACAATTAACTACTGACTTGACGACAGCAAGAAGGCAGAGGGAGAACCAGCACCACTGACAGATGAAGAGGAGGTGGTCAAGTATTGGAAGAATTCTCAAATCCAAAAGTAAAAAGAATAACTTTTGCTTTTGTATTAGGAAATAAAGATGATAAAAAAGTGAATAATTTGTTTATTTAACAGCAGTGGAGGTGGTTACGGCTTGTACTACCCCTCCATCTGGCATCCTTCCATTCCATACAGTAATTAGTTTCGTTTTCAGAAGGTGCGATGTTGGTGGAGATATGCTTGTCATCAATGCATCCAACCACATTACTTCCAGCCCGATCTCACGGCAATCCGGACATATTTTACGAGGTGGCTAATTCAGCGTTACTTCCAGATGTCACAGAAAGATGTTATCAAGTGAACATCATTTATCAGATTAGCCTCATTTAAACCAATACTCCTCTGTGAAACTCCTCTTTGACGGATTTGTGCCCAGGACAAATGATCAGAATGAGTATGAGAGCGATGCACACTTTCCTTAAAATCAGCATACAGGACTTATAATGTGCTCTGCATCTCCGATGTTTTAAAGTGCATTTTTCCTATTTTGCTAATTATCTTCCAATGGGGTAAGGCATTAAACATATTCTTGTTTCCGTTTGCATTAAGATTATTTTTCTTACCCAATGGCGGACAATTTTACTTGTTTTATGTAAAATGCACTTAAAAAGGAAAATCCCCCAGGAAACAAGACTAAATATTGACAATTTTTTCATATATAATTTTACATTTTTAGATATTTGTACTTGAAATAAGACAAAAAATACTCAGTAAGAAAATCAATTTTGCAGTTTGAATTAGGCATTTAAACCTCGCTAAAACTATAAAAAGGGAGAGGAGACCGAAAGAAACTCTGGGTTTACCGAAGAAAACCTGCTCCTGACCAGGTTAGGTTCACGGAGTAAGTTACCATGGTAATTGACTCTGAGTATAAGTTACCTCTCTTTCAGAAACGGGCTTGACTCACCCTGCTTTCTCGGGTTTGACAAACCTCCCATTTTGAAACGGAAAACCCAGAGTTTCCCTCATTTCAGGGTTAACATACTCAGAGTTTTCACTTAACCTCCTTTCTGAAACGGGCCCCTGGTATGTGCCTTGTAACAATAGCTGTTCTATCCAGATCATGTTCAATAATCTCTGTTCAGTCTTTGCAAAAAAATTGTTGTTCTCATGCCTTTTGCGAGACAATGCAATGTTTCATACTTATCTTCATAAAGATCTTTCTTCCTCCCCAAATTACACGAGATCTGACTTGCTTAACACTGTACAACATTTTTGGGTGAACTATCCCTTTAAGTAGGTTTTCTATTTACCTTAGAAGAACTGGAAAACTATTTAACAAACCTGTCTGAGATTGAAACCAGTTATCTAAAAAGATTTGAGGAAAACAAACGAACAAAGAAACAAACACTTTGAAAAACTTAAATCTTAAAAACTTAAACCTATTAATACAGTATGTCACTTGCCTATACATTTGGAACATATATATATTTATATATAATACATATATCTTATTAAAATTTGGAGAACTATCCCAATTTACAGGAAAACTGCAATGAGAATTAAGAAAGTCCTATTTTTGTTTGCTTCTCTTAGAGGTGAGAGTTCTTGCAGTTGGACCAAACGCATCTGAAAAAACGATTCCTTCAATCAGTACGGAAAAGGCTCATATGAAGATTAACCTTTTTGAGATTGCCAAGAGCAGTCCTTCAGGTGTGTGAGAAGAATTAATGTGTCCTGAGTGCATATGAAAATACACACATAATCACATGCTTTTTGAGAACTTCAATTTGCCATTGTGAATGCCCAATGTTTAATTCTTGTCTGCATTATGCTAATTACTTTGTTAACGGATGTGATTTTATTTCACTACCTTTTGTCTCATGCTGGCCTGTATCACAGGATCGGCTGCTGTGGCTTTCATGAGCTACACGATGATGGAGAATCTACTGAAGCCAGACTTCTTCAACACATCAAACGACACGATTAAAACCATGATGTCCACTGTGATCTCAGCTACTCTTCCCAAAACCACCAACACTAAACTCACCAAACCAGTCAACTTCACCTTCAGACACATCAGAGTGAGAGGCTGGAATGTGTTTTTGTCCAACTTGAGAATTAATGAACATCTAAAAACAGCTAATATTCAGTGTTTTATTATTTTCTTCTTCTGTTTGCAGGAGTTTAATCCCAGCGGCTCTCTGTCCTGTGTGTACTGGAATATCAGCGAGTGGATTGTAGATGGTTGTTCTGTTTTAGAGACCAATAGCAGCTTCACTGTGTGTTCCTGTGTTCATCTGTCAACATTCGCTCTCATCCTGCAAACCAGCCGCCCACCAAAGGTACAGAATATTTCTACTGAATACTGAAGAACAGCACAGATTTGGCACTCATGTACTCTGACGTGTTTTCTCAGAGCAACCCACTGATGGAGCTGTTGAATTTGGTGTTTGTGAGCGTGGGGCTGGTGTTCTTCACTTTGGCCCTGTTGTCCTTTGCCCTTTGTCAGTGGAGTCCTGGAGTGAACAATGTGGCTCGAATCAACATCTGCATCAGTCTTCTGCTGGCTCATCTTCTGTTCCTGCTTACACAACAGTTCCTGAGCCTCATACGGCCTCAGCAGGTGAGAATGATGAAGGAGCTCTACAGCTCAGCACAGCCTCACTGAGAATCATCATAACCATCTCTCATGGTCTCCAGGTGTTGTGTGCCGTGATCTCAGGCCTTCTGCACTTCCTCTTTCTCTCCGGCTTCGTGTGGATGTTCATTGAAGCTGTGCTGCTCTTCATCTGTGTGAAGAACCTATCACAGATCAGCTCCAAAAAGAAGGAGGTGCTTAGCAGTGGATTCATGTGTGTGATTGGATATGTGGTTGCTCTGGTTGTGGTGTGTGTGTCTATCGGTCTGGTTCCTGAAGGATACGGCAGTGAACAGTGAGTTGATGTTGTTTTGAAGGTCATTTATTTAGAAAGAAGTCAATTGCTCAGGGCAGTATTCTGTTATTTGATAAAATACATTTTTAACACGTGTTTTTAACATGTTTTCCTCTAAACAGCTGCTGGATTAAACGTGATAAAGGTTTTATCTGGAGTTTTCTGGGTCCTGTTTGTGTCATACTGGCAGTAAGTTCTAAATATAAACATCTAACATGATGTAACACTTTCAGTAACACTTTAGAATACTGTTCCATCATTACATTAACACTCGAGTAACTAGTAACTAATAAGAAATTCTGATTAATGAATTAGTAAGTAATAGTGCTTAGTTGAATCTGGTAGTTAACTATTAGTTAGTCAATAACAACAGTTTTGTTTTATATATATTCGGGATAACTACTAAGAACTACTGTATACAGGTTCATGATTAATATGAATAATACATAAAGTCATGGTAACCCACTAGTAATGACTCAAGTATTACCAAATTCTTCAGAAGGAATTACTAATTATTTGGATCAGTATTATAAAGTGAAGATCACGATAACTCCCTAGTAATGACTGAAATCATTGTACTCTTCTGACGTTTTTGTAAAGTATTGTATAGTAAGTATTCAGGTGGTACTACATCCTTCTAAAGGAATTAGTCATTTTTGGATCAGTATTATAAAGTGAAGATCGTGATAACTCGATCGTGTTCCTGTGTGGCTCAGTGGTAGAGCATTGCGTCAGCTGCGCAAAAGGTTGTGGGTTCGATTCCCAGGGAACACATGTACTAATGAAAAATGTATAACCTGAATGCAATTGTAAGTCGCTTTGGATAAAAGCGTCTGCTAAATGTAAATGTAAATAACTCCCTAGTAATTACTGAAGTCATTCTAAACTTTTGTAAGGTTTTGGTTAGACATTAATTTAGCTAAATTTGGTAACACTTGAATCATTACTTGTGGGTTACAGTGATCTTCACTTTAGAATACTGATCCAAATAATGAGCAATTTATTCAGAAGGATGTAGTAACACTTGTATCATTACTATCCAAAACCTTACATGTATCTCAAAAGCTTACAATGAGGTCAGTCAATATTAGGGAGTTATGATGCTTTTCACTTTAGTAAACTGATCCGAGTAATAAGTAGTTCCTTTTAGAATTATTTGAGTCATTACTTGTGGGTTACCATGATCTTCATTTGACAATTAATTATACATTACTTACTAAATCAATGATTGGAGTTTCTTGTTAAGTGATTGTAGTTACTACTATATTAACAGTGCATTAGTCACTTGTTCCTGTGTAGTTCATCAACAAAGGATCAGTATTCTAAAGTGTTACCATTTTTTCTTTTTCTGCAGTTAAACACAATTCTCTTCATCAAGATCTTCATCACTCTAAACTCAACTCTAAAAAAACTGAATGCTGAGGTTTCACAGATGAAACAAACCAAGTACCAAACATTATAAACAAAACACGGTATAAATAAAGAACACAGTCAATGAAGACACATTGACTCTCTTTCTCTGTTTCTCTGCAGGAGTATGGTGTTTAAAACACTGGCTCAGTTTGTGGTTCTTGGTTGCTCCTGGATTCTGGGTTTCTTCATTAATGGCAGTGAGGTTCTGGAGATCATCTTCCTGATCTTGAACTCGCAGCAGGGAACCTTCATCTTCCTGATCTACTGTGTCCTCAATAATGAGGTAAGAATTGTTTTCATCCTACTCTGTAAATAAACTAATCAATCTCCAGTGGCAGTTCAGTAGTTTCTTACCTGTTTATTAAAATCAAACTCCATTGTGGCTCATGAGTTTCAGAGGTTAAATTGATCTCATGAAGTCACTCGTCTCATTCTTGTCCAGGTCAGGCAGCAGTACATGAAGTTCTTCAGATGTCTTAGCTGTGGACTCAATAAACACTGAGAGCTACAGCATCATATTCAGGAAGTAAAAAGTACTGCTAAAGTGTCATTATTATTCAGATGATGTCATTCTTACAGTACAAGCAATGCTTTAGATGTTAACTAATCTTTATTTGACCCTCTAACTTTATTAAAAAAACACATTTGACCCTCTATCAATTGCATATTTACTCTATAACTGCTAGCATTTCTTGAAAAACATACACTACACTGTAAAGAATTGCTATAAAATTTACAGAAACTTACTGGCAATCTTGGTTGCTAGTAAGATTGTAAATGTACAAAAGTTCTGTAAATTAATAATTAAAATTGTACTGCAAAAATACCGCAATCTCATAAATGCTGCACAATTGTTGTGATGGTGTGTAAACATTTGGTTAACTTATTTAATTTGAGTCATCTGAGAAGGAATATTTCTTGATATAAAACTGCAAACATTTAATTTGTAATAGTAAAGTTACTAAAAACATGATTTCAACTCAAATCGTTGTAGTTTATTGTCAGCTAAAGCACTTAGAGAAGAGATGATAACTGTATCAGCAACTCTACAGTTCTTTACAGTTCTGGGATGGCACTCAAATGGTTCAGGTCATACTTAGAAGGGAGAGGTTATTATGTGAGTATAGGAGAGCATAAGTCTAAGTGGACGTCCATGACATGCGGAGTCCCACAAGGCTCTATTCTTGCACCGCTCTTGTTTAGCCTGTATATGCTCCCACTAAGTCAGATAATGAGGAAGAACCAAATTGCCTATCACAGCTATGCTGATGATACCCAGATCTACCTAGCCTTATCTCCAAATGATTATAGCCCCATTGACTCCCTCTGCCAATGCATTGATGAAATTAACAGTTGGATGTGCCAAAACTTTCTTCAGTTAAACAAGGAGAAAACTGAAGTCATTGCATTTGGAAACAAAGATGAAGTTCTCAAGGTGAATGCATACCTTGACTCTAGGGGTCAAACAACTAAAAATCAAGTCAGAAATCTTGGGGTGATTCTGGAGACAGACCTTAGTTTTAGTAGTCATGTCAAAGCAGTAACTAAATCAGCATACTATCATCTCAAAAACATTGCAAGAGTTAGATGTTTTGTTTCCAGTCAAGACTTGGAGAAACTCGTTCATGCCTTTATCACCAGCAGGGTGGATTATTGTAATGGTCTCCTCACCGGCCTTCCAAAGAAGACCATTAGACAGCTGCAGCTCATCCAGAACGCTGCTGCCAGGATTCTGACTAGAACCAGAAAATATGAGCACATCACACCAGTCCTCAGGTCCTTACACTGGCTTCCAGTTACATTTAGGATTGATTTTAAAGTACTTTTACTCGTCTATAAATCACTCAATGGCCTAGGACCTAAATATATGGCAGATATGCTCACTGAATATAAACCTAACAGACCACTCAGATCATTAGGATCGAGTCAGTTAGAAATACCAAGGGTTCACACAAAACAAGGGGAGTCCGCTTTTAGCTATTATGCCGCCCGCAGCTGGAACCAGCTTCCAGAAGAGATCAAATGTGCTAAAACATTAGCCACATTTAAATCCAGTCTCAAAACTCATCTATTTAGCTGTGCATTTGTTGAATGAGCGCTGTGCTACGTCCGAACTGACTGCATTGTATTTTATGTATAATCATTTTCTATTTAACTGTTTTAAATCTCATTTTAAATCAATTTCTATATCATTTTAAAATTCCTTGTTTTATTATTTTTAACTCCTTGTTTTTATTGCTGTGAATGATTATTTCACTTTCTTTTATGTAAAGCACTTTGAATTACCAATGTGTATGAAATGTGCTATACAAATAAACTTGCCTTGCCTTGCCTTACAGTTACTGTCTTTAAATAAAGCAGCAGAACATCAGTGTTTGTGTCTCATCATTGATTGAAGCACAGGCTCTACTCTCCAGCACAATGGTGACCCATAAAACTACATTAAACTAACAGATCTCTCTTGTGCAAAATAATACAGTTCAGTTAAATATTTACTCTCCTTATAGATACACCTGCTGTTAACAAGCAGAATCACTGAATGAAAGAGAAACAAGAACTACAACTGACTTCAGCCACAGCCTTAGATGAACTCAACTGTAATACAAGACATCATTAAATCTCTCAAGAACTGATTAAACAACTCCACAAACAGCATCACCAGCTTCACACATTACAGTTTGGCTTGATTTCTGTCATATGTCTACAAAAAATTATTGAGAATTAACAGAAGTGTAATTTTTTTTTATTGAAAACGTTTAGTTTGACTTCACCGTTATGGTGATCATGGTTTGCTTTAGTTGGGCTCTTGATTTTAATCTTAGCTTTTTTTTCTGGCTACTGTAACTGTGTTTCTAAAACAAGTTGGCTATAGCAAGAAAAGCCAAGAAAATGTGTGATTATGTGGCTCAGAGTGCCGAGGCTGTATAAGTCTCCTTTGGGACGATTGCAAAGGCCGGGCGTGATCTCAATGAGTTTGACCCACTGCCTCGAAGGGCTTCTATTACTTTCCCCTCTGGGCCGTTTAAGTGCTTAGGGCAAGTTTTGTTTCAGTTGTTCCCCTTCCATAGCACGACGTGGTTGTACTGGTTCCCCGTAGCGTCATAGCAGACACAATACAAGTGAAGTATCGATAGGAAATGTACTCGGTTACTAGCGTAACCTCGGTTCCCTGAGATGCGGGAACGAGATCTGCGTTCCTTGCCATGCTAAACTGAATTTCTTTTATTTGAATTCTCGCGCTATCTCCCGAGGGCTGTGACCTCTGCTGTGACACACCTGTCATATTCACGTTTATGTTTATGCATTTAGCAGACACTTTTATCCAAAACGACTTACAGTGCATTCAGGTTATACACTTTTTTTGTCAGTATATCTGTGATGGAGCGGAACTTATTGATCAGCTTTTTGGACAAAATAAACCTTTTTTTTCAACATTTGTAATATATGTGTGTTTTGTGGAGAATGTGGCTTTATCTGTATGATTAGCATCTGTGTGGCTGATTTTCAGCTGTGATTACTCTGACTGAATGAGGGCTATCACTATGAATGCCAATAGGCCGTTATGGACTATATGGCCCGTATCATACAATACAATACAATACAATACAATACAAATTAAGCTCGGATGAGCTTTATTTGTCACATACACAATTATACAGAGTATAATGAGGAGTGAAATGTGTTCTCTGCATTTAACCCATCCAAGTGTACACACTTGGAGCAGTGGGCAGCCGACTGTGCAGCGCCCGAATCATATCAATATGATTATCATCTGTATTACCCACACATCAGTGTGTGATCACTGACTAACAGCAATCAGTGTGAATGTTTGGCCATATCAGTGTATGTCTGGCAATCAGAGTATGTACTACATACAAAGCTATTTTTTTCTTTCTTTCTTTTTATTACTCAAATTATTCTTATTGTATTTTTTAGTGGTCAAATAAATCACTTATATGATGTCTAAGATTCTGTCTATAATAATTTTATAATTGAAAAACATACAGTGGTATGTATAATGACTAAAACAGTTTATTCGTTTGTAGAACTCTTCAATACATTTGGTAAATACTTATTTGAATTTTTCTGGTAAATATCATTTTTTCATGGTATTTTTTCAGATTTGAAATACAAACACATGTGACTTTCGACTCTACTTTTCTGGATTGCTCCAGGACTAATTTCATGTATTTCTATATGAAATACAATTATTTCTGTTTTTCATTCAGTGTGGTACACTTTTTAATGGCACTTCAGTCTCTATAACTGTTTATCTTTATGAGCATTATCAACTCTGGATGATGGATAGTAAAGCCCAAAGGGTCTTCTTTGAAAATACACCAAAATTGTTTGTGTAGCACACTGAAGTCAGGAACTGTTATAATTTTAAATTCGGTACGTCTTTTTCAGTCCCAAAATCCCAAAATGGGGAGTGCTGGCTAACAGGTTAAATAACCAGAGAATCAGATAACAAGGTCTTTGCACATTTTATATTTACGACTTGAGGAGATCATTAAGGTGTGAGGCATGGATGAGAATTAAAATGACCCTACATATTGAGGAAGGTAAAAATAATGTTATTATTCCTGCGCTGAACTGAGAAAAAACAAGGATGATTTTTAAAAGCAGCTGCAAATGTGGGTTAAATATGGCAAAATAAAATAAAAATGTAAATTACACGTGGCAATTTTTGGAAAGTTTGAAGATGCACTGCCAAGAAACTGGAAATGTGAGCTTATGTAATTTGTATTTGAATTTGAGAAGGAAACGGTGTCAAATTTTCTTATCAGAGTGATGGACTGATAACTTCTCTATAAACATCTGAACACAACTCATTTTTTAGCAGTCATCCTCACCAATCCCTTATGTCACCTCACATCAGGTAAGATCGTTCAATGTTCCTCATCAGTGTGTCTAAATCAAACATGTATTGGGTAATTTGGGCTTTTGACCTTTCAGTAAGTTCTTAAACATTTTATAGATGTATAGGTCTTTATGAATTACTCCAGATTATTTGTAGATCTACACCAGTTTTCAGGTGTGATGTTTTTGGGAAACGGTTTATGATTCTTAGATGATGATTTCTGGGAAAACACTTCTTAAAGAGCATAATTTAATCCTGTATTACATTATTCGTTGACAATAAGTGTTTAAAACTCTCCTGAGTTTTGACTCTTGTACGTGCACATTTATAAATGACGTGGATTATTTTTCATGTGAGTTTAAAATGAAGAGTAAACAAACCTTTGTTAATTAATCATGCATCAGAGCCAAATCTACTTTGTTAGGGAAACTCGTCCTCTGAACTGGTTTGTGGAGATAAATACACCAGACTGTCAAAACTGACAATGGCTACATTTCATAAAGGTGAGTATTTTTCTTCTCTTTAAGGGTTGGTTTTCATAGACCCAAAAAGCTTTGTGACATGAACTGTGATGAATGTAATGCTCACAAACTCAATCCAAACAGTTTCTGTTGTTTTAAATGGACTTTTCTTCATGTTTCAGCTTTGATAAAAGCACAGCCTATCATCTCTGTGATTATGTGTAAGTTATTTTTCTTTTGTATCTGTACACTGATTAAACCTGTAGAATTCCAGAATCAGTGGGTCACATGTATTCATTTATATTGAAGAAACAACTGTGTTATTGATTTATCTAGAGCAGCTTCTTTCATTAAGATGGCTGATCTGTGGCATTAATGTGGTGGCCAGAGTTGAAGTTTAATGGTTCATCCTCATGTCAAGTCACCTTTATTTATATAGCGCTTTTAACAATACAAATTGTAACAAAGCACTGCACAATATCAAAATAGGCAAATTGTGTCAATAATGTAAAATGACAGGATTTAACACTCAATTATCTGCTGAATGCATTTCATTGTTGAATTTAGTAATGGCATTGTCCAGCTCAGTTCAGTTTAAATAATATCTGTGCAATCAAGTCGATGATTTTGCTGGAAATGAAGTGTCCCCAACTGAGCAAGCCAGAGGCGACAGCGGCAAGGAACGAAAACTCCATCGGTGACAGAATGGAGAAAAAACCTTGGGAGAAACCAGGCTCAGTCGGGGGCAGTTCCCCTCCGGCCAGACGAAACAGTAGTTTGTTCCAACTGCAGCAAAGTCAGAGTGTAAGTGGTCCACTGGTTCCAGGGGTCTTTCCCCGATGGATGTCTAGGTGACGAGGTCCTCACTGGAGATCTGTCTCTGGGGCTCATCTATGTGTCCTAGACTCCTCTGACGGTCAGGGCTGTAGGGGATGTAGAGGTTGTCTCCAGGTGCTGATCCTCCATTTATGGCACACTTTGGTTAAGTCAGTATAATTGCTGATGGTTAGCTTCCTCTGAGGTCCTCCGAGGGGTTGTCATCGTCTCTTCTCAGGTGTTCGGTCATCTCAATCGTTTAAGGGTTGGATCCAGACTGAAGCTTGTGTAATTATGGGATGTTAATCCCGTGGCAGAAACATAGAAACAGTAAGACAATTAGCGTAGCAGTTGTTCCATCCAGGAATAACCCTGGATGAAATTATCAGTATAACCCAAGCTAAAGCATAATAATGTGCATTTGTTCAGGTAGACTGGCAGTACAAGATTGTGAGATGCATTATATGAATGCTTGGCTAAAGAGATGCGTCTTTAATCTAGATTTAAACAGAGAGAGTGTGTCTGAACCCCGAACGTTATCAGGAAGGTTATTCCAGAGTTTAGGAGCCATATATGAAAAAGTTCTACCTCCTTTAGTGGACTTTGCTATCCTAGGTACTACCAAGAGTCCAGAGTTTTGCGACCTAAGGGAACAGGTTGGATTTTAGCGTGATAGAAGATTAGTTAGGTATGCTGGAGCTAAATCATTTAGGGCCTTATAGGCAAGTAATACTATTTTTGTAACTGATACGAAACTTAATAGGTAGCCAGTGCAGAGACTGTAAAATTGGAGTAATATGGTCATATTTTCTTGACCTGGTAAGGACTCTAGCCGCAGCATTTTGTACTATCTGTAGCTTGTTTATTGAGGATGCAGGACAACCACCTAGCAGTGCATTACAATAGTCCAGTCTAGAGGTCATGAATGCATGAACTAACTTTTCTGCATCAGAAACACTTAACATGTTCCGTAGCTTGGAATTGTTTCTAAGATGGAAGAATGCTGTTTTTGTAACATTGGAATTATGATTTTCAAAAGATAGGTTGCTGTCTAATATAACACCCAGATTTTTCACTTTAGAGGAAGTAACAGTACATCCGTCTAGTTGCAAATTGTAATCCAAGAGATTCTGTGTACTGTTTTTAGGTCCAATAAGTAATATCTCGGCCTTATCTGAATTTAATAGGAGAAAATTACTGGTCATCCAATCTTTTATATTTTTAACACACTCTGTTAGCTTAGATAGTTTAGAGGTTTCATCTGGTTTTGTTGAGATATATCATGTCACTCCAAACCCGTTAGACTGAAAAGATGGCTCAGGATAACAGGAAATTCTAGGATAGACATAATTCTTCTGTATTTTATGAATGAAAAAGTCATACTGGATTTGAATGGCATGATGAGAAAGTAAATTACCATTTTTATTTTGGATTAAGTGGAACGTCAAGTACAAGCTTGCATGTCTGTGTTTATTTGGCCAGCTGACTGCTTTCATTGTGGCCTTTGAATGTTGTTGATTCATTTGTGGTCATAAATATTTTTCAGATGTCTTAACACTTAACTTGTTATTCAAAACTGTCACACCGGCGACGACTACAGTTGGTAATGTACTCTGCTGTTGACTGGTGTTTGGTCTGGATATTCATGTCTGTGGCTTTTAATTGAACTGAAAAGCACTGATCACAAATCTTGTCAAATCACATGCAGCCAGCTTCAGTTTTTGAGTCCTTTTATCTGTATAACTTTTAACAGACTGTGCGATTACAGCAATTGTATAACATTGTTACAAAAAGGGCATGGATCGCAAGACCATGATCACAGCTGTTTTTGAACCTCTCATTGTGATCAATGCTATTCAGTAAGCTGTCCGAGTTAGTGGGTAAGATCCACCATCTGGGTTTAACTGACCATCTAACCAAATCTGGTTCAAACCCATGTGATATGTTAAAAACTATTTATAGGGCTGGATAAGAGAAATTGTAGTATGCCTACCATTGAACAAATTGCAATAAGCTTCTTTGTACTTTGTTACTTTTGATATGAAACTAAATATCATATTTCACAATATTCAAACATTAAATGCTATTTTATCATTGTTTAAAGTCACCATGAAATCAAAAATGACAATTAAATGTTTTTTGTTACACATTCGTAATCTTTAATAAATTACATAAACCTCCCCACCCCCTCTCAATGACATCTGTTAGGGTTAGGTAAACGTATCATGACGTAAAACTCGAGGTTGGACTATGCTGACTGTCCAATGACGAGGCTTTTAGCACCTTTGCCTGGAGTTTCAGTGACACGCGATCAAAGCAATCCTAACGCTGAATCTGCCATTTTGTCTGACAAAATGTGCATCTCGTTTCGGAGGCTACGTCCTCTGGAGGTCGCAATTGTAAGCTGCATACATCATCAAGGATGTCTTAAGAAAATGAACCGTAATAAAATTGACTGCTATTCCTTGTGAGATGTAACATGATGTAATTTAAGTTTTAATTGAACGATTACTTTTCTTAAATGAGACCGATCATGTATGCAGCCTTCAAATGTGACCTCCGGAGGAACGCAGCCTCCGAAAAGGGACACAGCTAAACAAACCAGACAGTCGAACTTAAAAATAGTTTATTGACGTCTTCCGTGGTTGAGACAACATACCTTCTGATGTTCATTCATGTTTATTTTGTGCTATAACTATAATAAAGAGATCGATTCACGTTTGATCTGCTAGAACTGAGGCGCTACAGCGATCTGTCACTTTAAAGAGCCACAAAAGTCATATTTATTGTTTGATTTTCTCTAAAAACAACACATTTTGAAAGCTGAGACTTAGTTTCATTACAAAAGTAAGCTGCTATCTTGTTGGTCAGATTGCATGTCAATCAAAATCATAGAGAAAGTTGAAATGCTGCCCTATATTTATTATTATTATTATTGACCAGAAAAAAACAAACAAATAAAAAAATAACACAATTACAAAATTGCAATACAAAATAACTACTAGTGGGTATAAACAACATTATAAAAAAAAACATATATTCCTACCCTACATTCCAGAAGCTATTTCATACATCACGGAATGAATAAAAGACTATCGCAACTTCTGTTTCAGTGCCTCAGTTCAAGAAGAGGTAGCATTCGCAGATGAACTGATCATCTCCTCCACTTTAACCAGTTGCAGCATGAAATAAACACGAATGAACATTCAAAGGTATGATCAAAGAAAGGGCACAACTTACAGAGATCTGGGTAGCACTTTATTTTACAGTCCTGTTACTCATGTACATACTATGTACTTATTATATTAATTACAAAACCCTGAACCTACCCCTAAACCTAACTCTACCCCGTGTAGTTACTTTACATTGCCAGTACTTTCTTAGGTAGGTAAGTACACGTACTGTAAAATAAAGTGCAACTGAAATCTGAATCCTGTCTCATGTAATTGCTCAATCAGTGTTTCAACTGCCAAAATACATCTGTATAACGGCCTGTAAACAACATGTAACGTCACATTAAGCTCAGAGAGAGACACCAAAAAAACATATTCGGTTAAACTTCTATATTCTCTCGCAGATATTTGTGTTTCCTCGCAAAACCAGTTGAGTTCAGACAAATACTTCCGGTTTACAGCTCGCAGCGGTTCATAATAAAACTATGAACCACTTCATTGTGAACATATGGAGCTGTATGAACCACTGCATGCTGTGAAGTAAACAAGTAGTGTTTGTCCAAAACTGGTTTTGCAAGAGAACGCAAATATCTTTGTGAGAGAATGCAAAAGTTTGGCGAGGTAATGCAAAGTTTCTCAGGGGAGCGTAAAAGTTTTGCGAAGGAATGCATAATGTTTCACAAATATTTTTCCTCCCACGCCGTATTTTTCCATAATATATTACCTATATTCATCCTAAATATTTTTAGACCTGGATGAATTTGCTTTGAAATAGCATCCATTAAATGTGATATGCTAAAATTGTACTTATACATTTATTTTACAATGATTTGTAAAACAGTTTTTAAAGTATATGAGTGACTTCCAATCTTTCAATGTGTTTCTTCTTTTCACAGTCTGGTATAAAATATGGATGATTCTAAAATATATGGTCACATGACAGTATAAGTGTAGAGTTCCCAAGATACAAGGGGTGGGTCAATTTACCCACTGGCTCATCTTACCCCACTCTCATATGTATTTGAATCACTGTTTAACACTCATTTTCTTTACTTTCAGTTCTTTCTAACTTACCACTAGCTTCTCTTTTCATCCATATTTTTTCCTCTTCTGCCTTTTCCAACCACTCACAATCTTCAGTACACAGATGAGAGTGGGACTTAAGACATATTAAGCCAATTAGAACTAAACAGCCTAACTTGATGCTTAAAACCACACCTTCCACATTTAGGGTAAACATACCCATTAAGCACACTTCCATATTTGAGCTTTAATGTTACTATCGTAACCTCGGTTCCCTGAGATATGGGAAAAAATATTTTTTCCTCTTCAACTGAAGCCTATTTCAATCGCGCCGTTATGACTGCACATTGATTGGTTCATCTAGGATTAAAAAAATAACCAATCCACGGCGGTGGCGAGCGAGCCAATGGCTATTCATCCTGACATAGCCCGCCAAAACAGGAGTAGCGTCTGGCTATATAATCAGCTGCTCTAGCCACCACATCTCAGATTTCTTCGAAGGACGCAACCGAGGCGTGCAGTTCATAGCACGGCCAGGAACACAGTACACGTTCCCATATCTCAGGGAACCGAGGTTACAATAGAAACCGAGTACGTTCCCTTTCGAGATTACACTCGTACTGCGTCAAACACCAGTCCAATCATGCCGTGCTATGATGTGGAACGACTCGAACCCAAGACACATGTGGGATCAGACCCATGGGAGTCCGTAGAACACACCAACCACAGGGTGAGCCTAGAGGGTCATCCGTGGCTCGGGTGTCGTTCCATGAGGATACTTGGTGTCTATATAGTTTATGGACAGACCAAGCAAAAGAGGGGGCTTGGACGGATGGCTCGCCCCCGCCTTCCATCCGATAGCTGTGGGCGGGCAGAGATGTCCGGCCACAGACTTATTCCGAGGAGGTAGGTGCTCGTATCCTTTTTTCTTCAGTGCCACAAGTGGGGGCATGCCACAATATTGTGAGCTCATATGAACTTCGGTGGAAGCGGCACAAGTGCTGGCGGGGGGCTTGAAGTCGCCCTGTGAGGAACACTCGTCCAGCCTGCTGCGAGATGGCTCCTCCGCGGAGACCATTCAAGCCCGAGCTCATTGATAGCCTTGTCATGATGCGGATAAGCTCCTCATCCGCTCTGAGTCTGGCGTTACGTGAAGAGGATGACTGTAAGAGGGTGGGGTCAATCACAGAGCCCGATAAATCTTCCACGTCCGAAGCCACCAGAAAATAAAGGCTGTCATCTATTTAGTCGTCACTCGCACCGAACGAGATCATGTGGCTCACAACAGAGGGACGCTGATCATTTTGAGTGAAGAGGATGGGCGAATACACTCTCCCTCTGCAGTGACGGTGAGGCACGTGGGCAATAAGCCGACATGAACCCACTTGTCACCGGCTGCTCAAATCCTCCGCCCTCTGTTTTTTTCTCACAGATCCCTCGGAGAAAGAAAAAGAGAGGGGTGAGGGGCGGGGTCGCTCTCTGAAAATAAATCTAACCGCGAGCGCAGAGAGGGAAGACAGAAACACTCGCAGTGCAAGCATTTAGTCCCTCCGATTGCAGCGCCAGCGTGGGATTCCCCCAAGCGCTACGCACACTCAGCGAGAGTGTCATCAGCGTGCAGGGGATTCCCGCACGTCTTACAATGACCGTGCGGCATTTGTAACAATGCCGTGCTGAAATTTGCTCTTCTAGTAAGGCTTACTTACATCTTACCAGATAGCTGCAGGGGATGACCGAGTCTGCGAGCTGGAAGCTGCAAGAGGTCCTATCTGGCTGCTGAGAAGGGAGTTCATCGCTGAAGAGAAGAAATCTGATATGCGGTGGCTAGAGCAGCTGATTATATAGCCAGACGCTCCTCATGTTTTGGTGGGCTATGGCGGACTGAAAAGCCATTTGCTCGCTCGCCCCCGCCGTGGATTGGTTCATTTTTTAATCCTATATGAACCAATCAACTTGCAGTTATAACTGTGCGATTAAAATAGGCTTCAGTTGAAGAGGATTTCTTTTTTTTCCATACAGCGTCTTCGACGCAGTACGAGTTTAATCTCGAAAGGGAACCAGACATGTATTGGACCCGGAAATAACGTCTCTACAGATATTATATTATAAAGAATAATATTCATCTACAAATATAATAATAATGTACTATATATATATACTATATTATATCATATTATTATATAGGCTATAGTATAGTAGATAAATATTATATTTATATTATATTACTGTATAAACTCTAGCACTCTCTATTCTAATAATATTTTATCTATCTGTCTTATATATATACATATATATATAAACTATAAACAACACTAGGTTTCTTTTTTCTATATTTTATCTACTTGTTTTCTTTAAAACAAATAAAGTAAAACTTTGCTACATGTACTGTGTTATGCTAACCGAGACTTGTCATAGCACTTGCATGTTGTTGCTCTTTTGTTGGTTTTGATTGTTTCAAATGTCCTCATTTGTAAGTCACTTTGGATAAAAGCGTCTGCTAAATGACTAAATGTAAATTAAAATTATATTATATTAGAATATAATATCTGAGCTGTCTGGTACGCAGCATTAGGTTCAATAAATGAACGTGTACATATGAGCCATTCTATAAATTGACATTTCAGCACTTGAAATTGAGGAAGGTACAAATAATGTTATTATTCCTGCGCTGAACTGAGAAAAAAAAAAAACAAGGATGTTTTTTCTTAAAAGCAGATGCAAATGTGGGTTAAATATGGAAAAATGTAAATGTAAATTACACGTGGCAATTTTTGGAAAGTTTGAAGATGCACTGCCAAGAAACTGGAAATGTGAGCTTATGTAATTTGTATTTGAATTTGAGAAGGAAACGGTGTCAAATTTCCTTATCAGAGTGATGGACTGATAACTTCTCTATAAACATCTGAACACAACTCATTTATTAGCAGTCATCCTCACCAATCCCTTATGTCACCTCACATCAGGTAAGATCGTTCAATGTTCCTCATCAGTGTGTCTAAATCAAACATGTATTGGGTAATTTGGGCTTTTGACCTTTCAGTAAGTTCTTGAACATTTTATAGATGTATAGGTCTTTATGAATTACTCCAGATTATTTGTAGATCTACACCAGTTTTCAGGTGTGATGTTTTTGGGAAACGGTTTATGATTCTTAGATGATGATTTCTGGGAAAACACTTCTTTAAGAGCATAATTGAATCCTGGATTACATTATTCTTTGACAATAAGTGTTTAAAACTCTCCTGAATTTTGACTCTTGTCCGTGCACATTTATAAATGATGTGGATTATGTTTCATGTGAGTTTAAAATGAAGAGTAAACAAACCTTTGTTAATTAATCATGCATCAGAGCCAAATCTACTTTGTTTGGGAAACTCGTCCTCTGAACTGGTTTGTGGAGATAAATACACCAGACTGTCAAAACTGACAATGGCTACATTTCATAAAGGTGAGTATTTTTCTTCTCTTTAAGGGTTGGTTTTCATAGACCCCAAAAGCTTTGTGACATGAACTGTGATGAATGTAGTGCTCACAAACTCAATCCAAACAGTTTCTGTTGTTTTAAATGGATTTTTCTTCATGTTTCAGATTTGATAAAAGCACAGCCTATCATCTCTGTGATTATGTGTAAGTTATTTTTCTTTTGTATCTGTACACTGATAAAACCTGTAGAATTCCTGAATCAGTGGGTCACATGTATTCATTTATATTGAAGAAACAACAGTGTGATTGGTTTATCTAGAGCAGCTTCTTTCATTAAGATAGCTGATCTGTGGCATTAATGTGGTGGTCAGAGTTGAAGTTTAATGGTTCATCCTCATGTTGCTCCAAACCCGTTAGACTGAAAAGATGGCTCAGGATAACAGGAAATTCTAGGATAGACAGATAATTCTTCTGTATTTTATGAAAGAAAAAGTCATACTGGATTAGAATGGCATAATGAGAGAGTAAATTACCATTTTTAATTTTGGGTTAACTGGAACGTCGAGTACAAGCTTGCATTTCTGTTTATTTTGACTGCTTTCATTGTGGCCTTTGAATGTTGTTGATTAATTTGTGGTCATAAATATTTTTCAGATGTCTTAACACTTAACTTGTTATTCAAAACTGTCACACCGGCGACGACTACAGTTGGTAATGTACTCTGCTGCTGACTGGTGTTTGGTCTGGATATTCATGTCTGTGGCTTTTAATTGAACTGAAAAGCACTGATCACAAATCTTGTCAAATCACATGCAGCCAGCTTCAGTTTTGAGTCCTTTTATCTGTATAACTTTTAACAGACTGTGCGATTACAGCAATTGTATAACATTGTTACAAAAAGGGCATGGATCGCAAGACCATGACCACAGCTGTCTTTGAACCTCTCATTGTGATCAATGCTATTCGGTAAGTTGTACGAGTTAGTGGGTAAGATCCACCATCTGGGTTTAACTGACCATCTAACCAAATCTGGTTCAAACCCATGTGAAATGTTAAAAACTATTTATAGGGCTGGATAAGAGAAATTGATTTCTTGATTTTAATCTATTCTCATTTTCACAGAACAATATTGATTCTTAAATCCCAAGAATGAACGGAAACATTGTAGTACGCCTACCATCGAATAAATTGCAATAAGCTTTGTTAAATGAAACAAAGTCTCAGATTTCACAATATTCAAACATTAAATGCCATTTTATCATTGTTTAAAGTCACCATGAAATCTAAAACGGCAATTCAATTTTTTTGTTACACTTGTAATCTTTAATCAAAAACATAAACATCCCTCTCAATGACATCTGTTAGGGTTAGGTAAACGTATCATGACGTAAAACTCGAGGTTGGACTATGCTGACTGTCCAATGACGAGGCTTTTAGCACCTTTGCCGGGAGTTTCAGTGACACACGATCAAACCAATCCTAACGCTGAATCTTTTGTCTGACAAAAGGTGCATCTCATTTCGGAGGCTACGTCCTCTGGAGGTCGCAATTGTAAGCTGCATACATCATCAAGGATTCTTAAGAAAATGAACCGTAATAAAATTGACTGCTATTCCTTTTGAGGTGTAACATACTGTAATTTAAGTTTTAATTGAACGGTTACTTTTCTTAAATGAGACCGATCATGTATGCAGCCTTCAAATGTGACCTCCGGAGGAACGCAGCCTTCGAAAAGGGACACGGCTAAACAAACCAGACAGTCGAACTTAAAAATGATTTATTGACGTCTTCGTAGCACTTTATTTTACAGTCCTGTTACTAGGGCTGTAGTACTCGAGTCCGGTCTCGAGACGTTTTTCTATCGTCTCGGACTTGTCTTGGACTCGTTGGTATTTGGACTCGGACTTGTCTCGGACTTGGTCATCGGACTCGCCAAATGTTCAAGTTGGTCTCGACCGAGTCCAGCAATATATGCGTTTTTTTTCTCTTTCAAAACAAAGATTCGCTTGTTCCGCAAATGGGTAATGTAATGGCCATTGGTTTAACTCCATCTAGAACGGGCATTGTCATTGGTCCATCTAGAACGGGCATTGTCATTGGTCCATCTAGAACGGGCATTGTCATTGGTCCATCTAGAACGGGCATTGTCATTGGTCCATCTAGAACGGGCATTGTCATTGGTCGCCTGTTAAATGCACAGCTGCGTCATATGAGTGGGCGCGCTGCCTGGAGGCATAAATAATCTTTATTTTGGCCACAGACACGCTGTCGGCAAGTTGCATAATACAGTTTGGTTTTACAAAGTTCTTTGGAGTTTTCCCTCTCACTTTCCTTCGCTTTTAAATACTATAGTAATGCCCGTGCATTTTGCTTTCACTTTCATCTATAACTTACAACGACCCATTTTCTGCAATAAACATGGGACTTTAATTAACAAAACGAATAAAAATACACCATTACCATGCTATAAGCCTAATATAAAATTACAAACTTGCAAAATGTTTAAATGTAAAAAAAAACAACAACTGACAATCACCAAACGCCATGGCACCAAATGAATAAGAAAAAGAACGAATAAGAGCAAAACGAATAAAGCCCGGAGGCACGGAATACAACTGGATGTAAAATAAAATAAATTACACAACGTAAATAAAGTAAAAAATAAGCAAACACTGTGGCAATGGCTGGGAGATTTATCAGATTTGATCGATTAATTCGAATTTAATGTTTTGCAACAATTAGATTTTTTATAAATCGAGGAATCGTGATTTTGAATAGAAATATTACCAAACGCTAGAATTAGACACTTTGATAATAACAGTAAAGAGAAAAGAACAATCCAACCGCATGTCACATGATTAATCGCTCACGTGTGATGCTCTCTAGGTGCCCTTCACACAGAGTGTGTTTTTGTGTTGACGCGGGCAGTGGAATAGGAAAAATACAAGAAGATGTGAGTTAAACATCTTTTAATAACTAGAGTGCCGTGTTTTTAGAAAGCCGTTTCATGCACGAGACGCTGCAAGAGACGCGAGCGCAACAGTCAAACGCGTCCATGCTTACATAGAAAAAACAATGGAACAGCAGCGTAATCGAATACAAACCTGTGAAGAACTACTGCTGTATATCTGATATTTCAGGTTTGCATCCCGGTGACAGGCTGAGAACTGCTGTTCATTGTTTTACAGAGCCTTTATAGTTAATAATAGCACTATACCTTCAGTCATTTTGAATTGGAATTACTTGAGTTTTTTTGAGCATTTGTCTTGTATTATTTCAGAACAGATAGCCTAATATGCATAATAAAAGTGTGTACAAGATGTAGTTGTAGTTCATCTTTTCTGCAAAGATATTTAGTGAATTGTTTCACATTTACATCATGAAGACAACGTCATGTGTGGTGCACTTAGAATATACTTTTCTTTAACTAGAGGGTTAATAAAGAGAAAGTTTCTTGAATCATGTTGTAGTTACATTTTCAAGTTGACTAGATAAAATCTTACAAAATCGAGAATTGGTCAAATATAAGTGAAATTGCTAAACCTAAAATATCCTCCTGAGACACGCCCCCCCCCCCCTAAAAAAAAAAAGTTTTCATGTCATTACATTGTTTGATACATATACAGACCATAAGATTTTTTTTTTTTTTGAAAAACTCTATTTTATTCATATTTGATTATATGTCCTCTGTAGAGGACACAAGGACTAAAATTAAATGGCATGAATAGACATAAAAACTGCAAAATCAATGGGAGTTTTTTTAAATCACCAAATACATTTTTAGGTTTCAGGATTTTTTTATTCTAAACTTTGTTTAAGGATGATTCTCAACGATGTTTTAAAATGTATAACAAAATGATTTGATATACCATTTTGTTGTATGCAATATGTGTGTAAAAATTCCATAAACTGTTTTCCCATTAAACACAGTGTATCTATACACTATATCTAATTTGCTTATTAATGTGTTGCTGTTGGGACAGAATGTTGAAAAAAAAAATCATAATGGGAGTAATACATGGCCAGATTTTCATAATAATATATGATATTTCATAAGCAAACTGATATATAATTTATTTCCCTATTCAATTGTTGTCTCCCAAAATGCATAATAAACATGCTTTTAGTCCTGGTGTCCTCTACATTGAACATGTATGAAATGATGTCCTGTTTCATAACAGGAAGTCATATTTGAATTTGAAAACCCATAACATTTTCCTGAGATGTTGCTTTATGACAAACAATCTGAAAATGATTCAGATTTAAAAGACATTACAGAATATAATCATATTTCCATAAGGATGTACAATTCTTCACTAAATTAAATATAGCCATCTTTAAAGACGTATGAGAGGGTTTAAAAAACCTTTAGTATCTCTATAAAGCCATGAATGAGCTCTGTGCAGGACATCCAGACTTATAACTGTGACATGTGAGGTCTCAGAGAAATACACTAAAATAGAATGTCCACTACAGAGACACAAACTCCACAGCTGGGTCTCAGGAGGAGAAATAAAATAGCCTAATTTGATCCTACAGTGTTGCTGCACATACTTTTAGATCATTACAAACAATAATGCAAAATTATTATATTAGAATAGAAGATATGCCGTCTCTCGTATCACATCAATTATCAATAATTAAGTATGTGGTTTTGAAGAAGATTTTTTTCTTTCTCTGTTTTGACCGTCTCATTTGGACTTGGACTTGGACTTGGACTCGAACCTCTTTGGACTCGGACTTGACTCGGACTCGAACCTCTTTGGACTTGGACTTGACTCGGACTCGAACCTCTTTGGACGACAAAGGTGGACTTGACTACAGCCCTGCCTGTTACTCATGTACATACTATGTACTTATTATATTAATTACAAAAACTAGGTACTACCCCTAAACCTAACTCTATCCCATGTAGTTACTTTACATTGCCAGTACTTTCTTAGGTAGGCAAGTACACGTACTGTAAAATAAAGTGCAACTGAAATCTGAATCCTGTCTCATGTAATTGCTCAATCAGTGTTTCAACTGCCAAAATACATCTGTATAACGGCCTGTAAACAACATGTAACGTCACATTAACCTCAGAGAGAGAGAGGGAACAAAATTATATTCGGTTAAACTTTTATATTCTCTCGCAAATATATTTGTGTTTCCTCGCAAAACCAGTTGAGTTCAGACAAATACTTCCAGTTTACAGCTCGCAGCGGTTCATAGAGTTTTATTTTGAACTTGGTTTAAGGTATAAAGAAACACACGTGGATTTTGGGACATTCTAAAACACTCAATGTGGCTTAAATTTACTAAAAGAGTGACATTGGAGGACATATTTCAGTATGAATGAATACTAGTAATACTAATACAAATAATAACATTATTAATAATTTTACTAATACTGCTACAGACAAGCAGAATATGAATGCACGTTAAGATTTTTCTCCTCCTTGGAAACGTGTTATAAAGAAAACGCTTAAGGTAGGCTATTGGATGAAAACTGTGATAAAAAAGACCAAATCTGTTATACAGTTTATTAATAAAATATGTTACGCACAGGAACGGAGCGCGCAAAGTTTCATGAGTTTTTTCCCTGTAGCACATTATAAATACAATTCTTAACGTGACTTGGCATGTTGCTTGCCTGTAGTGTGTGTGTGTGTGTATATATATATATATATAAATAATTTATAAAATTTGGGCTTCTTATATTAAGCCATGTTAAGTACAGTCAGGGAAAAAAATATATGGGTATCTATGAAAAAAAGAAAAGCTTATTGTGCTTAAGATTATAGCGTGTTGATATTCTGGGCTCATCTGCTTGAATGTACACAGTATTTTATGTTGAACAATTTCTATAGCAGATTTTGTCTTTTTCTATCACGGTCCTCATTAAGCCACGTTACGTTTTCTTTATAGCGGCTTCTATGGAAGGAAAAAGCTTAACACGTAATTTAGCGATTTCGGTTCATATTCTGGCTAATCTGCTTTCCTGTATGTAATATATTTTATTAATAAACTATACTGAATTCAGCCTTTTTATACCACTGCCTTAGTCCATTAATTAAGCATTTTCATTCTTTGGGGGAGAAAGTGCTTAATGTGCAATTTAGCGCATTACGTTCTGAGCTATTCTGCTCGTCTGTAAATACTACGTTTTATTAATAATACTGAATTTGGTCTTCCAATGTCACGGCTTTATTACATTAAGTCACATTGAGCATTTTAGAATGTCCCAAAACCGTGCCTTGAACTAAACACAGACTGTATTTCTTTATATTTGAGTTCAAAATAAAACTATGAACCACTTCATTGTGAACATATGGAGCTGTATGAACCACTGCATGCTGTGAAGTAAACAAGTAGTGTTTGTCCAAAACTGGTTTTGCAAGAGAACGCAAATATCTTTGTGAGAGAATGCAAAAGTTTGGCGAGGTAATGCAAAGTTTCTCAGGGGAGCGTAAAAGTTTTGCGAAGGAATGCATAATGTTTGAAAAATATTTTCCTCCCACGCCGTATTTTTCCATAATATATTACCTATATTCATCCTAAATATTTTTAGACCTGGATGAATTTGCTTTGAAATAGCATCCATTAAATGTGATATGCTAAAATTGTACTTATACATTTATTTTACAATGATTTGTAAAACAGTTTTTAAAGTATATGGGTGACTTCCAATCTTTCAATGTGTTTTTTCTTTTCACAGTCTGGTATAAAATATGGATGATTCTAAAATATATGGTCACATGACAGTATAAGTGTAGAGTTCCCAAGATACAAGGGGTGGGTCAATTTACCCACTGGCTCATCTTACCCCACTCTCATATGTATTTGAATCACTGTTTAACACTCATTTTCTTTACTTTCAGTTCTTTCTAACTCACCACTAGCTTCTCTTTTCATCCATATTTTTTCCTCTTCTGCCTTTTCCAACCACTCACAATCTTCAGTACACAGATGAGAGTGGGACTTAAGACATGTTAAGCCAATTAGAACTAAACAGCCTAACTTGATGCTTAAAACCACACCTTCCACATTTAGGGTAAACATACCCATTAAGCACACTTCCATATTTGAGCTTTAATGTTACTATCGTTACCTCGGTTCCCTGAGATATGGGAAAAACAATTTTTTCCTCTTCAACTGAAGCCTATTTCAATCACGCAGTTATAACTGCACATTGATTGGTTAATCTAGGATTAAAAAAATAACCAATCCACGGCGGTGGCGAGCGAGCCAATGGCTATTCATCCCGACATAGCCCGCCAAAACAGGAGGAGCATCTGGCTATATAATCAGCTGCTCTGATTTTTGCATTTGGAGCATTTTTGGCTCCAAATTTTAGCAACAATTATTTTAGACTTCAGCTGCATTTCCGGATAGATTTTATAAAAACTAGTTTTTCGGAAACATGCTAATTTGTTTTTATATTTTCAAAACAGCTAATCTGCCTGACCCCTGCTACAACTACACTATGCTGGATAATCCATGGAGATCCACCAGTAATACATATGCTTCAGTCAGAAGTTGTGACCAGTCTGTCACGTGGAGCGGCTGGTATCGTCTCTTCATTAACGGTCTGAACGCTCAGATCCCGGACACATGTGTTGCTCGGTCCAGCTGTGGCACTGATATCGCTCTGTGGATTCGTGGTGGACACCCAACAGTACAAGATGGAGTCGTCACTCGAGATGTCTGTGGTAACGATGGAGGTTACTGCTGCTTTTACCTGTCAAATCCCATTAAAATCAAAGCCTGTCCAGGCAATTATTATGTCTATGAGCTGGTTCATCCCACTGGATGCAATTTTGCGTACTGTGCAGGTAATTATATTCACATGAGCACTTTCGACACATTCATGATATGTGTCTCTGTTCATTGATCACTATTCATGCACATTTTCAGATGTTAGCAACATTAACACCAGCTCTACAGCCGTCACACCAGCATCCCTCTCAATAGGTAATGCAATGCACTTTTTCTTATTGACTTATAGTCTGAATTGTTTGTAATGTACGTACAGATCGGTGCTGTTTAATGGATGTGTGCTTATGTTGCATGAATTGTTTTTTTTTTATATACTATTACAAAATAATGTGCCAGTTAAAAACAGTATAAACCACCATTAGAACTTATTTTAGGTATATATATATATATATATATATATATATATATATATTCTGTCCTGTTTTTGACCCCCCTCATCAGAACGCTCTGTTTGAAGAGGCGTGGCGGATTGTAGACTCGGAAGTAAACGCCCACTGCTGTGATTGGCTAACAGTTGTGTATGTTCGACAGCATACATTCCTCATAGATGAATGCTGCTGTGATTTAGATTAAGAACACATCAATACTCAGCACATATAAACATTCTGTAACAACAGACAAAGCAACAGTGACCACGTAATGAAAACAGTTACTCACACTTGTGTGGTGTGACATCACTGTCTGATCCGGTCACGGATCACTCGTGGAAAAATAAGATCCAAGTGCAGTTTTACTGTAGTCCCAGACAATGATTAAAAAAAACAAAAAACAGAGCAACTGGGAAAAAACACTGGCAAAAGGTAATCCACAAACACAGAGTAAAGGAAAGCACAAGGTAACAGAACGCAATACTGAAGCAAACAAGGTATAACAGAAAATGGTATGCATAGGGAACTAATAAGACTAAATGACACACAGCTGGGAACAATGAGAACTGATAAGTGCTAGGGGTGATGGGAACTGAAGTCCGGAGTAATAAAACAACAGTCCAGAAGAGTATCCTCTGGCTGGCAAGAGCACTTCAGCAGACGGCTGTGACAGATCCAATATAGTCAGCAGAGCATCATCTTTTAGTTCAATGTTTCTGAAAATATGATTAGAATATGATCCTTGTTTGTAAATTAATCCGCGGTAAAATGAAGTGAACAAAGGACCAAGTTCTTGCTGACATGGTCTGGAACTTCATTAAAAATAAAGTTCAGTTGAACAAACTAGCTGTTTTTATTGTTTGCGTTTTATTCATTATTTGAATCTAAATGTTAGTGAAAAGAATTAAACAAACAAACACCCTTTACATATCAATCCTTGAATGTGATGGACATTGGTTATGATCATTTTTGTATCTGCTTTGAAGGCATCTTAATTAAAACAGCTTTGTATTCAACAAAACATATGCTAAACACTTGAACTGGAAGTGATGAGAGCTGTTTAAAAGAATGTGTAAGTCTGTTGTGCATACCTCTCATAAAAAAACATAAAGAAAATACATGCACGATTGCGAGAATATATAGTTTGTGTGTTTTTCAAGTCATCTCCAGGTAATACATAATGTGTTTGAATAATGCTGTGCTAACTGATATAGCATTAATTACAGTGACCTATAGAAACTATCAAATATATTTTCTGCCGCCTTCTGTGATTAAAAAAATTAAAAAAGGAAAAACATTGTAGTATATAAACAAACCATAAAACTGCCATTAGGAAAATATAGGAAAATATTACAAATGCAATGAACAATACAGTGTATTTGATTTCTAAGCCAATTAAAATTAGGATAATAATAAAAAAAAGAAACAGTAATACAAAATAAATAAATAATAAAAGTAACAAGTTTGACATTTCTGTCCCCCTTACTTCTGAAATAATGGCTATGCCCCTGGTAATAAAGCTCAACTAGACCTGTTATGAACAAAACAAAATCGATTCAGCTAAAGAGGACCTCAAAAAGCACTCATAATATACACACACAAATTCGTGGTGATTTAAACATATTTGACAATTTGTGAAATTTGTTTGACAAATTGTAAAATATGTAAAATCCAAAATTTGTGACCAAGATTTGCACTTAAGCATTGAATTTTGTTAATACGTTTATATTGACAAGTTATATTTCTCAAGTCTATCTCTTGCCAGACCCCTGCTACAACTACACTGTACTGGACGATCCATGGAGAGCCATCAATAATACACATGCTTCAGTCAGAAGTTGTGACCGATCTGTCAGCTGGAGCGGCTGGTATCGTCTCTTCATTAACGGCCTGAGCGCTCAGATCCCGGACACATGTGTTGCTCTGTACAGCTGTGGCACTGATATCGCTCTGTGGATTCGTGGTGGACACCCAACAGTACAGGATGGAGTCGTCACTCGAGATGTCTGTGGTTACGCTGTCAGTTACTGTTGTTATCACGGGTCTTACCCCATTAAAGTCAAAGCCTGTCCTGGCAATTATTATGTCTATGAGCTGGTTAGACCAACGATCTGTAATTCAGCATACTGTGCAGGTAATTATATTCACATGAGCTCTTTCTACACATTCATGCTATTTGTGTCTGTATTTAACCTGTTTAATCCCACATTTTTCCCAGATAAGAAAATATCCAAATGATGTGTCATAAGTAACCCTTTGAAATAAGCAATAAATATTATCTTTTTTTTTTTTTTTTTTTTTTAAGTGTGTGAAAAATTGTGTTTTATGTTCGGTCACAATTGTGTTTACTGAAATCACATATTTCTGCAGTCATAAAAATTGTTATTTATCTTAGCCCAGCTATTTTAAAGTGTTTAATCACATTCTAGGGTTACTATTATGCATAAAAAAACCTTATGCAACATTTGAAAAAAATTCAACCATCACCGCATTTCAAAATTGTTAATTTTGGTAAAATATAACAAAATTTGTATATTAATGCTGCGAGTATTACAACACCATAATAGTATTTTTTTGTAACATTTAAATTTTTACTTTCTTGCAATATTTTGTCATTGCAGCATTTTATTGTCCTTTTCACTAGCAACTGCAATTGGATTTATATTGTATCCCTAAGTTCACTGTTATCCCACAGATCACTATTGTGACCGTTAACACATTAACTCATTCTATGACCACACTCAACAAAACTAAATTGCATATATTAATACTAGACACCCTAAAGATCACGTGTACCAAAAATATTTGTCATATCTTTATGTTAACATACTTTACTAGCCTTTTGATTTGGAGCTTTGATGCAGTTATCATCTTCTCAAGGTGCAAACAGGAAGTAAACTGCTCTGGTCATGTGACAGTTTGCATTAATCATGTGAAACTGCACATATTTCATTGAGACCCTTTATTTTCTCCATATTCGCTGGAAGTGCACTAAAACATCAATCAGTAAGGTTTTTAGAGCTTTATAAATAAAAACTTTTTACGGTCACTATTGCAACCGGTGGGATTAAATGGGTTAAGGGTGAAGAATAGAGCTGGTTTCAAATGTTAACACCATTATCTGCTGATAACAGAATATGAAATTATTCAGGTAAACATTGTTCGCAAGCATCACTGCATATATCAGTAGCATATATTAGCAATAACGGTTTATATTAAATTAATTAAAATAAAGTTGTATATCATAAGACATTTAACTTCCCTAATAAAGCATCTTTAATTGGTATTTGTAAACTGTAAGTGCCAGTAGAAAACAAGATTGAATGAATGCTGGAATGACTGTTTTGAACCTCTGAGCAGTTTGACACATCTATTTAGGCTTGAAAACATGTATCATTTTGTTTTTAAAAACGTTTTCACGTTGTTCAGATCTGCATTTTGAAAGCCAGTTTTATATTGTGGGGTTAAAGCATGTAGTACTGGAACTGGCTTTTTAATTTAGTCAGAACTGTTTGGTGCCAAAGCAGTACATAGTCTTTTCATCATCTTTAGAAAAGTGTAAAAAAAAATCAACTAAAGCCTGACTAGCCATTTTTCATGTTTAAGACTTGCATGAGACTTTTAGTATTATTGTTCAGTATTATTTGTCACAGACTTATTCCGAGGAGGTAGGTGCTCGTATCCTTTTTTCTTCAGTGCTGTTCTTCAGTGCCAGAAGTGGGGGCATGCCACAATATTGTGAGTTCATATGAACGGAAGGGGAGCAAGTGCTGGCGGGGGGCTTGAAGTCGCCCTGTGAGGAACACTCGTCCAGCCTGCTGCGAGATGGCTCCTCCGCGGAGACCATTCAAGCCCGAGCTCATTGATGGCCTTGTCATGATGCGGATAAGCTCCTCATCCGCTCTGAGTCTGGCGTTACGTGAAGAGGATGACTGTAAGAGGGTGGGGTCAATCACAGAGCCCGATAAATCTTCCACGTCCGAAGCCACCAGAAAATAAAGGCTGTCATCTATTTAGTCGTCACTCGCACCGAACGAGATCATGTGGCTCACAACAGAGGGACGCTGATAATTTTGAGTGAAGAGGACGGGTGAATACACTCTCTCTGAAAAGAAAGCTAACCGCGAGCGCAGAGAGGGAAGACAGAAACTCTCGCAGTGCAAGCATTTAGTCCCTCCGATTGCAGCGCCAGCGTGGGATTCCCCCAAGCGCTACGCACACTCAGCGAGAGTGTCATCAGCGTGCAGGGGATTCCCGCACGTCTTACAATGACCGTGCGGCATTTGTAACAATGCCGTGCTGAAATTTGCTCTTCTAGTAAGGCTTACTTACATCTTACCAGATAGCTGCAGGGGATGACCGAGTCTGCGAGCTGGAAGCTGCAAGAGGTCCTATCTGGCTGCTGAGAAGGGAGTTCATCGCTGAAGAGAAGAAATCTGATATGCGGTGGCTAGAGCAGCTGATTATATAGCCAGACGCTCCTCATGTTTTGGTGGGCTATGGCGGACTGAAAAGCCATTTGCTCGCTCGCCCCCGCCGTGGATTGGTTCATTTTTTAATCCTATATGAACCAATCAACTTGCAGTTATAACTGTGCGATTAAAATAGGCTTCAGTTGAAGAGGATTTCTTTTTTTTCCATACAGCGTCTTCGACGCAGTACGAGTTTAATCTCGAAAGGGAACCAGACATGTATTGGACCCGGAAATAACGTCTCTACAGATATTATATTATAAAGAATAATATTCATCTACAAATATAATAATAATGTACTATATATATATATATATATATATACTATATTATATCATATTATTATATAGGCTATAGTAAAATAGATTAATATTATACTTATATTATATTACTGTATAAACTCTAACACTCTCTATTCTAATAATATTTTATCTATCTGTCTTCATATATATATATATATAAACTATAAAAACCCTAGGTTTCTTTTTTCTATATTTTATCTACTTGTTTTCTTTAAAACAAATAAAGTAAAACTTTGCTACATGTACTGTGTTATGCTAACCGAGACTTGTCATAGCACTTGCATGTTGTTGCTCTTTTGTTGGTTTTGATTGTTTCAAATGCCCTCATTTTTAAGTCACTTTGGATAAAAGCGTCTGCTAAATGACTAAATGTAAATTACAATTATATTATAATATAATATCTGAGCTGTCTGGTACGCAGCATTAGGTTCAATAAACAAGCGTGTACATATGAGCCATTCTATAAATTGACATTTCAGCACTTGACCAACGGATAGTGACTCCTAAGTAGCACTTAAAGCACGGCTAGATGCGATTGTGTTAAGTGCATTTTGGGGAAACACACGTGGAACAATAATGAATGTTCATACAATGATTTGTAGAAAAAGAAATTGATTCTTAAGCGCGAAGATCAATCGTTATCGAGAAACCAGGCCCAGAGCTCTGAACCTCCAGGAACTGAGTTTGAGAACACTGGTGTAACGGATGGGTCAACAGTGTAGCTATAAATGTAATTACATAAATTAATTACAGATACAATTATATGCAGATATATATATTTAAATATAAAGTACAATGTAAAAACATGTACACAATACATGCATTGTATCAAATTATTTAAATCTAAACAGTATTAAATAGTAAATAGTATAAATATTATAAATAGTAAATAGTAGTTAAGGCCACCTAATATAAATTGGGACTAAAATTTTTTTGCTAATGTTTTTAGAACACTTATAGCATTTAAAAAAATGTTCTAATGATGTTATTGCAAGAATATTTTTGATAACTTTGAGAGATCGTTCAGAGAATGTTAACCAAAGTTCTAAGAACGTTTTCTGTTAGCTATGAACGTGTATTTATTATGTTTACTTTTAGGTTAAAATCTTGTATTTTTCTTGTCTAAGACACTTTGGTATCTAAATAATGCTATAAATGCATTTTTGGATCCAAATTTTAGCAACAATTATTTTATACTTCAGCTGCACTTCCGGATAAATTTTATAAAAACTAGTTTTTCGGAAACATGCTAATTTATTTTTAAATTTTCAAAACAGCTAATCTGCCTGACCCCTGCTACAACTACACTGTACTGGATAATCCATGGAGAGCCATCAATAATACACATGCTTCAGTCAGAAGTTGTGACCGGTATGTCACCTGGAGAGGCTGGTATCGTCTCTTCATTAACGGCCTGAACGCTCAGATCCCGGACACATGTGTTGCTCTGTACAGCTGTGGCACTTATATCGCTCTGTGGATTCGTGGTGGACACCCAACAGTTGAGGATGGAGTCGTCACTCGAGATGTCTGTGGTTACTCTGGCAGTTACTGCTGTTATTACGGATCTTACCCCATTAAAGTCAAAGCCTGTCCAGGCAATTATTACGTCTATGAGCTGGTTAGTCCATCGCTCTGCTATTCAGCATACTGTGCAGGTGATTATATTTACATGAGCACTTTCTTCACATTCATGATATTTGTGTCTCTGTTCATTGATCACTATTCATGCAAATTTTCAGATGTTAGCAACATTAACACCAGCTCGACAGCTGTCACACCAGCAACCCTCTCAATAGGTAATGCAATGCACTTTTTCTTATTGACTTATAGTCTGAATTGTTTGTAATGTACGTACAGATCGGTGCTGCTGAATGGATGTGTGCTTATGTTGCATGAATTGTTTTTTTTAATATACTATTACAAAATAGTGTGCCAGTTAAAAACAGTATAAACCACCATTAGAACTTATTTTAGGTATATATATATATATATTCTGTCCTGTTTTTGACCCCCCTCATCAGAACCTCTGTTTGAAGAGGCGTGGCGGATTGTAGACTCGGAAGTAAACGCCCACTGCTGTGATTGGCTAACAGTTGTGTATGTTCGACAGTACATTCCTCATAGATGAATGCTGCTGTGATTTAGATTAAGAACACATCAATACTCAGCACATATAAACATACTGTAACAACAGACAAAGCAACAGTGACCACGTAATGAAAACAGTTACTCACACTTGTGTGGTGTGACATCACTGTCTGATCCGGTCACGGATCACTCGTGGAAAAATAAGATCCAAGTGCAGTTTTACTGTAGTCCCAGACAATGATTAAAAAAACAAAAAACAGAGCAACTGGAAAAAAAACACTGGCAAAAGGTAATCCACAAACACAGAGTAAAGGAAAGCACAAGGTAACAGAACGCAATACTGACGCAAACAAGGTATAAGAGAAAATGGTATGCATAGGGAACTAATAAGACTACATGACACACAGCTGGGAACAATGAGAACTAATAAGTGCTAGGGGTGATGGGAACTGAAGTCCGGAGTAATAAAACAACAGTCCAGAAGAGTATCCTCTGGCGGACAAGGGCACTCCAGCAGACGGCTGTGACATATCCAATATAGTCAGCAGAGCATCATCTTTTAGTTCAATGTTTCTGAAAATATGATTCGAATTGTGCCTTGTTTGTAAATTAATCCGCGGTAAAATGAAGTGAACAAAGGACCAAGTTCTTGCTGACATGGTCTGGAGCTTCATTAAAAATAAAGTTCAGTTGAACAAACTAGCTGTTTTTATTGTTTGCGTTTTATTCATTATTTGAATCTAAATGTTAGTGAAAAGAATCAAACAAACAAACAAACACCCTTTACATATCAGTCCTTGAATGTGATGGACATTGGTTATGATCATTTTTGTATCTGCTTTGAAGGCATCTTAATTAAAACAGCTTTGTATTCAACAAAACATATGCTAAACACTTGAACTGGAAGTGATGAGAGCTGTTTAAAAGAATGTGTAAGTCTGTTGTGCATACCTCTCATAAAAAAACATAAAGAAAATACATGCACGATTGCGAGAATATATAGTTTGTGTGTTTTTCAAGTCATCTCCAGGTAATACATAATGTGTTTGAATAATGCTGTGCTAACTGATATAGCATTAATTACAGTGACCTATAGAAACTATCAAATATATTTTCTGCCGCCTTCTGTGATTAAAAAAAATTAAAAAAGGAAAAACATTGTAGTATATAAACAAACCATAAAACTGCCATTAGGAAAATATAGGAAAATATTACAAATGCAATGAACAATACAGTGTATTTGATTTCTAAGCCAATTAAAAGTAGGACAATAATCCTACAATAAAAATAAAAAAACCTGTTAATTAGATAAAGAAACAGTAATTCAAAATAAATCAATAATAAAAGTAACAAGTTTGACATTTCTGCCCCCCTTACTTCTGAAATAATGGCTATGCCCCTGGTAATAAAGCTCAACTAGACCTGTTATGAACAAAACAAAATCGATTCAGCTAAAGAGGACCTCAAAAACCACTCATAATATACACACACAAATTCATGGTGATTTAAACATATTTGACAATTTGTGAAATTTGTTTGACAAATTGTAAAATATGTAAAATCCAAAATTTGTGACCAAGATTTGCACTTAAGCATTGAATTTTGTTAATACGTTTATATTGACAAGTTATATTTCTCAAGTCTATCTCTTGCCAGACCCCTGCTACAACTACACTGTACTGGATAATCCATGGAGAGCCATCAATAATACATATGCTTCAGTCAGAAGTTGTGACCAGTCTGTCACCTGGAGAGGCTGGTATCGTCTTATTATTCATGGCCTGAACGCTCAGATCCCGGACACATGTGTTGCTCAGTACAGCTGTGGCACTGATATCGCTCTGTGGATTCTTGGTGGACACCCAACAGTTGAGGATGGAGTCGTCACTCGAGATGTCTGCGGTCACTGGAATAATTACTGCTGTTATTACGGGTCTTACCCCATTAAAGTCAAAGCCTGTCCAGGCAATTATTATGTCTATGAGCTGGTTACACCAACTGTCTGTCCTGCAGCATACTGTTCAGGTGATTATATTTACATGAGCTCTTTCTTCACATTCATGATATTTGTGTCTGTATTTAACCCGTTTAATCCCACAAGAAAATATCCAAATAATGTGTCATAAGTAACCCTTTGAAATAATCAATAAATAGTTTTGTTTATTTTTTTTGGAAAAGTGTGTGAAAAATTGTGTTTTATGTTCGGTCACAATTGTGACTGGTGGGAATATGTGTATACTGAAATCACATATTTCTGCAGTCATCATTTTTTTTTTTTTATCTTAGCCCAGCTATTTTAAACTCTTTAATCACATTCTAGGTTTACTATTATGCATAAAAAAACCTTATGCAACATTTGAAAAAAATTCAACCATCACCGCATTTCAAAATTGTTAATTTCTGTAAAATATAACATACATTTTTTATATTATTGCTACGAGTATTACAACATCATTATTGTATTTTTTTGTAACATTTAAATTTTTAATTTATTGCAATGTTTTGTCATTGCAACATTTTATTGTCCTTTTCACTAGCAACTGCAATTGGATTTATATTGTATCCCTAAGTCCACTGTTATCCCACAGATCACTATTGTGACCGTTAACACATTAACTCATTATATGACCACACTCAACAGAACTAAATTAAATATATTAATACTAGACACCCTAAAGATCATGTGTAGCAACAATATTTGTTATATCTTTATGTTAACATACTTTACTAGCCTTTTGATTTGGAGCTTTGATGCAGTTATCATCTTCTCAAGGTGCAAACAGGAAGTAAACTGCTCTGGTCATGTGACAGTTTGCACTAATCATGTGAAACTGCACATATTTCATTGAGACCCTTTATTTTCTCCATATTCGCTGGAAGTGCACTAAAACATCAATCAGTAAGGTTTTTAGAGCTTTATAAATGAAAACTTTTTACGGTCACTATTGCAACCGGTGGGATTAAATTAAGGATGAAGAATAGAGCTGGTTTCAAATGTTAACACCATTATCTGCTGATAACAGAATATGAAATTATTCAGGTATACATTGTTCGTTTATATTAAATTAATTAAAATAATCTTTTATATCACTTGACAAGACCCCACATTTAACTTCCCTAATAAAGCATCTTTAATTGGTATTTGTAAACTGTAAGTGCCAGTAGAAAACAAGATTGAATGAATGCTGGAATGACTGTTTTGAACCTCTGAGCAGTTTGACACATCTATTTAGGCTTGGTAACATTTATCATTTTGGTTTTAAAAACGTTTTCACGTTGTTCAGATCTGCATTTTGAAAGCCAGTTTTATATTGTGGGGTTAAAGCATATAGTACTGGAACTGGCTTTTTAATTTAGTCAGAACTGTTTGGTGCCAAAGCAGTACATAGTCTTTTCATCATCTTTAGAAAAGTGTATAAAAAAAATCAACTAAAGCCTGACAAGGCAATTTTCATGTTTAAGACTTGCATGAGACTTTTAGTATTATTGTTCAGTATTATTTGTGTGATTGTTGATTCACTGAAATGCATCATTATTTATTATATATATTTTTTTCCAGCTATTACTAACATCACTGCCACCTTTCCAACAGTCACACCAGAGACGAGTTCAGCTGGTAATGTAGTCGAATGTTTCCTCTGTTGGATTGTGTTTTGGCTGAATGTTTGGTGATTTGTAAAATGGAACAGGTGTGTGAGTGTGCTTGTGTCTAGGTAAAGATGAGGGATGTGAAATGTGCATTTGCAGACATCATTGCAGTCAGTTTTGGAAAACCTGAATGCCTGTTCACAGCTGTATTGTATTGTTGACTAAATGCTGATTTCTGCCATTGCAGGTATAAATATAACGCTGCAGGAAGGATGCACTGTACGTTGAGTTTCTGATTTGTTTCTTACGTTTTATACTCAGCTTTGATCAATAGCAATATGAAATTCCAAGATCCACATAAAAAAATAAAAAACGTATGTGCTCGATTGAGACAAAATACGATGGAAACAAATTTACTGCATACATTCTTCAATGAGCCACAAAAAACTTGTGATCTTGCCTTAACAGATCATGTGATTGGATAACTATAATCAATCTCATCATGCCCCTTTTAAAATAATGTTTTAGTCTTTCTGAAATGCAATAATTAGGTGTAATTATCTCTGAGACCTGTGTCACACGATCCTGAACATATTGGATTTCATCTGTGTGCTCTGAGGTGCAAGTCATTTCTCTTCTCTTGATCACATGGGAAGGAAATAGTGCAGATATTTCATGCAATATAGCATTTTTTTTTTTGGGATTGGAAACAGCTAAGTAGTCAAAAGAACAGTGCAATAAAATGTGCTTTGTAGATAACTGTAATGTGAAATATGAATGTGCTTTTATGTTTATTGTTGATGGATTTTGTACTGAAAAATAGGATCAAAATCAACACATACTGCTTTCACGCTTGTTATTTTAGAGTCAGACGTGTTTCCAAAATCTTCTTGAGCAGATCGAGAACATTACATCTCAAGTGCTCTCTGTGACTGTAAGTCTTCATGAGTAAAATCATCAAATCTTTGTCAGTTACATAATCATTGACATAGCAGTGCTGTCTTATCTTATTATATTTATCTAATCAATATATTAGACGGTGACAAACATTTTGACTTTGGCCTTCAACGCTTCAGAGAAGATTTTAGAGTCATTATCATCAGCAAGCCCAGCTGAACTAGCCTCCTATGGAAACCGTATGTTAAAGACCAGTGAGAAACTCATTTCTACATTGGTGAAGCCGACAGACACAAGTGATAATGTCAGTTTCACTCTTCCTGCTGTAGGTAAGTGGAGACACAATTATTATTAAATTGAAGATGAAACAGATTACACATGATGTCAGGAATTTTGTATAGTCAGGGATTCTCATCCTTTTTGGTGACAGAAACTCCTTTTCCAAGGACTACCTCATATTTATAAAAATAATTAAGCTTATGATTTCTACTTTTTCTACCCTTAGATACCATTAATTTCCTCTTTAATTTTATTGGATTCTGCTTTTTTGTGTTTTAAGTTTTCTGGACTCGTTGTAACCATAGTGAATCTTGTGAATATAGTCTTAAAGGGGACCTATTATGCAAAAATCCCTTTTATAAGGTTTTTGAACACAGTTGTGTGGCCGCAGTGAATGAAAATAACCAGCCTATAATGGAAAAAAATTCATCCACTCGTTTTTTTAGAATCCCAATAAATCATAAACAGTCTCTCTGAACACGCAATTCTAGATTCTTCCCTATGTTGATGTCACTGTAGGGAAAAATCCAGGCCATTTGTGATGCTCTCTGCTCTATTATCATAGACACACAGCCCTGAGTGAGAGGCAGCAGTCCGCCATTACTGTTTTCTTGCTGTAGCTGCTGGAGATATACAACATCAGTGCCAAAAGTCATATTTGTTTGTACCAGTCATTTTACACTGGATTGCCTCACAAATGAGGATCAGTTATATGCTGAATTTTTAAAATTGTTGAGAATTTCAAAAGTTTGATTCTGAAAGAGGAATCAATACCAAAGCTTTGTGTGCAAATGTCAGCTCCAGACAGCATAAGTATCACATGTCATATTTTATTTTCCAAATTGCCTATCTGAAAGCACTTATTGGCACTCTGTAAGGCTAATGTTGCTAAAGCTACCATTGTTTCTGCCTGTTTTCACTAATGCTGCCTTCACATGCTACCAGAATGATAGTAAATAGGAATGTGGAAGTTAAGAATTGCATATGAAAGCAATGTGAAGTCAACCATGTGAATTTGTCAAGCTCATAATCACAAGTGGGACTGAGAGTTTCTGACATTTTCAGTGCATGAGATTGATTGTTTTGTTGTTGCTTGTATGCCAGAGCAGGAGCTCTTGAAGCTCTGCCCTCTTTTGAAAAGGGGGTTGGGAGAACCAGCTCATTTGCATTTAAAGGGACACACAAAACGATGCATTTTGGCTCATTGGTATTTTGAGCTAAAACTTCACGTACACACTCTGGGGACATCAGAGACTTATTTAAATCTTGTAAAAAGGGCATAAAATTAAATTTAAAAGTTTTTATATTTTTTCAAAGCCTATTACGTATTAAAAACAATGACTTTCATTATACTGTAATGTTGAATGGCTATAATTAAAGGCTAAAATTGAGGGGACAATGCATTAAATATAGACATCAGTAGTTGTATTGGTATCAATCATACTGGCCTTTTAAAAGGACTACTTAGTAAAAAGATGCATTTTAAACACATAGTTAAAATATGCCATCTTATTATTACTATATTAATTTGGGGATTCAATGTGAAATTATGAAAATAATATTATATTAATTATACAATTAATTTGCAATTAATTGTGATTATTATTTATTAATTTTTCTTTTATTGATTGACAGCACTAATTAAGTCACACAGCAAATTAAAAAAGCACTCTATGAAAGTTAACCAGAGATGAAAATCCAATAATAGTAAATAGTGATTCCAAAGGGCTTTCATTAAAAAATAAAAATAAACAAAATAGCACAGCATAGCATATTATTGCATATAAAATAGCATATTCTTGTTTGCTTTTAATCAGAGGGTCAAGTCTTCATGGTTGGACCACAGGTCACCTTAAATAAAATCCCTCGACTTGACACAACAAATTCTTCTGTGGACATCGATCTCATTGGGATCGCCAAGAACAACAATGAAGGTATGTCAAATGTTTCTGTGTGATAAAATTGTAGAAAGAGATATCATACCATCATCACTAGACCATATTTACTTACTTTTGTGAGTGTTGTTATTATATTAACATAGTATATCATGGAAAGTTCTGTTTCTTTCACACAGGATCAGCTGCTGTGGCTTGCATGAGCTACACGATGATGGAGAATCTACTGAAGCCAGACTTCTTCAACACATCAAACGACACGATTAAAATCATGATGTCCACTGTGATCTCAGCTACTCTTCCCAAAACCACCAACACTAAACTCACCAAACCAGTCAACTTCACCTTCAGACACATCAGAGTAAGAGACTGAAATCTGTTTTTGTCCAACCTGAGAACTGATGAACATCTGAAAACATCTAATATTCAGTGTTTTATTATTTTCTTCTTCTGTTTGCAGGAGTTTAATCCCAGCGGCTCTCTGTCCTGTGTGTACTGGAATATCAGCGAGTGGATTGTAGATGGTTGTTCTGTTTTAAAGACCAATAGCAGCTTCACTGTGTGTTCCTGTGTTCATCTGTCAACATTCGCTCTCATCCTGCAAACCAGCCGCCCACCAAAGGTACAGAACCTTTCTAGTGAACACTGAAGAACAGCACAGATTTAACACTCATGTACTCTGACATGTTTTCTCAGAGCGACTCACAGCTGGATCTGGTGAATTTGGTTTGTGTGATCGTGGGGCTGGTGTTCTTCACTTTGGCCCTGTTGACCTTTGCTCTTTGTCGGTGGAGTCCTGGAGTGAATAATGTGGCTCGAATCAACATCTGCATCAGTCTTCTGCTGGCTCATCTTCTGTTCCTGCTCACACAGCAGTTCCTGAGCCTCATACGGCCTCAGCAGGTGAGAATGATGAAGGAGCTCTACAGCTCAGCACAGCCTCACTGAGAATCATCATAACCGTCTCTCATGGTCTCCAGGTGTTGTGTGCCGTGATCTCAGGCCTTCTGCACTTCCTCTTTCTCTCCGGCTTCGTGTGGATGTTCATTGAAGCTGTGCTGCTCTTCATCTGTGTGAAGAACCTATCACAGATCAGCTCCAAAAAGAAGGAGGTGCTTAGCAGTGGATTCATGTGTGTGATTGGATATGTGGTTGCTCTGGTTGTGGTGTGTGTGTCTATCGGTCTGGTTCCTGAAGGATACGGCAGTGAACAGTGAGTTGTTTCTGCTATCTGATAAAATGAATTTTTTTGGCATGTTATATTTAAGGCATTCACAAGATTAAATTCTGTTAAATTTCAATAGTCATCATCTGAAATAGCAGAATTTTATTAATTCAAGTTAATTGTTTTCCTCTGAACAGCTGCTGGATTAAACACGATAAAGGTTTTATCTGGAGTTTTCTGGGCCCTGTTTGTGTCATACTAGCAGTAAGTTCTAGTTACAGACATTATTCACGTCGACTGTTGAAGCCGAAAAAATTAGTTTGATAATTTCTTATTTTTCTGCAGTTAAACACAATTCTCTTCATCAAGATCTTCATCACTTTAAACTCAACTCTAAAAAAACTGAATGCTGAGGTTTCACAGATGAAACAAACCAAGTACCAAACATTATAAACAAAACACGGTATAAATAAAGAACACAGTCAATGAAGACACATTAACTCTCTTTCTCTGTTTCTCTGCAGGAGTATGGTGTTTAAAACACTGGCTCAGTTTGTGGTTCTTGGTTGTCCCTGGATTCTGGGTTTCTTCATTAATGGCAGTAAGGTTCTGGAGATCCTCTTCCTGATCTTGAACTCTCAGCAGGGAACCTTCATCTTCCTGATCTACTGTGTCCTCAATAATGAGGTAAGAATTGTTTTCATCCTACTCTGTAAATAAACTAATCAATCTCCAGTGGCAGTACAGTAGTTTCTTACCTGTTTATTAAAATCAAACTCCATTGTGGCTCATGAGTTTCAGAGATTAAATTGATCTCATGAAGTCACTCGTCTCATTCTTGTCCAGGTCAGGCAGCAGTACATGAAGTTCTTCAGATGTCTTTGCTGTGGATGCAAACAACACTGAGAGCTACAGCATCATATTCAGGAAGTAAAAAGTACTGCTAAAGTGCCATTATTATGCAACTGTAGTTTTAGCTCCATTCTGTAAACGTTAAATAATGTAACCAGTCTTTTGATTTTACAGCTGTAAAAACTATTGATGTAGAACTTCTAAACTATTTTATTTAATCTTTGTTATAAACATAATATTTTCTTGGTTGTGGGTGAAAAGCATTTTTTTAAAGACATTACAGATACAAAATGTTCAGTTAAATGCTGGCAAAAAAACACAAATAATTCCTAAAAACTGTTTAATGTGCTTATAGTGAAGATAAATAACATGACATACAAATAGATATTGAGATATGTCATATAATTAATAAATGTTTTAATCTTGCACACTTTTTTGTTTGTTGAGCACAGAAAGTTCCCAGAAAGGAAATTACTGTTTTTTCTGCAAATACCCATTTTATGTTACTTTTAATATTCATATGTCAAAATATATTATCAGGTCGGTGTGTAGCAGGTTTTATAGTGGGTTTACCTTTAAAACCAAACTATTAAAAAAACTAAATGACCAGCTGTTGTCTTAAATTATAAGTGGATATTTATTGTCAAATGGCTTGTATTTTTGCATTAAAACATGTGAATGATTATTGATTTTTGCTTAGGCTTTCATTATTTTTTGATTATGTTATGAAGTTATGCCTTAACAAACAATGTGATATAATAAGTGCATATGTGAATGTTTTTTCCACATTCCACAAAAGCCCAGAAAAGCTTGATATAATAGACTGACTATAGACTATTTTTTTCTAAATTAATCCAGCCATCTTCTGCAACGTCTTTGTATTTAAAGTGTCACATTCAAAAGTCTTAACTGTTTATTCTGCTTGGTTTTATCAGATATATCTGTTAAATAATAAGAGAATCTGATCACAAGGTAACAATTGATAAAGAGAAGTGTGATGACTTGTTGAAGGCCAGTTGTTCTGCTATATTCTGATTATTTGTAGAGGCTTGATTGCACATGGTGGCTGTCCAGCATAGAAATACCAAGCGCTTTGACAAGACGTTGTGTGTGTGGTTGAGTGCTGGTAGAAGTGTAGGCGAAATGGCTCACAAGAGGTGTGAGGGGATGAGGTCTAGAGGGCAAGTTGTAGGATGACTGAAGTGTTTAGATAATTCTGCATTAGCAAGGGCAGAGAAATAGGAGAGGAGTTTATTCCTCTGTGTGGAGCTCAGAAATGTTTTAGTTTTGTCTGTGAAGAATTTAGCGAAATCATCAGATGTTAAAGAGGTGATGGAGAGGGACAGAGGTTGTAATATGTTGAAGAGTTTTCATACGTCTGAAGTGCTGTTGATCTTGTTGTAGAAATATTTGTCAGTATGGACTTTGAGGAAAAATGATAAAGCAGAGAATGATACATCGGTTCAGATGAATCTTGTGTTTCGCACCATTTTATCTCTGCACTGTCAGAAAAAAATTGCAAAATGTGTACCTTCAGGGGTACAATGGCTTGTCACTGGGGCAGTTCCCTTAAGGGCACACCCGTTGTACCCTTTCACATGGGTACGCATCTCTACCCTTGCAGTATGTACCTTTAAAAAGGAAATGTGTACCTCTGCTGACTAAATTGTACCTTATATACTCTCAGAAAAAGATACAAATCTGTACCATTTAAGATGGCCGTCACTGGGGTGGTACCCTGAAGGGTGAAATTTTGTACCTCCAGTTGTAGCTTTAAACAGAGCTGGATAGTCCAGGGGTCAGAACGTTTTATTGGTTGAAATGATGCCACCATGATGGAGATCAGTGTGTGCTTTAGTTGGGCTCATGATCCTTAATTCCTGGGCAATATTTTGCATATTGAGGCATTACTGTTGCATTTGCTTAATATGTATTTTGTGATTCAGTTTTAGGTCAGTTCAGTTGTTTGTATTTTTTTTCAATATGGTGATGACAGAATGTCTGACAATAAACCAAAAAGAGACCACTTCATGATATTCATTCAAACAAGTCATAAGCATAAAATAACTTAATCTGTTACTTCTAGGTTTGATTCAGCAATTCATTTTAACCAATAAAACATCAACATCTGTTGGTTGCTTCTGGATTCTGGGTTTCTTCACTAATGGCAGTAAGGTCTTTTTCCTGATCTTGAACTGCCAGCAGGGAACATCAACAATCAATAATAATACAAAATTTAAACAATAAACATTTTCAAGTAATTGTAGGCAAATAACATATGAGGCATTTCTCCACAGCATCTCTGTATTTTAAATATAAACAACTCTTAGAACTCTATATGCACATTTTCTGTTTCATTTTTACAATGAGTCAATAATAAAGGTTTGAGGGATGGAACGACCAATCTTATTGATGCAGTTAAGAGAGGAATGTTGTGAAGCTGAGAAAAACAAACAAACAAAACCTAATGATCAATTACTAGCAACCATCAAAGTCGTAGATTCGTTGGGTTAAAATGATAAAAACCTGATAGGAAATTAAACATAAGGCATTGTGCGGAATCATTTTTAAAATACACTACAAAGGAACTGGATCTGTGAGCTATTTTTATATATACATTTGTATATGAATTTGAATGTGTGGGACATTTCCTTATCACGATTATGAACACATAACATCTATGTAAACATCTAAAGACACGCATTGTTATGTTGATTAGTGTCAGTGAGGATCATTGTGTGTCAGCTCACATCAGGTAAGATCTTTCTCCTAGTGAAAATGTTAATATTTATATGTATATAAACACAAAAACGTACTGTATTTTAAAGGTAATATTTTAATATCCAAATAACTTTAATACATCATTATTGGAAAGAATTTAAACAATGCGTTTCATGCTTTTCTATTAACCATACATAAATGTTGCACATGGAACATGTCTGTATGTAATGTCTGTAATGTAAGATACCTAAGACTTCAGGGAGGTAGGAAGGACAGCTTATCATCCTTGTAATGCTAGACCGCTTGTGGCCATATGTACCCCAAACAAATTTGAGAAGATGCAAGTGACTTGGTGAAAGAGTGGTGTAACATCTCACAGCAAATTTGCTGCAGTCCATGCGGATGAGATGTACTATCCCAGCTAACAGGGAATGTTCTCAGAACTTGGCTAACATTCTCTCAAGGTTATAAACAAACATTCCTCCAGTAATGTTAATATAACGTTTGTTCAACGTTATTTGGTTTTTAATAATGTTGTCAAATAGTTAGACGAAAATTGTATTTATGTTGTTTGTAGAAGATTTTTTAAACATTCTCATAATAATGGGTGAAACCAGTGTTGAGTCCTAGTTTTTAATCTATTTGAAAGTCCCACCTCTGCTCAATTGATTAAAAACTAGGACTCGACACTGGACTCGGGTACAACACTGCCTAGAATGCTGAGTAATTAATGAAATTTATGTTTAAAGAATGTTTCAGGAACATCAATACTAAGCTTAAAAAAAACGTTCTACTAACATTAAGAAAACTGGACATATAGAACGTTCTCATAACCAAAATCATAACCAACATTTTTTTTTTAAACATTCTTAGAACTCAAATATGTTAGCTGGGATATTACTTACAGCAGCTCCTGACACAAAAGATACTCATTGCAAATTGTGATATTGGTCTCCCTTTTGTTTAGGGATTTTCTCATTTATTCAAATCAAATGTCTCTGAAACACGTCCAGTTTCCGTCTCAGTTGTTAAACTTTATATGTTAATACATTTTTTTTACATATTTACACGTTTATAAAAATGTGCTGGAAACAAAGGTATTTGAATGTGAGGATATATCAATGTTTACATCTCTCCTCACTCATAACTCTTGTGAAATTTAAATGCATAAATTCAGTGGAATTTTCCATGTGTGTTTGACTCAAAGAGGAAACCAAAAGAAGTCATGCATCAGTGCAAACTAATTCGTTTTTTCTCTCTAAGCAGTAAAGGAAGCTCATTCGCTGAATTGGCTTTTTGATATGGACAAATATATCAGACTGTCAACTCTGACAATGGTTTCCTCTCTTCATAAATGTGAGTATTTTTTTGTCATGATTAGCAAAGACTAGTTCACACTGCCCCAACAAACTCCAACCTTTAACTCAACTTTATAAGACGAATTGAAGTGAGATGATGAATGCAGTTGACTCAAAACTGATTTTCTTTCCTTGAAGTTGTTAGTTGTCATAAGATTATGATTTTCATTGATTTCATTAAGTTTTTCTTAATATTTCAGGTTTTATAAGAGCCCTGACTGTCATCTGTGTTATTCTATGTAAGTAGCCTAGTGTGAAGCGATCAAGCAAAAATCAAACAAAATCATAAAAGTATCCTAAGACTTAGTTCACACTGCAGGCTAAAGTAGCCCAAATCCAACTTTTTTGCCCAAATGTGACCCATATCTGATTTTCTTATGACAGTCTGAACAGCACAAATCCAATTCTTTCAAAACAGGCCCAGGCCACTTTCAGATGTGGTCCTAAATCGGATACATATTCGATGTTTTGCAATGCAACTTCAGTCTGAACGGCCCTTTTTTGCCTCAGGGCAAAATTTAAAGAAACTAAAGACTTAAACAAACGAAGCGGTCCTTGTCGCGTCACCTTCCCGTTTTATGACGAGCTTGATCATATTTTGGGTGACAAACCGAGCTGTCAGCCAATAGATCTACTCAACAGCTGCTCTATTGTTTCAGCTGAAGAGGATCCTAAAAGTCCAGACATTGCAGCTAGCCCACTTAGCAGCTTCAACAGCGAAACGGTTCAATTCAATTCAATATTATTTGTATAGCGCTTTTTACAATGCAATCGTTGCAAAGCAACTTCACAGGAAATTAAGTTTCTAAAATAGATTTATATTGTAGAAACTCAATATAATTAACTTATGGCAAAATTTGGTTAATTGAGTATAATCGCTGATGGTTGGCTTCCTCTGAGGTCCTCCGAGAAACAGGTGGGTTAATTTGTACTGTGATGTAGTCATGTGTTGCAGATAAAATGAACGTTACATGAACTGTAAAGTTATGCATAATTTATGTCTGAACATACAACCCATAATGTATTTACCACTGGATGTCAGATCATCAATTGTTGCATGTGTGTCGATATATGTAGGTGTACCTGTAGATGTAACCATTTACATGATTGCATTTTTATAATTATATCGCAGCTAACAATTTTGATTTCTAAGAACGTTTTAACATTTTTAAACATTTTCTGCTTATGATTTTGGTTTTGAGAGTGTTCTATATGTCCAGTTGTCTTAATGTTAGTGGAATGTTTTTTTTAAGGTTAGTATTGATGTTCCTGAAACGTTCTTTCAACTTAATTTTCATTAATTACTCAGCGTTCTTGGCAGTGTTGTACCCGAGTCCAGTGTCGAGTCCTAGTTTTTAATCAATTGAGAAGAGGTGGGAGTTTCAAAGAGTTAAAGTTAATGAGATAATTAAGTGACTAATTAAAAGAAGATTGTGCATTAGTGATGAACACCTGCTGTTATTGAGAATTACAGAGGATCAGATGTTGATGTTTTATTGGTTAAAATGATGCCACCGTCATGGAAATCAATATAGAAAAAAAGAAAACTAGTGTTAGTTTTACAAGAAAAGCTAGTAGTTAGAGAATAAATATGCAATTGATAGAGGGTCGAATGTGTGTGTTTTCTTTAAATAAAAAGAAGACAGATTAGATCAAATAAAATTAGATTAGAGAGTGCTGGAGTTAGAGGGTCAAATAAAGATGGAAGAGATCTGTTTCTTGAAGATGGAGAATGATTCAGCTGCTGGGATTCACCAGATGGGAACAGTTAATGAAAAAGTCAGTGAAAGTGATTTTGTGCCTCTTTGGGATGGTACAGTAATGCGTCGTTCACTTGCAGAACACAAGCTTCTAGAGGACATATGAGTCTGAAGTAATGAATTTAGGTAAAGGGGCGCAGACTAGAGCCAGAGGTGGTTCTGTAGGCAAACATTAATGCCTTGAATTTAATGTGAGCAGCTATTGGTAGCCAGTGCAAATTGATGAACAGAGGTGTGACATGCATTCTTTTCGGCTCAATAAAGATTAATCTTCAAGCAGCATTTTGGATTAATTGTAGAGGTTTGATGGAACTGGCTGGAAGACCTGCCAAGAGAGCATTGCAATAGTCAAGTCTGGACAAGAGGCAGTTTTAGTATTGTGGTCTGAGAAATTCAGCTTATCATCAATCTAGGTGCTTTGAATACCTAGAAAAGTGCTATATAAATGTAGTAAATATAGTAAAACTACTTTCCTATTTATAGATTTTGGATAAGTATGGCTGTCAGTAAAACACAAGCTATCTGCAAGTACAAATTCTTATTAGTGAGGTGAGGGTATTCCACCCACCAAATCACTGTCTTTTTGATGGCCCAAAATTAGAATTTCATGAAAGGCTTACCAAAATTGATGATCGACGACCCCCTGCAGGACCACAGAAGGCCATTCTTTGCAGTTAAAATAGTCAGCGTGGTTGTCTTCAGGAGAATACGAGTCCCAGCTATTGCTCCGGCACACTGAGGGAAACCCCATCTCTGTCGAAAGCCTTCTATGACTTCTTGCAGATGACCTCCTTGAGGCAGTATGGTCATGAATCTGGTTGCCACTCACTACAACTGCACCCATGGACTACATCTCCCATCATGCACTGCACACACACATTCCCGTCCACCATTACACCAATCACACAGCTGTCACCATTCACTCATTAGTCTTGATTGTCTCACCACACCTGTACCTCATTCACTCACACACATTTAAGCAGCACTCTCACATGCACTCACTGCGAAGTCTTATTTCCCCCTGGCTAACATTTCCGAGCGGTTTTCCTAGTTTGTCTTTCCGTGTACTACCTGGACTGTTGACTCCCTCTCCTGATCGTTTGCTGCCTGCCTCTCTGACCCCGCCTGTTTACTGGTAATCCTCTCTGTCTGCCGCCTGCCCTGACCCATTGCTCTGCCTCTGATTACGACTCTGCCTTGTCTACGTTGCCCTCGATACCACTGCTTGATTTTTGCCTGTTTGACCTTGTACTAATAAAGCTGCTAGTGGATCTACTCTCGCCTCTGACCTGTCATTCGTTACAAGTATAATGTACTCAGGCATGAGAACATGACGAACTGCTTTGCAAAATTCGTGGACTATCAAGCAAACAGTGGACTTTGCGATTCCAAACAGGTTGGATATTGGAGCCCAACTCCAACACGCTTGCTCACAGATATGGGTCGCCAGAGATGAGTGTCTTGCCGTGAAATGCTCAAAGAGAAGCGCTGACAGATACATTTCAAACGTTTCCCTTCTCATGCTGAAATATTTATAAACTCTGTGTCCATGAAGCCCCTCATATAAGAATCCCACCAGTCTTGGCTTCTGTACAGAGATAGCAGCCACAGCTCCACAAAAGGCCATAATCAAATATATTCTTAATATTAATCTTAATATTCTTCTTCTTATCACTTCATTATTTAAGCTCCGATTGCACATTAATTAAAAAATTGCTCAGCGCACACTAACACAAGCAGCATTCATTTGTATTTCCGCAAACACAGTGTACAGCGTCTTCTGCGCATGCGGGTCACTTCAGGGCCGTATACAGTTCACACACCAGACTGATGCCAGTCTCATTTAACTGACAATGTGAACAACAGCGCAAAAAAATCTGATCTGAGCATTAAGACCTGCAGTGTAAACTAAGTCAACGAATAATACATATGACATATAGGCTATACAGCTGTCTCCCATGTTTTCCAAGTCATGTGTCCTTTATGTGATAAACAGATTGTAATTATATGTTCTCATTATCTTATCCTTGTCCAATGATCTGGGATGGACTAAAACGTCATCTAGATTACAAAAAAGTGTGCATATGAGCCACAATGACACATATATACAAGAAATTAATGATTTAAATATAATGTTGGAATTCATGTATTGTACCACGGAGCAGGTTTATATACCCATTCTTGCTATATAGCATTTTTATTGGAAGAAAGCAAATATGTTCATATTGTTTTGATCTACATTTATCAAGCTAGTCTACTGCATGGGGTTCAGGTATGAAGTACTGGAACTTTCTTTTAAATTTTGTCTAAATTATTTGGTGCCCAATTTGCTGGGGCATTACTACATGTACCATTTTCAGTGCAGTTTTACATTTAAGTGTACCCTTTGCACGCAGCATTATTCAATATTGTATGCATTAATTATTTGTTTGTTTGTTTGTGGATTCATTGTTATTTATCAGTCATTATTTTTTCAGCTGTTACTAGCATCCACAGCACCAATACAACAGTAACGCCAGAGACAACCTCAGCTGGTAATGTAGTTTGATGTTTCCTCTGTTTATGAATTCATATTTATCAGTCATTATTATGTATTAGGTAGAAGTGGGTGAAATGCCTTTCAATTTAAGACAACAGTTAACTGCAGTATACTTGGCAAATCTAATGGCACGGGATAATTCACATCCCAAAATATGAGTACTTTGGAAATGTCGGCAGCATGGAAAACAGGAATGTATCAGTTTTGGATGGATTATTGGAGATTTAGTGGAGGGATTAGATACACACAATTTAAGTTTTGTTAGAACAGTGACTTTATCATTAGTTCCTTTGTGGATTTTGCCTCAATCTACACTGTAAAATGTACAGTAAAAAATTGAAAGCTGATGTTGCCAAATTTCTACCGTAAGTCTTAACTCAAACTTAGTTAAATACCATAATTTTGTTAACTTATATAATGCTACTACACCAACCAATTAAATTACTGAAGTCTGTGTTGTACCTTTGAAATACATTGACATCAATCAAATTGCAGGTGGTGATAAGAAGTTCAAATGATGAATCTAAGCCCATCATATTCTGCTTTTTGATAATAATGTATACAGATGGTGCACACTGCCATTCACACAAGCACTAGATACCATCATAGTGAGACTCATTAAACTGAAATATGCTATAAACGTTAATTTAGCAACATTAGATGTAACATACAACCCCTAATTGTCACGGATGTGCAGGGGGTGCCAGGAACGAGGATACACGGAACTTCGTGAAACACTTTATTATAACAACACGGAGATCACAGAGATCGCTGGAGAACAGGTACACACCAAAATGACGTTAATACTGGACAAAGACACTGGGAACACTGAGGACTTATAAAGGGAAGGAAATGAAGGAGCAAACAAGATAATTAATAACACAGGGCTGGGGACTAATCAACTAAAGACACAGGGCTGGGAACTGATAATTACAAATGATGACAGGAACAGGAACTGACCAAATATGGGCACGAGAGGGGAAACACAAGAAACAGAGAGAGAGAGTCTGACATTACCCCCCCCTTCCAATAGGCGCGTCCCGCGCCGTATGACATCGAAAGGGGAGGGGGGGTGGGCGCTCTGGGGGCCTCAAGGGACACGGAGACAGGACAGGACAGGAGGCCTCCAGGGCGGCGCCCGTTCCGGGAGCCATGGCGGAGCGGGGAGCTCGGGCGGCCATGGCGGGTCAGGGGACTCAGGCGGCCATGGCGGATCCGGGGACTCAGGCGGCCATGGCGGATCCGGGGATTCTGGCGGCCATGGCGGATCAGGCGGCCACGGAGGGTCTGGGAACTGAGGAGGCCATGGCGGAGCGGGGTGCTCGGGCGGCCATGGCGGAGCGGGGTGCTCGGGCGGCCATGGAGGATCGGGGAGCTTAGGTGGCCATGGAGGGTAGCCCCCCCCCAAAATTTTCTTGGGGAAGCTCCCCATCCCAGGGGGGCGCTCAGGAGCCGTGGAAGGCGAGCTGGACAGGGCCAGCGGAGGGAAAATTGAGCTGGACGGGACCAGCGGAGCTAAGGGTGAGCTGGATGGGACCAGCGTGGGCCCAGGTGAGCTGGACAGGACCAGCGGAGGCCCAGGGAAGCTGGACGGGACCAGCGGAGAAGCATGAGGTGAGCTGGACGGGACCAGCGGAGCTAAGGGTGAGCTGGACGGGACCAGCGTGGGCCCAGGTGAGCTGGACAGGACCAGCGGAGGCCCAGGTGAGCTGGACGGGACCAGCGTGGGCCCAGGTGAGCTGGACGGGACCAGCGGAGGCAATGGTGAGCTGGACGGGACCAGCGGAGGCCCAGGTGAGCTGGACGGGACCAGCGGAGGCAATGGTGAGCTGGACGGGACCAGCGGAGGCCCAGGTGAGCTGGACGGGACCAGCGTGGGCCAAGGTGAGCTGGACGGGACCAGCGGAGGCAATGGTGAGCTGGACTGGACCAGCGGAGGCCCAGGTGAGCTGGACGGAACCAGCGTGGGCCAAGGTGAGCTGGACGGGACCAGCGGAGGCAATGGGGAGCTGGACGGGACCAGCGGAGGCCCAGGTGAGCTGGACGGGACCAGCGTGGGCCAAGGTGAGCTGGACAGGACCAGCAGGGGCTCTGGAGAGCTGGACGGGACCAGCAGGGGCTCTGGAGAGCTGGACGGAACCAGCAGGGGCTCTGGAGAGCTGGACGGAGCCAGCAGGGGCTCTGGAAGCTCTCGTGGGTGCTCGGGTGGCGCTGACTCTCGTGGGCGCTCGGGTGCCGCTGACTCTCGTTGGCGCTCGGGTGCCGCTGACTCTCGTTGGCGCTCGGGTGCCGCTGACTCTCGTTGGCGCTCGGGTGCCGCTGACTCTCGTTGGCGCTCGGGTGCCGCTGACTCTCGTTGGCGCTCGGGTGCTGCTGACTCTCGGGGGCGCTCTGAAGAGCTGGACGGAACCAGCGGAGGCATCGATGAGCTGGACGGAACCAGCGGAGGCATCGATGAGCACTTACGAGGAGCCGGCACTGGAGGGCGCTGGCGAGGAGCAGGCACTGGAGGGCACTGGCGAGGTGCAGGCACTGGAGGGCACTGGCGAGGTGCAGGCACTGGAGGGCACTGGCGAGGTGCAGGCACTGGAGGGCACTGGCGAGGTGCAGGCACTGGAGGGCACTGGCGAGGTGCAGGCACTGGAGGGCGCAGTCTCGGAGCAGGCACTGGAGGGCGCTGTCTCGGAGCAGGCACTGGAGGGTGCTGGCGAGGAGCAGTCACCGGAGGGCGCTGTCTCGGAGCAGGCACTGGAGGGTGCTGGCGAGGAGCAGTCACCGGAGGGCGCTGGCGAGGTGCAGGCACTGGAGGGCACTGGTGAGGTGCATGCACTGGAGGGTACTGGCGAGGTGCAGGCACTGGAGGGTGCTGGCGAGGAGCAGGCACCGGAGAATCTGAAGCCCCCTCAGGGCTGGACGGGACCAGCGGGGACGACGGAGGAAGGAGAGGGGGCATCTCGTACTCCAACTCAGTCTCCCAGTCAATTAAATCCTCCTCCATGTCCAGCAGTCCCAGGTATATTATCAGCTCCATCTCCGCCGTGGTGCAGGGGGCGGAGCTCCACTCCGCACTCACACCGTCCACGGCAGGCTCCCTCGTGGTGGGCATTGTCGCCGGCCCTCGCACCAGATCTGACGGGTTGGGCAGGACCAGCGACGACGAAGATGAGCTGGGCGGAGCCAGTAGAGACACCAGCGGGCTTACGTGAGCCTCGAATGGTCCGGGGCTTGAGGTGGCCGCGAATGGTGGCGGATCTCCCGCAAACAACCGGCTGGACGAGCCGCAGACGGCGGCGGAGATTCCCCGCGAACGGCGAGCAAGGACGAGCCGCGGCCGGCGGAGGTCCATTGCCGCGGGAGCAAAACCAGGAAACAAAAACTTTCAAAAACGGGAGGAAAACAAAACCGGGTGGAAGTGGCACAGAGGTCACTGTATTTTCGGGTCCAGTATTCTGTCACGGATGTGCAGGGGGTGCCAGGAACGAGGATACACGGAACTTCGTGAAACACTTTATTATAACAACACGGAGATCACAGAGATCGCTGGAGAACAGGTACACACCAAAATGACGTTAATACTGGACAAAGACACTGGGAACACTGAGGACTTATAAAGGGAAGGAAATGAAGGAGCAAACAAGATAATTAATAACACAGGGCTGGGGACTAATCAACTAAAGACACAGGGCTGGGAACTGATAATTACAAATGATGACAGGAACAGGAACTGACCAAATATGGGCACGAGAGGGGAAACACAAGAAACAGAGAGAGAGAGTCTGACACTAATAAACATAACTGATGAGAAAAAACTATGAAGAAACAGTTATTTCAAAGAAAAACATAAAATTCAAACAAAATTTGAAATGCAACGCAGGGAATTCTGGGAGCTTCAGTTTACGGGTTGCAAAATGTTTTTTTTTTCCTATTTTAAATTTGGCAGTCACTGTGCATTGGCGAAAGTGAAAACGCATACGGTAATATAAGATTGGCTGTTGCGTTTGGATTATGTCACAATTTATGTCCACATTTGGAAAACACAACTAAAAATACAATTCGCAATTCCTTTTTAAATTAGTCTGAAATATCCTTTCACAGTACTTTGTTGCTTTCAGTTATGTTTTATGCATCAGATCAAATACATTAAACTCTTTGCATGCATTTGTAAAATACAAATAATTTTACTGTATATACATTTAAACTTTCATAGATATTTTGAAGTCATGTTCATCAGTCTTTTTTCCCCCAGCTGTTTTTGACATCAACCTTCCTTATACAACAGTCACACCAGAGATGAGCTCAGCTGGTAATGTAGTCTGATGTTTCCTTGGTTGAATTGCGTTTTAACTAAATGTTTGTGAATCTGCACACTGTACAAAATTGCTGCAAAAACAGCCATATGATGTAATAATCTTGTATAAAAACAATGAACTCTGGGTATTATTTGTTGTTTTCGAGAGAGTAGCCTTCTGCAGTCCTGTGACGTAACAGCACTCAGATTGGGCACTCAGAGGCTGTTTCAAATCATACCCTACACCCTCATTCACTATTACCTACATGAGTATACTAGTATAGTCCACCTGACAGAGAGAATAAACACTAATGAGTGAATTTAGCCAATGACGAATAGCTGCTGTTAACAAGCAGAATCACTGGAGAAAAGAGCAAGAAATGAAACTACAACTTGCTAAATGTTGTAGAAATAAACTGCAATAAACTTATTAAACAACTCCACAAACAGTATTACCAGCTTCACACATTACAGTCAGACTTCTGTCATATATCCACAAAAAATATTTGAGAATTCATTGAAATTTAGATGATTTATAGAAAATGTTTCGTCTACAGGACCGGGCAGTTTTAGCATTGTGGTCTGAGAAATTCAGCTTATCATCAATCACAACTCCAAGGTTTCTGGCTGTTTTTGAAGGAGTTATGGTTTATGAGCCTAATTGAAAGGTTAAATTGTGATGAAATTATGGGTTTGCTGAAACCACAAGCAGTTCTGTCTTAGCTAGGTTGAGTTGAAGGTGATGGTCCTTCATCCAGCTAGAAATGTCCGCTAGACATGCTGAGATGCGAGCAGCTATCGTCAGATCATCAGGATGAATGAGAGGTAGAGTTGAGTGTCATCAGCATAGCAGTGATATGAAAAGCCGTGTTTCTGAATGATAGAACCTAGTGAAGCCATGTAGACAGAAAAGACAAGTGGTCCATGAACTGAGCCCTGTGGCACCCCTGTAGCTAGATGTTGCGACTTGGATACCTCACCTCTCCAAGATACTTTGAAGGACCTATCTGAGAGGTAAGAGTCAAACCACTGGAGTGCGGTTCCTGAGATGCCCTTTCTCAATAAGGTTGACAGGAGGATCTGGTGGTTGACCGTATCAAAAGCAGCAGACAGATCCAGCTATATAAGTAATGAAGACTTGGAAGCCATTCTTGCAAGTCTTAGGTCTTCAACAACTGAGAGCAAGGCAGTTTCGGTGGAATGTCCACTTCTGAAGCCAGATTGGTTACTGTCCAGGAGGTTGTTCTGTGTGAGAAAGGCAGTGACTTGGTTAAACACAACTCATTCAAGTGTTTTTGCAATGAAAGAAGGAAGGAAACCAGTTTATAGTTGCCTAAACGAGTTATGTTTACATTTAGCAGATGCTTTTATCCAAAGCGACTTAAAGTGCATTCAGGGTATACATATTTTGGTCAGTACATGTGTTCCCTGGGAATCGAACCCACAGCCTTTGTGCTGCTAACGCAATGCTCTACCACTGAGCCACAGGAACTAAGAGTTGGGTTAAGAGTGGGTTTTTTAAGAAGTGGGGTTATACGAGCCTGTTTAAATGCTGAGGGAAAAATTCCAGTGTGAAGGGATGTGTTAACGATGTGAGTGAGTGCAGGAACAACTGCAGGAGAAATAGCTTGAAGGAGATGACATGGAATAGGATCAAGCGGACAAGTAATAGGATGAGTTTAGAGACTTCTGCCTCAGAGAGTGGAGAGAAGTATGTGAACGAGTTTATGTTGGCTGGTAAGATGTGTTTGACAGATTGTGGTGTGGAAAATTGTGTAGTGAGGTTTGTAATTGTATTAATGAAGAATTCAAAGTTGTCAGCTGTTAGAGTTGATGGAGGAGGACAAAGGAGGGAGGGAAATGTTTTAAAGAGCTAGCGAGAGTTAGGTGAATTGTTAATTTTGTCATAAATATATATAATTGTATAAAATATACATATATATAATTTTAAACAAAACAATAATGAAAACAAATTGAAGCAGTACTGCTCTGTGATACATCAACATCTACATCAACATCTAAATCTACATACACTGATTGGCTTCATCACCCTGTCTCCTCTCCACCAATAAGCTGGTGTGTAGTGGGCATTCTGGTGCAATATGGCTGCCGTGGCATCATCCAGGTGGATACTGCACATTGGTGGTGGTTGAGAAGATCCCCCCTTCTATGTAAAGCACTTTGAATACCTAGAAAAGTGCTATATAAATGTAACAAATTAATAATTATTATTATTACTTAAATTTTGAACGAGTAAAACTACTTTCCTATTTCTAGATTTTGGATAAGTATGGCTGTCAGTAAAACACAAGCTATCTGCAAGTACAAATTCTTATTAGTGAGGTGAGGGTATTCCACCCACCAAATCACTGTCTTTTTGATGGCCCAAAATTAGAATTTCATGAAAGGCTTACCAAAATTGATGATCGACGACCCCCTGCAGGACCACAGAAGGCCATTCTTTGCAGTTAAAATAGTCAGCGTGGTTGTCTTCAGGAGAATACGAGTCCCAGCTATTGCTCCGGCACACTGAGGGAAACCCCATCTCTGTCGAAAGCCTTCTATGACTTCTTGCAGATGACCTCCTTGAGGCAGTATGGTCATGAATCTGGTTGCCACTCACTACAACTGCACCCATGGACTACATCTCCCATCATGCACTGCACACACACATTCCCGTCCACCATTACACCAATCACACAGCTGTCACCATTCACTCATTAGTCTTGATTGTCTCACCACACCTGTACCTCATTCACTCACACACATTTAAGCAGCACTCTCACATGCACTCACTGCGAAGTCTTATTTCCCCCTGGCTAACATTTCCGAGCGGTTTTCCTAGTTTGTCTTTCCGTGTACTACCTGGACTGTTGACTCCCTCTCCTGATCGTTTGCTGCCTGCCTCTCTGACCCCGCCTGTTTACTGGTAATCCTCTCTGTCTGCCGCCTGCCCTGACCCATTGCTCTGCCTCTGATTACGACTCTGCCTTGTCTACGTTGCCCTCGATACCACTGCTTGATTTTTGCCTGTTTGACCTTGTACTAATAAAGCTGCTAGTGGATCTACTCTCGCCTCTGACCTGTCATTCGTTACAAGTATAATGTACTCAGGCATGAGAACATGATGAACTGCTTTGCAAAATTTGTGGACTATCAAGCAAACAGTGGACTTTGCGATTCCAAACAGGTTAGATATTGGAGCCCAACTCCAACACGCTTGCTCACAGATATGGGTCGCCAGAGATGAGTGTCTTGCCGTTAAATGCTCAAAGAGAAGCGCTGACAGATACATTTCAAACGTTTCCCTTCTCATGCTGAAATTTTTATAAACTCTGTGTTCATGAAGCCCCTCATATAAGAATCCCACCAGTCTTGGCTTCTGTACAGAGATAGCAGCCACAGCTCCACAAAAGGCCATAATCAAATATATTCTTAATATTAATCTTAATATTCTTCTTCTTATCACTTCATTATTTAAGCTCCGATTGCACATTAATTTAAAAATTGCTCAACACACACTAACACAAGCAGCATTCATTAGTATTTCCGCAAACACAGTGTACAGCGTCTTCTTCTGCGCATGCGGGTCACTTCAGGGCCGTATACAGTTCACACACCAGACTGATGCCAGTCTCATTTAACTGACAATGTGAACAACAGCGCAAAAAAATCTGATCTGAGCATTAAGACCTGCAGTGTAAACTAAGTCAAAGAGTAATACATATGACATATAGGCTATACAGCTGTCTCCCATGTTTTCCAATTCATGTGTCCTTTATGTGATAAACAGATTTGTAATTATATGTTCTCATTATCTTATCCTTGTCCAATGATCTGGGATGGACTAAAACGTCATCTAGATTACAAAAAAAGTGTGTATATGAGCCACAATGACACATATATACAAGAAATTACTGATTTAAATATAATGTTGGAATTCATGTTTTGTACCACGGAGCAGGTTTATATACCCATTCTTGCTATATAGCATTTTTATTGGAAGAAAGCAAATATGTTCATATTGTTTTGATCTACATTTATCAAGCTAGTCTACTGCATGGGGTTCAGGTATGAAGTACTGGAACTTTCTTTTAAATTTTGTCTAAATTATTTGGTGCCCAATTTGCTGGGGCATTACTACATGTACCATTTTCAGTGCAGTTTTACATTTAAGTGTACCCTTTGCACGCAGTATTACTCAATATTGGATGCATTAATTATTTGTTTGTTTGTGGATTCATTGTTATTTATCAGTCATTATTTTTTTCAGCTGTCACTAGCATCCACAGCACCAATACAACAGTAACGCCAGAGACAACCTCAGCTGGTAATGTAGTTTGATGTTTCCTCTGTTTATTAATTAATATTCATCAGTCATTATTATGTATTAGGTAGAAGTGGGTGAAATGCCTTTCAATTTAAGACAACAGTTAACTGCAGTATATTTGGCAAATCTAATGGCACGGGATAATTCACATCCCAAAATATGAGTACTTTGGAAATGTCTGCAGCATGGAAAACAGGAATGTATCAGTTTTGGATGGATTATTGGAGATTTAGTGGAGGGATTAGATACACACAATTTAAGTTTTGTTAGAAGAGTGACTTTATCATTAGTTCCTTTGTGGATTTTGCCTCAATCTACACTGTACAATGTACAGTAAAAAATTGAAAGCTGATGTTGCCAAATTTCTACCGTAAGTCTTAACTCAAACTTAGTTAAATACCATAATTTTGTTAACTTATATAATGCTACTACACCAACCAATTAAATTACTGAAGTCTGTGTTGTACCTTGGAAATACATTGACATCAACCAAATTGCAGGTGGTGATAAGAACTTCAAATGATGAATCTAAGCCCATCATATTCTGCTTTTTGATAATAATGTATACAGATGGTGCACACTGCCATTCACACAAGCACTAGATACCATCATAGTGAGACTCATTAAACTGAAATATGCTATAAACGTTAATTTAGCAACATTAGATGTAACATACAACCCCTAATAAACATAACTGATGAGAAAAAACTATGAAGAAACAGTTATTTCAAAGAAAAACATAAAATTCAAACAAAATTTGAAATGCAACGCAGGGAATTCTGGGAGCTTCAGTTTACGGGTTGCAAAATGATTTTTTTTTTCTATTTTAAATTTGGCAGTCACTGTGCATTGGCGAAAGTGAAAACGCATACGGTAATATAAGATTGGCTGTTGCGTTTGGATTATGTCACAATTTATGTCCACATTTGGAAAACACAACTAAAAATACAATTCGCAATTCCTTTTTAAATTAGTCTGAAATATCCTTTCACAGTACTTTGTTGCTTTCAGTTATGTTTTATGCATCAGATCAAATACATTAAACTCTTTGCATGCATTTGTAAAATACAAATAATTTTACTGTATATACATTTAAACTTTCATAGATATTTTGAAGTCATGTTCATCAGTCTTTTTTCCCCCAGCTGTTTTTGACATCAACCTTCCTTATACAACAGTCAAACCAGAGACGAGTTCAGCTGGTAATGTAGTCTGATGTTTCCTTGGTTGAATTGCGTTTTAAGTAAATGTTTGTGAATATGTAAAATTGAACAGACGTGTGAGTGTGTTTGTGTTTCTATGTAAAAACAAGAGATAAAAGATAATTAAATGTGAAGTTTTAGATAATTGAAGACATTTTCATGTGTCCTTTGTATTGTTGATTCATGTTCATCAGTCTTTTTTCCCCCAGCTGTTTTTGACATCAACCTTCCTGATACAACAGTCACACCAGAGATGAGCTCAGCTGGTAATGTAGTCTGATGTTTCCTCTGTTGGATTGCGTTTTAACTAAATGTTTGTGAATCTGCACACTGTACAAAATTGCTGCAAAAACAGCCATATGATGTAATAATCTTGTATAAAAACAATGAACTCTGGGTATTATTTGTTGTTTTCGAGAGAGTAGCCTTCTGCAGTCCTGTGACGTAACAGCACTCAGATTGGGCACTCAGAGGCTGTTTCAAATCATACCCTACACCCTCATTCACTATTCCCTACATGAGTATACTAGTATAGTCCACCTGACAGAGAGAATAAACACTAATGAGTGAATTCAGCCAATGACCAATAGCTGCTGTTAACAAGCAGAATCACTGGAGAAAAGAGCAAGAAATGAAACTACAACTTGCTAAATGTTGTAGAAATAAACTGCAATAAACTTATTTCAGCAACTGAAATAAAACAGCAGAGGATGATTAAACAACTCCACAAACAGTATTACCAGCTTCACACATTACAGTCGGACTTTGTTTCTGTCATATACAGTATCCACAAAAAATATTTGAGAATTCATTGAAATTTAGATGATTTATAGAAAACGTTTCGTTTGACCTCACCATTATGGTTGCTCAGCGTTTGCTTTAGTTGGGCTCTTGACGCTTGACTTTTTAATGTTAGATTTTTTGGGGGGTTGTTATAACTGTGTTTGTGAGACGCATTTGTTACAGCAATAAAAGCCAAACAAAAATTATAAGTAAATGTTTTTGGGTTGTAATCATCATGAAGTGGCCTGCTTATCTAGTCAAAAGCTTCATGTTGCAATGCATGCTGGGTAAAAGGACAGTACAAACATGTCAGCATGCATTATGGCATGAATAAATTATGCCACTGAAATGTCCATTTATTTTCTGTAAATCATTCTATTCATTTGTATAATAGTTTTTGTTTTTGTGTTGAGTTTTAGTAGCATGTTTAGTGATTTCAAGAGTTGATCTGTTGATTTATTTTGGTTGAGAGTCACCATTGTTGAGACTCATACGCTGAATCTTGATGTATGTTTGATAATGTATCAGAGCAATTTATGTGTAATTATCAGGAAGTTTTTATTGACAAACTTACATAAGAAAACTGTGTTTATATTTCCATGTAAAAACAAGGAATATAAGAATGAAATGTTCAGTAGATAATAGCAGACATTTCCTTGTGTCCTTTTTTTGTTTTTGTTGATTTATTCTTTTTTTTCAGCTGTTACTCACATCACCCTTCCTGATACAACAGTCACACCAGAGACGAGTTCAGCTGGTAATGTAGTCTCATGTTTCCTCTGTTGGATTGCACTTTGACTGAATGTGTGTGGATCTGTACAATTGAACAGATGTGAGAGTGTGCTTGTGTCTCTAGGTAAAATAAGTGAACACAGAAGTTTTGAGGCTTTTTTCCTCAATTTTGAATGATTTAAATCAGATATTTGTGAAACATGGGCAAACTCAGAATGTATGAGAGCATGATGTAATTGCAGTGTACTTTTAATGATAACAACAAAAACATCAACAAATATATAGCCTACACGTGCAAGAACCAGGAAACAAGGGAAACACAAGGAAACAAAACTGTTTCTGTGCAGAGTTTTGTCTTAGAGATTAAAAAATAACACCTATTAATTTATCATTTGTCTTAAATCTTACTTTGTTAAATAAAAAAACAATTGTATTATGAAATCAGTATTGTGAATCATATCACAACATCATTTGAGTGAATCGTTACATCCCTATCAGACTACATCACCAGCTGAGCTCGTCTTTGGCATGACTGTTATATGGCTGCTGCTGAAACAGCTGGAGAAAAAAAAGATTACTGATGAATATTAATGAATAATAAGGTCCCACTTTATATTAGGTGGCCTTAACTACTATGTACTTACATTTAAATTAATACTTTGATACAGTGCACTTAATGTGTACATATATGTTTTTACATTCTACTTATATATTTTTTTTAAATACCTATATGTAGTTATATCTGTAATGAATGTCTGTAATTACATTTATAATTGCACTGTTGACCCATCTGTTACACCTTAACCCACCCTTAAACCTACCATACCACCAAACCTATCCCTAACCTTACCCATATCCCACCTCAATAACAGCAAAAGTGTTTTGCAATACAATATGACCACAATAAGTACATTGTACTTTTGTTTTGATGTAAGTACATAGTAGTTAAGGCCACCTAATATAAAGTGTGGCCAATAATAATAATTATAAAATCAACTAAATAATAATAATATGTTAAAATAAGAAATAATAAAATGTGAACTTTGCCTGAACAAGCCTTACACATGAAAATTGTACTGGAAATCATAACTGTAATGATTATCTAGCAAATCTACTGCCAGTTGGGCAACATGTAATTCTGAACAATTTAAAAGGCCAGTTCCAGTACTTCAGGCTTGAACCCCATACAACTTATATACATATATACATATATGTTTTTTAATTAACTTAGATAATGAATAATTTTGAAGCAAAAACCGAATGGCCTGACTTCCTTTGTGAAATTATTCTACATAAAACTTATGAACGAAACAAAAACAGCGGACGGGCTAAATGAGAACACAAAATGCGACACAGCATTTACTTGGTTACCGCTGTAAACAAAGCATACTTTAATATGCGTTATACGGAGGCAAGATAAAAAAAACGCCATCGAAACATTTCTGAAGACAGACAGTTCCCCTCAGAGATACATTCCTATAAACTTCTACCCCTAATTGCACACAATTCATTTAACATCTCAACCAACTGAATAAAACGAAAGCGCAGAGAACAGACAGAACATGACATATTTGATCAATATACAAATTCAATACTTTTAAATCTGTGCCAGTGCTCTGGTGGTCTGCTCAAGTTTACATGACTGTAATTTTGAAACATGACCCTCCATAATAATTGTCTTCATAAAGAACACAGCATCTGAGTTTGATGTAACAGTTTTCTATATGTTGTTGTTTCAGTAACTTTAGATTTTGAGAATTCCACAACATTTACTAGTTCCGCTTCCAGATGTCGAGATGAAGCTTTAAGATTGGTCCACAAAAGGGTTAATTTCTGGAGGCTTCATTTGCTCACAATACCACCTGGTGGCTAAAGAGTGTAAAACAAGCAGATATATTACACACAGAGGTGTACAGTCCAGGGGACAGAAAGTACAAGTCCGGCCATGTGTTTATTCCACCCATGATCTCAGCAGCTGATTTCACCAGAGGAGGAACCAAATCATTCCTTTCAAGACACAAACAAGTCTCAAGTCAAATCCCAAGTCCTCAAAGAGTTAAAGTGTTAAAGTGAATGAGATAATTAAGAGACTAATTCAATTATAATTGTGCATTGGTGATGAACACCTGTTTTTATTTAGAATAACAGAGGATCAGATGTTGATGTTTTACTGGTTAAAAGTTTGCCACCATCATGGATATCAGTGTTTGCTTTAGTTCGCCTCTTGACCCTTTTAAAAACTGAAAGTGGTTTGATATTATGCTATTGTAATGTCGCTTCGCAACAAACATTGGTGTATTTGCACATTGCTGCATTGAAAGATTGAGGAAACAAATGAGTTTATACTTTCTGCTTTTAAATCACTTAAATGAACATCATGAAGGTGTTTCTCTCCAGTTTATTGACTAACATTCAGCTACTGCAATACAAATCATAATAAACAAATGTTCCCCATGTAGCAAACATATTGGAAGAAACTTAGAGAATCATCGCTCAGGCTTTTAGGCATGAACACTTATCATAGGATCCTCAACAATGGTGACAATAATTATTCATGCTGTAGTGCATGATGGGAGTTTTTACTATGGTGTTTCCCCTGTTTGATTGTCACCTTTGTTGAGATTCATATGCTGGTTTTTGATGTCTGTGTATGTCTAAATAACATTGCAGTTTAAAAATATACATGCATTACATATATTTAAAATCCGTTCAAATGCACTAAAATGCACTGTAAGTCACTTTGGTTAAAATCGTCTGCTAAATGCGTAAATGTAAATGTCTTACACCTTCCCCTTGCCCTACCCCTTCATTTTACCCCTAGCCCTTGTTCCTCAAAAACGAATGGTAAGCACTAGTGGTGAAAACATACCCCTATAAAATGAGACACCACTTTACTTGTGACTTGATATTAAATACTTGGTTCCTCCTCAGGGTGAAATCAGCTGCTGAGAGCATGGGTGAAATAAACATATGACAGGTCTTTTACTTTCTGACCCCTGAACTTCCCACCTCTACTTACGGTCGAATGGAACAAACCTTGGAAGCGAAACGTATAAATTGAGAAGTGTGCAGAGGTTGTGAGGACCAGGATTATTAAACGCTGTTCTAGACTAAATGTGGTTTCTTAAAATAAGTTCCTTTTCATTTTTTTTTTCATGAACACATTAGTTCATCATCTGAGTCTGATTTTGTTTCCATCTGGTATTGTTTCAGCTCATTTACAACCGGTCACTTCCACAACATCTGCCAGTCCCACTACCACAGGTGAATGTGTTTCTGAACTGGAATGTGGCCTTCAAAAGAAGCTTCTCTTAATAATTGACTTCATGAAGAATAGTGTAATTCAGCATCTAAGTCTAAATTAACATCTGTTTCCACGTTGTTGTTTCAGTTCTTTTACAACCGGTCACTACCACAACATACACTAGTTCTACTTCAACAGGTGAAAATTATTTTAGACTGAATGTGACTATTTAAAATAAACCCCTCACTGACTTTCTTTCTTTATTGTATTAGACAGTACTTTATCATCGGAGTAATATTTAACATATTTTTGTCCATCTATTTTTATTATTATTTTGTTATTAGTTTCTTCAGAGCCTGTAACTTCCACAGCATCTACTCATTCAACTTCTACAGGTGAGAATAATTCTAAACTGAATGTGGCTTCTTAAAATAATTTCCTCTTGATGATTTTTTTCATGAACACATTAGTTCATCATCTTAGTCTGATTTTGTTTCCATTTGGTATTGTTTCAGCTCATTTACAACCGGTCACTTCCACAACATGCACTAGTTCTACTTCAACAGGTGAAAATTATTTTAGACTGAATGTGACTATTTAAAATAAACCCCTCAATGACTTTCTTTATTGTATAACAGTCATTCATCATCGGAGTAAGATTTAACATATTTTTTCCATCTATTTTTATTTATTTATTTTGTTATTAGTTTCTTCACAACTTATAACTTCCACAGCATCTACTCATTCAACTTCTGCAGGTGAGAATAATTCTAAACTGAATGTGGCTTCTTAAAATAAATTCCTCTTGATGATTTTCTTCATGAAAAAGACAGTTCATCATGTGAGTCTGATTTAACATTTGTTTCCATCTGGTATTGTTTCAGCTCATTTACACATGATCACTTCCACAACATCTGCCAGTCCCACTACCACAGGTGAATGTGTTACTGAACTGGAATGTGGCCTTCAAAAGAAGCTTCTCTTAATATCGGAGTAAGATTTAACATATTTTTTCCATCTATTTTTATTATTATTTTGTTATTAGTTTCTTCGCAACCTGTAACTTCCACAGCATCTACTCATTCAACTTCTACAGGTGAGAATAATTCTAAACTGAATGTGGTTTCTTAAAATAAATTCCTCTTGATGATTTTCTTCATGAAGAAGACAGTTCATCATGTGAGTCTGATTTTGTTTCCATCTGGTATTGTTTCAGCTCATTTACACATGGTCACTTCCACAACATCTGCCAGTCCCACTACCACAGGTGAATGTGTTGCTGAACTGGAATGTGGCTTTCAAGAGAAACTCCTAATAATTGTCTTCATGTTGAACACAGATGTTAAATCATATTTATGCTAGCCGTACACTAGACAATTTTCAAGTCTTAACTGATTTTAAAACCATGGGAGAACACAGATATGAAGACAGTTTCAACCGAATTTTAGCCTTATCTCAGCTAACAGAATTGTGTTAAAAGAACGTTCTCCAAATATTCAGTGTTGGTTCTGGGAACATAACACATTTACAGTTTTCTTGACATTAGAGGAAAGTTTTTAAAAGGTATGATGTTCCTCTTACATTCTTTCATTTTAATTTTTATTTAAAATTCAACATTCAAGGAATGTTGATTTGTAACATTCCAAGAACATATAAATATCTGACTGTAGATAAATCATGCTTAATATCGGCCTTAAAATCCTCTAGTGTGTGGCCAGCCTTAGATGCTGAATTTCTATTTACACTGTTGTTTCAGTTCTTTTACATCCAGTCACTTCTGCAATATCTACTAGTTCTGCTTCTACAGGTGAGAATAATTCTAGACTAAATGTGACTTTTTCAAATAAATCTTTCAATGATTTCCTTGTTGCAGAACGTCTAGTTTACGTACGTAACCCCCGTTCCCTGATGGAGGGAACAGAGACGTTATGTTGTGACGACATATGGGATTTACTTGGAAGCCCCGATCATCTCTGACTTAAGAGAAAACGCAGATGAAATTAGCTAGTGGATTTTGCATACCTGAGCCACTCCCCGTGCACACGGGTATAAAAGGGTGACATGTGCGTCCACTGATTAGGTTTTACGCTGAGGAGCCGAGACGAGTCCCTGGCAACCAGCGATGGTTCAAGATTGTGCCATGGGGACATAACGTCTCTGTTCCCTCCATCTGGGAACAGGGGTTACTTACTTACGTAACCTAGACGTTCTCTATCTGTTGGTCACTACGAGTTATGACGTGACGACATAGGGGTCCTATGGAAAGCGCCACAAGCTGAACCCCGTCACAACCTTGTGGCATGCAGATGTTGACAAGCGAGATCCTACTTAGGAGTAGGGCTGCCAGCAGAACCTGACAGAAGCTCTGTCAAGAGAAGACACGAGTTTACCGTAAGGGAAACCTTACCGTGGAAGAACACACATATGGGATTACGCAAAGGGGAATAAGGCCATACGGACTAGAGCTGTCGTGAGAGCGCGTCGGCCGCACGATTGAGCTTCCCCAGGATGTGAACAGCGCGCAGTGACTTAAACTGTGTGTGACTCCAGAGGAGGAGATGGCGGGCGAGCTGTGACATGCGGTGTGATCGTATACCTCCCAGCCGGTTGATGAACGAGACAGCCGCAGTGTTGTCCATGCGGACTAACACGTGTTTGCCCAACAGCAGTGGCCGGAACTGCCGTAAGGCTAAATGAACTGCCCATAGCTCTAGGCAGTTGATGTGCCGAAGTAGTCGGAGCCCTGTCCAGAGCCCCAAGGCTGCCTGACGTTGCATGTAGCGCCCCAGCCCATGCTGGAGGCATCTGTTTTGGCAACAGTATGCCAGGACACTTGTTCTAGGGGTACCCTGGCCCGTAGAAAGGCAAGGTCCGTCCAGAGGCTGAGGGAGCGGCGACAATGCTGTGTGATACCCACTCACAGTGTACCGCGGTGCCATGCCCACCTCGGGACCCGGGAGTGTAGCCAGTGCTGAAGTGGTCTCATATGAAGCAATTCGAGCGGCGTGACTGCAGCTGCGGATGCCATATAACCCAGGAGCCTCTGAAACTGTTTTAGTGGTACCACATTCCTGCCTCTGAAGGAACTCAGAGGCACGTTCCTATGTGAGGCGTGCCGTCATACGCACAGAGTCCAACTCCCCACCGAGAAAAGAGATTCTCTGCACAGGGGAGAGATTGCTCTTTTTCCAGTTGACCCGAAGCTCCAACTGGCTGAGGTGCCGAAGCACCAAGTCCCTGTGATCGCCCAACTGCTCTCTGGATTGGGCTAGGACTGGCAAAACAGGGCAGTCGTGCCCTAATGGATAGAGCGTTGGACTTGAAACCTGAGGTAACCCGAGGTTGTGGGTTCGAATCCCGGCTCTGGCAGGAAGTGTCCACGACTGAGGTGAGACCCTTGAGCAAGGCACCGAACCCCCAACTGTTCCCCGGGCGCCGCAATGTCGGCTGCCCACTGCTCCATTCAGATGGGTTAAATGCAGAGAACACATTTCACTCCTCATAATACTCTGTATAATTGTGTATGTGACAAATAAAGCTCATCTGAGCTTAACAGTAGGATAAGCCAATCGTCAAGGTAGTTGATGTCGCACACTGTCGTCCCATGGACCTGAGAACCCAGAGGAAAAGGAAATTTCTCTTTCTTGAGAAAGTAGGTACCAGAAAGTAGGAACAGAAACTGAATATTCTCCTCCCAGCCCTCCACCGGGGGAAGGAGCGGCGCTGTTCTCGCCGTCTCCTGATAAAGAGCAAATTCCAACATCTCCGGGTTGCCCTCAACATGACCGCTTCATCGAACTTCCTGAACGACTTGGGGCCTGGCTGGGACGCGAGAGGCTCGACGCGCCGGCCTAGGTATTGATTCGGCCTGGAGCGGAGCAGCTCTGGAGGACGCAGGAGGGCGCCCATGGCGACGGGCAGACTGAGGCCTGGCCCCGGGGCAGCGGTGGATGGTGCATTACGCCGGGGCAGGTGTGCTGGATCGCCTCGGTCTGCTGCTGTACCGCCAAGAACTGCTGGGCAAAGCCCTCGACGGTGTCGCCGAACAGCCCTGCCTGGGAGATGGGGGCGTCAAGAAAGCGTGCCTTGTCGACGTCCTTGTTCTCTGCCAGGTTGAGCCAGAGATGGCGCTCCTGGACCACCATGGTGGACATCGCCTTCCCGAGGGACCGCACTGTGACTTTCGTCACTCGTAGAGCGACGTCGGCACCAACCCTCGTGTACCTGTTTGAGCGCCTTGACTTGGTGAACCTGCAGGATAGCCATGGCGTGCAGGGTGGAGGCTGCCTGGCCCGCAGCGCTATAAGCTTTGGCCGCGAGAGAGGCTGTCAGCTTACAGGCCTTGGATGGGAGACGCGGACGGTTCCTCCAAGTGGCGGCGTTTCATGGGCACAGGTGCACCGCGATCGCTCTCTCCACCTGGGGAATGTCCGCGTACCCCCTGGCCACTCCGCCGTCGAGGGTAGTGAGGATGGACGAGGTGGACGAGTGGTTTCTGGCCATGTAAGTGGCCATCCACGACTTTGTCAGCTCCTCATGCACCTCCGGGAAGAAAGGCACCGGGGCAGGGCGCGGTTGTGAGCTGGTCCAGCCGCGAGGGCTCGGGACTGGGCGGTCTGTTGACCTCCAGCCCGATGCTCACGGCTGCCCAGGCAAGCATGACCGTCAGCTTTGGGTCCGGTGCGGCGGTGGCGACAACACCCAAGGGGGGCAGCCCCACCGCACCTTCATCCTCAGAGGACGTGAGCCCATCCCCCGATGCTGCGATTGACATCCTATCTACAGATGGCGCACCGAATGAAATGCTGGGCGCCCCGTGGGACAGATCAGCGATATCACCTGGGAACCGGACAGGATGTTCGCTGCGTGAAGAGTAAGAGGTCCGTGGGGGCGTGCACGGCGGAGATGCTCTTACTGTAACCCTCAGATCTCCCAGAGATATATATCAGGCTTAATATCGGCCTTAAAATCCTCTAGTGTGTGGCCAGCCTCAGATGCTGAATTTCTATTTACACTTTGTTGTTTCAGTTCTTTTACATCCAGTCACTTCTGCAATATCTACTAGTTCTACTTCTACAGGTGAGAATAATTCTAGACTAAATGTGACTATTTAAAATAAATCTTTCAATGATTTCCTTGTTTCAGAACACAGTAGTTCATCACCTGAGTCTGATTTAACGTCCTTTTCCATTTGTTATTTTTTAGTTTCTTTAAAGCCAGTCACTTCTACAACACCTAGTACTTCCATTTCTACAGGTGAGAATAAATCTAGACTAAATGTGACTATTTAAAATAAATTCCTCTGGATGATTTTCTTCATGAAGAAGACAGTTCATCATGTGAGTCTGATTTAACATTAGTTTCCATCTGATATATTTTTAGTTTCTTTAAAGCCAGACACTTCTACAACACCTAATACTTCCATTTCTACAGGTGAGAATAATTCTAGACTAAATTTAACCATTTAAATAAAAGCCTTTGATGATTTTCTTTTTGCAGAACACAGTACTTCATCATCTGAGTAAGATTTAACATATTTTTTCCATCTATTTTTATTATTATTTTGTTATTAGTTTCTTCACAGCCTGGAACTTCCACAGCATCTACTCATTCAACTTCTACAGGTGAGAATTTTTCTAAACTGAATGTGGCTTCTTAAAGTAATTTCCTCTTGATGATTTTTTTTCATGAACACATTAGTTCATCATCTGAGTCTGATTTTGTTTCCATCTGGTATTGTTTCAGCTCTTTCACACATGGTCACGTCCACAACATCTGCCAGTCCCACTACCACAGGTGAATGTGTTTCTGAACTGGAATGTGGCCTTCAAAAGAAGCTTCTCTTAATAATTGACTTCATGAAGAATAGTGTAATTCAGCATCTGAGTCTAAATTAACATCTGTTTCCACGTTGTTGTTTCAGTTCTTTTACAACCGGTCACTACCACAACATACACTAGTTCTACTTCAACAGGTGAAAATGATTTTAGACTGAATGTGACTATTTAAAATAAACCCCTCACTGACTTTCTTTCTTTATTGTATTAGACAGTACTTTATCATCGGAGTAATATTTAACATATTTTTTCCATCTATTTTTATTATTATTTTGTTATTAGTTTCTTCAGAGCCTGTAACTTCCACAGCATCTACTCATTCAACTTCTACAGGTGAGAATAATTCTAAACTGAATGTGGCTTCTTAAAATAATTTCCTCTTAATGATTTTTTTCATGAACACATTAGTTCATCATCTTAGTCTGATTTTGTTTCCATTTGGTATTGTTTCAGCTCATTTACAACCGGTCACTTCCACAACATGCACTAGTTCTACTTCAACAGGTGAAAATTATTTTAGACTGAATGTGACTATTTAAAATAAACCCCTCAATGACTTTCTTTATTGTATAACAGTCATTCATCATCGGAGTAAGATTTTACATATTTTTTCCATCTATTTTTATTTATTTATTTTGTTATTAGTTTCTTCACAGCTTGTAACTTCCACAGCATCTACTCATTCAACTTCTGCAGGTGAGAATAATTCTAAACTGAATGTGGCTTCTTAAAATAAATTCCTCTTGATGATTTTCTTCATGAAAAAAACAGTAGTTCATCATGTGAGTCTGATTTAACATTTGTTTCCATCTGGTATTGTTTCAGCTCATTTACACATGATCACTTCCACAACATCTGCCAGTCCCACTACCACAGGTGAATGTGTTGCTGAACTGGAATGTGGCTTTCAAGAGAAACTCCTTCTAATAATTGTCTTCATGTTGAACACAGATGTTAAATCATATTTATGCTAGCCGTACACTAGACGATTTTCAAGTCTTAACTGATTTTAAAACGATGGGAGAACACAGATATGAAGACAGTTTCAACCGAATTTTAGCCTTATCTCAGCTAACAGAATTGGGTTAAAAGAACGTTCTCCAAATATTCAGTGTTGGTTCTGGGAACATAACACATTTACAGTTTTCTTGACGTTAGAGGAACGTTTTTAAAAGGTATGATGTTCCTCTTACATTCTTTCATTTAAATTTTTATTTAAAATTCAACATTCTAGGAACGTTGATTTGTAACATTCCAAGAACATAAAAATATCTGACTGTAGATAAATCAGGCTTAATATCGGCCTTAAAATCCTCTAGTGTGTGGCCAGCCTTAGATGCTGAATTTCTATTTACACTGTTGTTTCAGTTCTTTTACATCCAGTCACTTCTGCAATATCTACTAGTTCTGCTTCTACAGGTGAGAATAATTCTAGACTAAATGTGACTTTTTTAAATAAATCTTTCAATGATTTCCTTGTTGCAGAACGTCTAGTTTACGTACGTAACTCCCGTTCCTTGATGGAGGGAACGGAGACATTATGTCGTGACGACATATGGGATTTACTTGGAAGCCCCGATCATCTCTGACTTAAGAGAAAATGCAGATGAAATTAGCTAGTGGATTTTGCATACCTGAGCCACACCCCGTGCACACGGGTATAAAAGGGTGAGAGGTGCGTCTACTGATTAGGTTTTACGCTGAGGAGCCGAGACGAGTCCCTGGCAACCAGCGATGGTTCAAGATTGTGCCATGGGGACATAACGTCTCTGTTCCCTCCATCAGGGAACAGGGGTTACTTACGTAACCTAGACGTTCTCTATCTGTTGTTCACTACGATTTATGACGTGACGACATAGGGGTCCTATGGAAAGCGCCACAAGCTGAACCCCGTCACAACCTTGTGGCATGCAGATGTTGACAAGCGAGATCCTACTTAGGAGTAGGGAGGAGGGCTGCCAGCAGAACCTGACAGAAGCTCTGTCAAGAGAAGACACGGGTTTACCGTGAGGGAAACCTTACCGTGGAAGAATACATATATGGGATTACGCGAAGGGGAATCAGGCCATACGGACTAGAGCTGTCGTGAGAGCGCGTCGGCCGCATGATTGAGCTTCCCCAGGATGTGAACAGCGCGCAGTGACTTAAACTGTGTGGGACTCCAGAGGAGGAGATGGCGGGCGAGCTGTGACATGCGGTGTGATCGTATACCTCCCAGCCAGTTGATGAACGAGACAGCCGCAGTGTTGTCCATGCGGACTAACACGTGTTTGCCCAACAACAGTGGCCGGAACTGCCGTAAGGCTAAATGAACTGCCCATAGCTCTAGGCAGTTGATGTGCCGAAGTAGTCGGAGCCCTGTCCAGAGCCCCAAGGCTGCCTGACATTGCATGTAGCGCCCCAGCCCATGCTGGAGGCATCTGTTTTGGCAACAGTATGCCAGGACACTTGTTCTAGGGGTACCCTGGCCCGTAGAAAGGCAAGGTCCATCCAGGGGCTGAGGGAGCGGCGACACTGCTGTGTGATACCCACTCACAGTGTACCGCGGCGCCATGCCCACCTCGGGACCCGGGAGTGTAGCCAGTGCTGAAGTGGTCTCATATGAAGCAATTCGAGCGGCGTGACTGCAGCTGCGGATGCCATATAACCCAGGAGCCTCTGAAACTGTTTTAGTGGTACCACATTCCTGCCTCTGAAGGAACTCAGAGGCACGTTCCTATGTGAGGCGTGCCGTCATATGCACAGAGTCTAACTCCCCACCGAGAAAAGAGATTCTCTGCACAGGGGAGAGATTGCTCTTTTTCCAGTTGACCCGAAGCCCCAACTGGCTGAGGTGCCGAAGCACCAAGTCCCTGTGATCGCCCAACTGCTCTCTGGATTGGGCTGGGACTGGCAAAACAGGGCAGTCGTGCCCTAATGGATAGAGCGTTGGACTTGAAACCTGAGGTAACCCGAGGTTGTGGGTTCGAATCCCGGCTCTGGCAGGAAGGCTAAAGGAAGTGTCCACGACTGAGGTGAGACCCTTGAGCAAGGCACCGAACCCCCAACTGTTCCCCGGGCGCCGCAATGTCGGCTGCCCACTGCTCCATTCGGATGGGTTAAATGATGAGAACACATTTCACTCCTCATAATACTCTGTATAATTGTGTATGTGACAAATAAAGCTCATCTGAGCTTAACAGTAGGATAAGCCAATCGTCAAGGTAGTTGATGTCGCACACTGTCGTCCCATGGACCTGAGAACCCAGAGGAAAAGGAAATTTCTCTTTCTTGAGAAAGTAGGTACCAGAAAGTAGGAACAGAAACTGAATATTCTCCTCCCAGCCCTCCACCGGGGGAAGGAGCGGCGCTGTTCTCGCCGTCTCCTGATAAAGAGCAAATTCCAACATCTCCGGGTTGCCCTCAACATGACCGCATCGTCGAACTTCCTGAACGACTTGGGGCCTGGCTGGGACGCGAGAGGCTCGACGCGCCGGCCTAGGTATTGATTCGGCCTGGAGCGGAGCAGCTCTGGAGGACGCAGGAGGGTGCCCACGGCGACGGGCAGACTGAGGCCTGGCCCTGGGGCAGCGGTGGATGGTGCATTACGCCGGGGCAGGTGTGCTGGATCGCCTCGGTCTGCTGCTGTACCGCCAAGAACTGCTGGGCAAAGCCCTCGACGGTGTCGCCGAACAGCCCTGCCTGGGAGATGGGGGCGTCAAGAAAGCGTGCCTTGTCGACGTCCTTCTTCTCTGCCAGGTTGAGCCAGAGATGGCGCTCCTGGACCACCATGGTGGACATCGCCTTCCCGAGGGACCGCACTGTGACTTTCGTCACTCGTAGAGCGACGTCGGCATCAACCCTCGTGTACCTGTTTGAGCGCCTTGACTTGGTGAACCTGCAGGATAGCCATGGCGTGCAGGGTGGAGGCTGCCTGGCCCGAAGCGCTATAAGCTTTGGCCGCGAGAGAGGCTGTCAGCTTACAGGCCTTGGATGGGAGACGCGGACGGTTCCTCCAAGTGGCGGCGTTTCATGGGCACAGGTGCACCGCGATCACTCTCTCCACCTGGGGAATGCCCGCGTACCCCCTGGCCACTCCGCCGTCGAGGGTAGTGAGGATGGACGAGGTAGACGAGTGGCTTCTGGCCATGTAAGTGGCCATCCACGACTTTGTCAGCTCCTCATGCACCTCCGGGAAGAAAGGCACCGGGGCAGGGCGCGGTTGTGAGCTGGTCCAGCCACGAGGGCTCGGGACTGGGCAGTCTGTTGACCTCCAGCCCGATGCTCACGGCTACCCGGGCAAGCATGGCCGTCAGCTTTGGGTCCGGTGCGGCGGTGGTGACAACACCCAAGGGGGGAAGCCCCACCGCACCTTCATCCTCAGAGGACGTGAGCCCATCCCCCGATTCTGCGATTGACATCCTATCTACAGATGGCCCACCGAATGAAATGCTGGGCATTTCATGCTGCCCCGTGGGACAGACCAGCGATATCACCTGGGAACCGGACAGGATGTTCGCTGCATGAAGAGTAAGAGGTCTGTGGGGGCGTGCCCGGCGGAGATGCTCTTACTGTAACCCTCAGATCTCCCAGAGATATATATCGGGCTTAATATCGGCCTTAAAATCCTCTAGTGTGTGGCCAGCCTTAGATGCTGAATTTCTATTTTCACTTTGTTGTTTCAGTTCTTTTACATCCAGTCACTTCTGCAATATCTACTAGTTCTACTTCTACAGGTGAGAATAATTCTAGACTAAATTTAACCATTTAAATGAAAGCCTTTGATGATTTTCTTTTTGCAGAACAAAGTACTTCATCTGAGTAAGATTTAACATATTTTTTTCATCTATTTTTTTTTTTAATTTTGTTATTAGTTTCTTCACAGCCTGTAACTTCCACAGCATCTACTCATTCAACTTTTGCAGGTGAGAATAATTCTAAACTGAATGTGGCTTCTTAAAATAATTTCCTCTTGATGATTTGTTTCATGAACACATTAGTTCATCACCTGAGTCTGATTTAACATCTTTTTCCATTTGTTATTTTTTAGTTTCTTTAAAGCCAGTCACTTCTACAACACCTAGTACTTCCATTTCTACAGGTGAGAATAAATCTAGACTAAATGTGACTATTTAAAATAATTTCCTCTTGATGATTTTTTTTCATGAACACATTAGTTCATCATCTGAGTCTGATTTTGTTTCCATCTGGTATTGTTTCAGCTCATTTACAACCGGTCACTTCCACAACATCTGCCAGTCCCACTACCACAGGTGAATGTGTTTCTGAACTGGAATGTGGCCTTCAAAAGAAGCTTCTCTTAATAATTGACTTCATTAAGAATAGTGTAATTCAGCATCTAATTCAGAGTCTAATTTAACATCTGTTTCCACGTTGTTATTTCAGTTATTTTACAACCGGTCACTTCCAAAACATACACTAGTTCTACTTCAACAGGTGAAAATTATTTTAGACTGAATGTGACTATTTAAAATAAACCCCTCAATGACTTTCTTTATTGTATAACACAGTCATTCATCATCGGAGTAAGATTTAACATATTTTTTCCATCTATTTTTATTATTATTTTTTATTAGTTTCTTCACAGCCTGTAACTTCCACAGCATCTACTCATTCAACTTCTACAGGTGAGAATAATTCTAAACTGAATGTGGCTTCTTAAAATAAATTCCTCTTGATGATTTTCTTCATGAAAAAGACAGTAGTTCATCATGTGAGTCTGATTTAACATTTGTTTCCATATGGAATTGTTTCAGCTCATTTACACATGGTCACTTCCACAACATCTGCCAGTCCCACTACCACAGGTGAATGTGTTACTGAACTGGAATGTGGCTTTCAAGAGAAACTCCTAATAATTGTCTTCATGTTGAACACAGATGTTAAATCATATTTAGGCTAGCCGTACACTAGACAATTTGCAAGTCTTAACTGATTTTAAAACGATGGGAGAACACAGATATGAAGACAGTTTCAACCGAATTTTAGCCTTATCTCAGCTAACAGAATTGTGTTAAAAGACATTCTCCAAATATTCAGTGTTGGTTCTGGAACATAACACATTTACAGTTTTCTTGATGTTAGAGGAACGCTTTTAAAAGGTATGATGTTCCTCTAACGTTCTTTCAATTAAGTTTTTTTTTTTTATTCAACATTCTAGGAATGTTGATTTGTAACATTCCAAGAAATAAAAATATCTGACTGTCGATAAATCAGGCTTAATATCGGCCTTAAAATCCTCTAGTGTGTGGCCAGCCTTAGATGCTGAATTTCTATTTACACTTTGTTGTTTCAGTTCTTTTACATCCAGTCACTTCTGCAATATCTACTAGTTCTACTTCTACAGGTGAGAATAATTCTAGACTAAATGTGACAATTTAAAATAAATCTTTCAATGATTTCCTTGTTTCAGAACACAGTAGTTCATCACCTGAGTCTGATTTAACGTCTTTTTCCATTTGTTATTTTTTAGTTTCTTTAAAGCCAGTCACTTCTACAACACCTAATATTACTTCCATTTCTACAGGTGAGAATAATTCTAGACTAAATTTAACATTTAAATGAAAGCCTTTGATGATTTTCTTTTGCAGAACACAGTACTTCATCTGAGTAAGATTTAACATATTTTTTTCATCTATTATTTTTTTAATTTTGTTATTAGTTTCTTCAGAGCATGTAACTTCCACAGCATCTACTCATTCAACTTTTGCAGGTGAGAATAATTCTAAACTGAATGTGGCTTCTTAAAATAATTTCCTCTTGATGATTTGTTTCATGAACACATTAGTTCATCATCTAAGTCTGATTTTGTTTCCATCTGGTATTGTTTCAGCTCATTTACACATGGTCACTTCCACAACATCTGCCAGTCCCACTACCACAGGTGAATGTGTTACTGAACTGGAATGTGGCCTTCAAAAGAAGCTTCTCTTAATATCGGAGTAAGATTTAACATATTTTTTCCATTTATTTGTATTATTATTTTGTTATTAGTTTCTTCGCAACCTGTAACTTCCACAGCATCTACTCATTCAACTTCTACAGGTGAGAATAATTCTAAACTGAATGTGGTTTCTTAAAATAAATTCCTCTTGATGATTTTCTTCATGAAAAAGACAGTAGTTCATCATGTGAGTCTGATTTTGTTTCCATCTGGTATTGTTTCAGCTCATTTACACATGGTCACTTCCACAACATCTGCCAGTCCCACTACCACAGGTGAATGTGTTGCTGAACTGGAATGTGGCTTTCAAGAGAAACTCCTAATAATTGTCTTCATGTTGAACACAGATGTTAAATCATATTTAGGCTAGCCGTACACTAGACAATTTTCAAGTCTTAACTGATTTTAAAACCATGGGAGAACACAGATATGAAGACAGTTTCAACCGAATTTTAGCCTTATCTCAGCTAACAGAATTGTGTTAAAAGAACGTTCTCCAAATATTCAGTGTTGGTTCTGGGAACATAACACATTTACAGTTTTCTTGATGTTAGAGGAACGCTTTTAAAAGGTATGATGTTCCTCTAACGTTCTTTCAATTAAGTTTTTTTTTTTTATTCAACATTCTAGGAATGTTGATTTGTAACATTCCAAGAACATAAAAATATCTGACTGTCGATAAATCAGGCTTAATATCGGCCTTAAAATCCTCTAGTGTGTGGCCAGCCTTAGATGCTGAATTTCTATTTACACTTTGTTGTTTCAGTTCTTTTACATCCAGTCACTTCTGCAATATCTACTAGTTCTACTTCTACAGGTGAGAATAATTCTAGACTAAATGTGACAATTTAAAATAAATCTTTCAATGATTTCCTTGTTTCAGAACACAGTAGTTCATCACCTGAGTCTGATTTAACGTCTTTTTCCATTTGTTATTTTTTAGTTTCTTTAAAGCCAGTCACTTCTACAACACCTAATACTTCCATTTCTACAGGTGAGAATAATTCTAGACTAAATTTAACCATTTAAATGAAAGCCTTTGATGATTTTCTTTTTGCAGAACACAGTACTTCATCTGAGTAAGATTTAACATATTTTTTTCATCTATTTTTTTTTTTAATTTTGTTATTAGTTTCTTCACAGCCTGTAACTTCCACAGCATCTACTCATTCAACTTTTGCAGGTGAGAATAATTCTAAACTGAATGTGGCTTCTTAAAATAATTTCCTCTTGATGATTTGTTTCATGAACACATTAGTTCATCACCTGAGTCTGATTTAACATCTTTTTCCATTTGTTATTTTTTAGTTTCTTTAAAGCCAGTCACTTCTACAACACCTAGTACTTCCATTTCTACAGGTGAGAATAAATCTAGACTAAATGTGACTATTTAAAATAATTTCCTCTTGATGATTTTTTTTCATGAACACATTAGTTCATCATCTGAGTCTGATTTTGTTTCCATCTGGTATTGTTTCAGCTCATTTACAACCGGTCACTTCCACAACATCTGCCAGTCCCACTACCACAGGTGAATGTGTTTCTGAACTGGAATGTGGCCTTCAAAAGAAGCTTCTCTTAATATTGACTTCATTAAGAATAGTGTAATTCAGCATCTAATTCAGAGTCTAATTTAACATCTGTTTCCACGTTGTTATTTCAGTTATTTTACAACCGGTCACTTCCAAAACATACACTAGTTCTACTTCAACAGGTGAAAATTATTTTAGACTCGAATGTGACTATTTAAAAATAAACCCCACAATGACTTTCTTCTTGTATAAACACAGTCATTCATCATCGAGTAAGATTTAACATATTTTTTTCCATCTATTTTTATTATTATTTTTATTAGTTTCTTCACAGCCTGTAACTTCCACAGCATCTACTCATTCAACTTCTACAGGTGAGAATAATTCTAAACTGAATGTGGCTTCTTAAAATAAATTCCTCTGATGATTTTCTTCATGAAAAAGACAGTAGTTCATCAGTGAGTCTGATTTAACATTTGTTTCCATATGGAATTGTTTTCAGCTCATTTACACATGGTCACTTCCACAACATCTGCCAGTCCCACTACCACAGGTGAATGTGTTACTGAACTGGAATGTGGCTTTCAAGAGAAACTCCTAATAATTGTCTTCATGTTTGAACACCAGATTTTAAAACATATTTAGGCTAGAGCCGTACACTAGACAATTTGCAAGTCTTAACTGATTTTAAAACGATGGGAAGAACACAGATTGAAGACCGTTTCAACCGAATTTTAGCCTTATCTCAGCTAACAGAATTGTGTTAAAAAAGAACATTCTCCAAATATTCAGTGTTGGTTCTGGGAACATAACACATTTACAGTTTTCTTGATGTTAGAGGAACGCTTTTAAAAGGTATGATGTTCCTCTAACGTTCTTTCAATTAAGTTTTTTTTTTTTATTCAACATTCTAGGAATGTTGATTTGTAACATTCCAAGAACATAAAAATATCTGACTGTCGATAAATCAGGCTTAATATCGGCCTTAAAATCCTCTAGTGTGTGGCCAGCCTTAGATGCTGAATTTCTATTTACACTTTGTTGTTTCAGTTCTTTTACATCCAGTCACTTCTGCAATATCTACTAGTTCTACTTCTACAGGTGAGAATAATTCTAGACTAAATGTGACAATTTAAAATAAATCTTTCAATGATTTCCTTGTTTCAGAACACAGTAGTTCATCACCTGAGTCTGATTTAACGTCTTTTTCCATTTGTTATTTTTTAGTTTCTTTAAAGCCAGTCACTTCTACAACACCTAATACTTCCATTTCTACAGGTGAGAATAATTCTAGACTAAATTTAACCATTTAAATGAAAGCCTTTGATGATTTTCTTTTTGCAGAACACAGTACTTCATCTGAGTAAGATTTAACATATTTTTTTCATCTATTATTTTTTTAATTTTGTTATTAGTTTCTTCAGAGCATGTAACTTCCACAGCATCTACTCATTCAACTTTTGCAGGTGAGAATAATTCTAAACTGAATGTGGCTTCTTAAAATAATTTCCTCTTGATGATTTGTTTCATGAACACATTAGTTCATCATCTAAGTCTGATTTTGTTTCCATCTGGTATTGTTTCAGCTCATTTACACATGGTCACTTCCACAACATCTGCCAGTCCCACTACCACAGGTGAATGTGTTACTGAACTGGAATGTGGCCTTCAAAAGAAGCTTCTCTTAATATCGGAGTAAGATTTAACATATTTTTTCCATTTATTTGTATTATTATTTTGTTATTAGTTTCTTCTTTCAACCTGTAACTTCCACAGCATCTACTCATTCAACTTCTACAGGTGAGAATAATTCTAAACTGAATGTGGTTTCTTAAAATAAATTCCTCTTGATGATTTTCTTCATGAAAAAGACAGTAGTTCATCATGTGAGTCTGATTTTGTTTCCATCTGGTATTGTTTCAGCTCATTTACACATGGTCACTTCCACAACATCTGCCAGTCCCACTACCACAGGTGAATGTGTTGCTGAACTGGAATGTGGCTTTCAAGAGAAACTCCTAATAATTGTCTTCATGTTGAACACAGATGTTAAATCATATTTAGGCTAGCCGTACACTAGACAATTTTCAAGTCTTAACTGATTTTAAAACCATGGGAGAACACAGATATGAAGACAGTTTCAACCGAATTTTAGCCTTATCTCAGCTAACAGAATTGTGTTAAAAGAACGTTCTCCAAATATTCAGTGTTGGTTCTGGGAACATAACACATTTACAGTTTTCTTGATGTTAGAGGAACGTTTTTAAAAGGTATGATGTTCCTCTAACGTTCTTTCAATTAAGTTATTTTTTTTTATTCAACATTCTAGTAATGTTGATTTGTAACATTCCAAGAACATAAAAATATCTGACTGTAGATAAATCAGGCTTAATATCGGCCTTAAAATCCTCTAGTGTGTGGCCAGCCTTAGATGCTGAATTTCTATTTACACTTTGTTGTTTCAGTTCTTTTACATCCAGTCACTTCTGCAATATCTACTAGTTCTACTTCTACAGGTGGGAATAATTCTTGACTAAATGTGACTATTTTAAATAAATCTTTCAATGATTTCCTTGTTTTAGAACACAGTAGTTCATCACCTGAGTCTGATTTAACATCTTTTTCCATTTGTTATTTTTTAGTTTCTTTAAAGCCAGTCACTTCTACAACACCTAGTACTTCCATTTCTACAGGTGAGAATAAATCTAGACTAAATGTGACTATTTAAAATAATTTCCTCTTGATGATTTTTTTTCATGAACACATTAGTTCATCATCTGAGTCTGATTTTGTTTCCATCTGGTATTGTTTCAGCTCATTTACACATGATCACTTCCACAACATCTGCCAGTCCCACTACCACAGGTGAATGTGTTACTGAACTGGAATGTGGCTTTCAAGAGAAACTCCTAATAATTGTCTTCATGTTGAACACAGATGTTAAATCATATTTAGGCTAGCCGTACACTAGACAATTTGCAAGTCTTAACTGATTTTAAAACGATGGGAGAACACAGATATGAAGACAGTTTCAACCGAATTTTAGCCTTATCTCAGCTAACAGAATTGTGTTAAAAGAACATTCTCCAAATATTCAGTGTTGGTTCTGGGAACATAACACATTTACAGTTTTCTTGATGTTAGAGGAACGCTTTTAAAAGGTATGATGTTCCTCTAACGTTCTTTCAATTAAGTTTTTTTTTTTTATTCAACATTCTAGGAATGTTGATTTGTAACATTCCAAGAACATAAAAATATCTGACTGTCGATAAATCAGGCTTAATATCGGCCTTAAAATCCTCTAGTGTGTGGCCAGCCTTAGATGCTGAATTTCTATTTACACTTTGTTGTTTCAGTTCTTTTACATCCAGTCACTTCTGCAATATCTACTAGTTCTACTTCTACAGGTTGAGAATAATTCTAGACTAAATGTGACAATTTAAAATAAATCTTTCAATGATTTCCTTGTTTCAGAACACAGTAGTTCATCACCTGAGTCTGATTTAACGTCTTTTTCCATTTGTTATTTTTTTAGTTTCTTTAAAGCCAGTCACTTCTACAACACCTAATACTTCCATTTCTACAGGTGAGAATAATTCTAGACTAAATTTAACCATTTAAATGAAAGCCTTTGATGATTTTCTTTTTGCAGAACACAGTACTTCATCTGAGTAAGATTTAACATATTTTTTTCATCTATTATTTTTTTAAATTTTGTTATTAGTTTCTTCAGAGCCTGTAACTTCCACAGCATCTACTCATTCAACTTTTGCAGGTGAGAATAATTCTAAACTGAATGTGGCTTCTTAAAATAATTTCCTCTTGATGATTTGTTTCATGAACACATTAGTTCATCATCTAAGTCTGATTTTGTTTCCATCTGGTATTGTTTCAGCTCATTTACACATGGTCACTTCCACAACATCTGCCAGTCCCACTACCACAGGTGAATGTGTTTCTGAACTGGAATGTGGCCTTCAAAAGAAGCTTCTCTTAATATCGGAGTAAGATTTAACATATTTTTTCCATCTATTTTTATTATTATTTTGTTATTAGTTTCTTCGCAACCTGTAACTTCCACAGCATCTACTCATTCAACTTCTACAGGTGAGAATAATTCTAAACTGAATGTGGTTTCTTAAAATAAATTCCTCTTGATGATTTTCTTCATGAAGAAGACAGTTCATCATGTGAGTCTGATTTTGTTTCCATCTGGTATTGTTTCAGCTCATTTACACATGATCACTTCCACAACATCTGCCAGTCCCACTACCACAGGTGAATGTGTTGCTGAACTGGAATGTGGCGTTCAAGAGAAACTCCTAATAATTGTCTTCATGTTGAACACAGATGTTAAATCATATTTAGGCTAGCCGTACACTAGACAATTTTCAAGTCTTAACTGATTTTAAAACCATGGGAGAACACAGATATGAAGACAGTTTCAACCGAATTTTTGCCTTATCTCAGCTAACAGAATTGTGTTAAAAGAACGTTCTCCAAATATTCAGTGTTGGTTCTGGGAACATAACACATTTACAGTTTTCTTGATGTTAGAGGAACGTTTTTAAAAGGTATGATGTTCCTCTAACGTTCTTTCAATTAAGTTATTTTTTTTTATTCAACATTCTAGTAATGTTGATTTGTAACATTCCAAGAACATAAAAATATCTGACTTTAGATAAATCAGGCTTAATATCGGCCTTAAAATCCTCTAGTGTGTGGCCAGCCTTAGATGCTGAATTTCTATTTACACTTTGTTGTTTCAGTTCTTTTACATCCAGTCACTTCTGCAATATCTACTAGTTCTACTTCTACAGGTGAGAATAATTCTTGACTAAATGTGACTATTTTAAATAAATCTTTCAATGATTTCCTTGTTTTAGAACACAGTAGTTCATCACCTGAGTCTGATTTAACATCTTTTTCCATTTGTTATTTTTTAGTTTCTTTAAAGCCAGTCACTTCTACAACACCTAGTACTTCCATTTCTACAGGTGAGAATAAATCTAGACTAAATGTGACTATTTAAAATAATTTCCTCTTGATGATTTTTTTTCATGAACACATTAGTTCATCATCTGAGTCTGATTTTGTTTCCATCTGGTATTGTTTCAGCTCATTTACAACCGGTCACTTCCACAACATCTGCCAGTCCCACTACCACAGGTGAATGTGTTTCTGAACTGGAATGTGGCCTTCAAAAGAAGCTTCTCTTAATAATTGTCTTCATGAAGAATAGTGTAATTCAGCATCTGAGTCTAAATTAACATCTGTTTCCACGTTGTTGTTTCAGTTCTTTTACAACCGGTCACTACCACAACATACACTAGTTCTACTTCAACAGGTGAAAATTATTTTAGACTGAATGTGACTATTTAAAATAAATCCCTCAATGACTTTCTTTATTGTATTAGACAGTACTTTATCATCGGAGTAAGATTTAACATATTTTTTCCATCTATTTGTATCATTATTTTGTTATTAGTTTCTTCACAGCCTGTAACTTCCACAGCATCTACTCATTCAACTTCTACAGGTGAGAATAATTCTAGACTAAATGTGAATATTTAAAAGAAATCCCTCAATGACTTTTTTTATTGTATAACACAGTATTTCATCATCTGATTCTGATTTAACATCTATTTCCTTCTGTTTTTGTTTCAGTCTCTTTGCAGACAGTCACTTCCACAACATTTACTAGTTCTATTTCTACAGGTGAGAATAATTATAGATGGAATGTATTTTTTTTAATAAATTCCTCTTCATGAATAAATTGATGAATAAATTATTTCCTCTTTCCATTCCAGGTCTGAATATCAAGCCACTAGAAGACTGCAGGGTAAGTTGTTGAGGGGGTTAATTTCTGAAATTGTGACTGACTCATATCAATAAAACTTGAAACAACAGCACAATAAAGCAGTATAATATGTACTGTTTTGTATTTTCATTATTGTTGTTGGTTCTTTGCATATATATATATATATATATATATATATGTGTGTGTGTGTGTGTGTGTGTGTGTGTGTGTGCAAAACTCTTCTGAACTATTTGTTAATTACTTTACTTCATTATCAAAATCACCAAATACTTCACAGTGCACAGTCATTTTTCTGTTTCATTATAAAGTTTTTTTGTGATTTCAGACCACAGGAAAGTGTGTAGATCTTCTTGACCATATAGAGAACATGACAGCAGAAGTGCTTCCATTGAGAGTAAGACAAAATGGAAACATACTTATTTGTCACTTTGCAGCGAACTTTCTTTTGTTCAAACATTTACAAATAATCTTGTTTATGTGGTCTCTAAAATAGAATGTGACCAGCATTTTAAATGCGATCCTCAATGGTTCAGAGATGTTTTTAGATTCATCATCAACTGACCCAAATAAACTGGTCTCAAATGGAAACCGTTTGTTAAAAGCCAGCGAGAAACTTGTGTCCATGCTGGTAAAACCGACAAACACAAGTGACTATGTCAATTTTACTCTTGACACTTTGGGTAAGTGAAAACCAAACTATTAATAAACTCTGAAATTATTGACTTAATGTGCTCAAGTCTAGAAAACCTGTAAAATAACTTTCGACATTATTAGATGACCTTACTGTTAATACATTTTCATTCATATATCTATACTTTTTAATTAGAGGTAGAAATCTTCATGGTTGGACCAAAGGTCACCCTAGAGAAAATCCCTCAACTTGATACAACAAAAGCTTCTGTGGACATCGATCTCATTGGGATTGCCAAGAACAACAATGAAACAAGTATGTTAAATGTTGTGATGGGATTTTATCAAAAACAAAAACAAAACAAAAAAATATATATAATACAACTAAACTACATTTACTTATTTTGTATTATTGTTTAGTTGAATATAAGTTTATTTGTGTTTCTGTCACACAGGATCAGCTGCTGTGTCTTTTATGAGTTATAAGATGATGGAGAATCTACTGAAGCCAGACTTTTTCAACACATCAAACGACACGATTAAAACCATGATGTCCACTGTGATCTCAGCTACTCTTCCCAAAACTACCAACACTACACTCACCAAACCAGTCAACTTCACCTTCAGACACATCAGAGTGAGAGACTGTGTTTTTGTCCAACCTGAGAACTGATGAACATCTGAAAACATCTAATATTCAGTGTTTTATTATTTTCTTCTTCTGTTTGCAGGAGTTTGATCCCAGCGGCTCTCTGTCCTGTGTGTACTGGAATATCAGCGAGTGGATTGTAGATGGTTGTTCTGTTTTAAAGACCAATAGCAGCTACACTGTGTGTTCCTGTGTTCATCTGTCAACATTCGCTCTCATCGTGCAAACCAGCCGCCCACCAGAGGTACAGAACATTTCTATTTAACACTGAAGAACAGCACAGATTTGGCACTCATGTTCTCTGACATGTTTTCTCAGAGCGACCCCCTGATGGAGCTGTTGAATTTGGTGTGTGTGAGCGTGGGGCTGGTGTTCTTCACTTTGGCCCTGTTGTCCTTTGCCTTCTGTCAGTGGAGTCCTGGAGTGAATAATGTGGCTCGAATCAACATCTGCATCAGTCTTCTGCTGGCTCATCTTCTGTTCCTGCTCACACAGCAGTTCCTGAGCCTCATACGGCCTCAGAAGGTGAGAATGATGAAGGAGCTCTACAGCTCAGCACAGCCTCACTGAGAATCATCATAACCGTCTCTCATGATCTCCAGGTGTTGTGTGCCGTGATCTCAGGCCTTCTGCAATTCCTATTTCTCTCCGGCTTTGTGTGGATGTTCATTGAAGCTGTGCTGCTCTTCATCTGTGTGAAGAACCTATCACAGATCAGCTCCATTAATAGGGAGGTGCTTAGCAGTGGATTCCTGTGTGTGATTGGATATATTGTTGCTCTGTTTGTGGTGGCCGTGTCTGCTGTGGTGGATCCTAAAGGCTACGGAAGTGAAAAGTGAGTTTAGTTGGAGTGACTTATTGCTCATCATCTTCATCCATTTTTTTACTGATTTTTTTTTACTGTATCTTCCCCCAAATAGGTGCTGGATTCAAATAGATACAGGCTTCATCTCAAAATTTCTAGGACCTGTTTGCATGATACTAATGGTAAACACATTTCTCATGTAACTTTTCTCATTACCTTTTATTAAATGGAAAACAATGTAATATTATATATATATATATATATATACATAACCCTATATCTTTCCCCCTTTTTTTCTTTCCAGTCAAACATGATTCTTTTCATCAACATCATCATCAGTTTAAACTCAATTTTCAAAAATCTCAATGCTGAAGTTTCACAGATGAAACAAACCAAGTGAAAAATATTATGATTTAATCACTCTATAAAAAGAACATATAGACAAAGAATACACATTAACTCTTTCTTTCTCTGTTTCTCTGCAGGATTATGGTGTTTAAAACACTGGCTCAGTTTGTGGTTCTTGGTTGCTCCTGGATTCTGGGTTTCTTCATTAATGGCAGTAAGGTTCTGGAGATCCTCTTCCTGATCTTGAACTCTCAGCAGGGAACCTTCATCTTCCTGATCTACTGTGTCCTCAATTATGAGGTTAGAAATGTTTTCACTCTACTTTATAATAAACCATTTCAGTTGCACCACAGACAGTATATGGAAGAAAAGTAAAGCATCAGTATTTACTTCTCAAAATGCAAATATACTCTTTAAAAATACTTTTGTTACCTGTTTAATATAAAAGAGCAGGATAACGGGAACAAGCATTGCATGAAACATGCTTTGGGAGAAACTCTGTTTCCTTTGAATATTGAAGCTTGATTTTGTTTCCGTTCTCATTTACATTATCTCTGGGAGCCGAGGTTACATTTGTAGCTGGAGCATTCCATTTCAAAATGTTCTCTCACATTGTGTGAACCATATTTTGGGGATCGATGTCCAATAGACCCCTTGCTATATAAGGACAGAATGAAAAGGTGCTCCATGAGCCGAGCTCCAGGGAGCCTGATATGAGAGTCCTAAAGGAAGCGTGGGCATAACAGGCCTGGAATCAGCCAGACCCCTGGCAAAAAAATATCCTTGACCACTAACAGGTACACAGGATGACTAGGTGGACAAAATCTGACACTGAAGGGCAGGGACGTTCAGGTTATAAAATGTAGGTAGATCAAGACCAGCCAGCTGCCACATAGATATCTCCAATAGAGACTCTGCTGGACTAAGCCCAGGAAGAGGTCATTCGAGTGGGCCCTCACTCCAATAGGGCACTGTGAGCCCACTGAGGCATAAGCAAGTGCCAACTATCGTATAGTATCAACTATCCAGCGCTATAATATTAGCTTCATAACTGGCAGCCCTTTAGACATAGGCATCCAATGAGCTCCTCTGATTACAAAACCTGGCTAGAGTGCTTTATATAAATTATGCCAAGATCAGGCAGAGTAATTAGCATCATGCTCCTCCTCTGAGTTAGGAAGAGCAAGAAGATCTAGAAACCTTTGAACGTAACACCTTGGTCACATAGCCATGTCTTGTTTTGAGGACAACTTTGCAGTCAATAAGCCCAAAATTAAGGCAGGAAGTGCTTACTGAAACTGCTTACAGGTGAATGCCTGCCTGATACAAGTGAGGGGCCCTCCAAAGAGTCACCGCTTTGATGCCGCAGGGGGTTACCTTGAGGCAGAGGCATCCCGGGCACTTTTTAGACTGAATACTAGAGATGCACCAAATGTTTGGCAACTGAAATTGGATAAGCGAAAAGACAGAATTATATGTACCAAACAATGACATGACATGATCAAATAGAGGTGTGCACTAATGCAGTAAACATGTTTACAGTGTGGAAGTATTTATAACTGTCAGAGAAAGACTAAAAAATCATTAGTGCTGCATCTTAGTGCTGCATTTCATATCTCAGAGGAGAAGAGGAAGAGGTGGTTAATGCTGGTTAGTGTATGATGATTGAAATCGCGAAATGGCCTAAAACAATTAGTAAATAAACTGCAGAATGTTATGTTTTCAAATACATGCACAGATTACATTTATTCAAAAAGCGCTGCAGGAGCTTGCAGTACCAGTGTTCAAAGTTGAAATCATCATCATATGCCCATAGCGCCAAAGGGCAGCAACGAAATCCTTCCACTTCTGCCGGTCACGGGGCCAGAGTGCCTATCGTTCCACAGGTGTGGTGGTGGCTTTTTAGTTCTTGTTCCATCGTTCGCTGCCACGTGATCTTTGGCCATCCTCTCTTCCTATTTCTATTTGGTATACAGTGTAGGGCTGTTTTGATGATGGAGCCGTCTTCACTCCGCAGCACATGACCAATCCATCGTCAGCGTATTTTCATGATTGTTGTGGCCATGTCTGGCCCTTCTAACTCCTGGTTATCCGATGTTCTTCGTGAGCATTGGACCAAACTCAGGGCAGCAGAGAGAAAATGGTGCAAATCAAAAGATCTGTCAGACCTGAGTAAGTATCAGTCTTTGCTTTCATCTTTCTCTGCTGAAGTCCACACTGTCAAATCATCATATTTCCACAGCAAGATCAACAGCACTCCAGACACACGTAATCTCTTCAGAATATTTCATTCTCTTCTCTGTCCCCCTCCACCACCTCCCACCACTTCTACAATAGCTGATGACTTCGCCACTTTCTTCACAGAAAAAAATAAAACAATCAGTAGTCAGTTTTCACCTCCACTCACACAGGACCTCCAACCAACCACATCCACTGCTCAAACTCCCATCTTCTCCTTCTGTCCCCTCACTGAAGCAGAAGTATCTAAACTTCTCCACTCCAGCCATCCTACAACATGTCCTCTAGACCCAATCCCCTCACACTTTCTCCAAGCAATCTCTCCCACACTCTTACCAGCACTCACACACATCATCAACACATCTCTCCTCACAGGCACTTTCCCTTCTGCATTCAAGCAGGCTCGGGTAACACCACTGCTCAAAAAAACAACATTAAACACTTCTCTATTAAAAACAACAGACCTATCTCTCTCCTTCCATTCATAGCGAAAACACTCGACTGAGTTGTTTTCAATCAGGTATCATTGTTTATTTCACAGAACAACAAACTGGACGCTAACCAGTCAGGTTTCAGGAGTGGCCATTCAACTGAGACTGCGCTTCTCTCAGTCACTAAAGCCCTGCAAATTGCAAAAGCTGATTCCAAATCATCAGTCCTCATTCTGCTGGATCTATCTGCTGCTTTTGACACTGTTAACCATCAGATCATCCTGTCTACCCTCTCATCACTGGACATCACAGGGTTTCCACTTCGCTGGTTTGAATCCTATCTCACTGGTAGGTCGTTCAAGGTGGCCTGGGGAAGGGAGGTATCTAAATCACATCAACTGGTTCCTCAGGGGTCAGTTTTTGGATCCCTCCTCTTTTCCACATACACTACATCACTGGGTCCCATCATACAAGCACATGGTTTCTCCTACCATTGCTATGCTGATGACACATAGCTGTATCTCTCATTTCGACCTGATGATCCAACGGTAGCTGCACAGGTCTCAGACTGCCTGGCGGACATCTTGGCATGGATGAAAGAACATCACCTACAGCTCAACCTGGCAAAGACTGAGCTTCTCGTCTTCCCTGCCACTCCAACTCTAACAGCATGATTTCACCATCCAGGTAGGTTCTTCTACAATTACCCCATCAAGCTCAGTCCGAAATACCTTGAGTATTTTTCTGAGGTTCTTGGTATGGAATGTGGACAGCTTGGTGATGTCTTGTTGCGTCATTCGCCAACACTCTGCTACATAGAGAAGTACTGGTACAACACAGCTGTTGTAGAGTTTTAGCTTGATACTCATGCTGTATTGTGAGGACTTCCAGATGTTGTTCATGCTGATAAAGGCACTCCTTGCTTTATTCATTCTGTTCTGAATGTCCATTTTACTTCCACCATCTGGTGTAATGATGCTGCCTAAGTTCACAAAGCATTCTGTAAAGGGGAGATCATTGTTGTTAACTTTGATGGGAGCTTGTGTAGCGGTGTTCATGGTCATCACTGCTGATATCTTCTGGTTGATCCGGAGGCCAACTTGGGAATCTCAATCTGTCCGTCTTGTCCTGCATATGCTGGTAGGTGTGAGAGATCAGTGCCAAGTCATCGGCAAAGTCCAAATATTCAAGTGTGGAGAAGATCGTCCATCTGATGCCGGTATGTCCTGTCTCTGTTGTGCATCGCATCACCCAGTCAATGACAAGATTGAAGAGTAATGCAGACATCACACAGCCTTGCCGGACACCGGTCGTCACTTCAAACCAAATGCCACTTCCACCCACACAACAGTTGTAGTTGTTGTAGAAACTCTTGATGAGTTTCACCATGCGATGTGGGATTCCATAAGCCCTCAAGATGCGCCACAAGCTGTCTCTGTGTACACTATCAAAAGCTTTCTCAAAGTCTATGAAATTCACATGGAGTTGACTTTGCCATTCCGCACTCTGTTCTATGATGCTTCACTGCGTAAAAATCCATTCTGTACAGCTCCTGCCTTTTCTGAATCCTGCCTGTTCATTTCTCAATGCTGTATCAACTGCCGTAGATATTCTGCTTATGATCACTTTGGCGAGGATCTTGCTGGGGATTGACAGAAGGGTGATACCACGCCAGTTGTTGCAGTCGCTGAGGGGGCCCTTCTTTGGAATCTTGAAAATCACCCCTTTGGTCCAGTCCTCGGGTACGCAGGCTTCTGTTCAAATTATTCTGAAAAGTGGTTCCAGTATTCCAGCTGCTGTCTCTGGACCTATCTTGAACAGCTCTGCGTTTAAGTTGTCTTGTCCTGGGGCTTTATTGATCTTTTTTGAATGATCAGTTTTTTAATGGCCATTACAATTTCTTCTTTGGTAGGAGGTGCGACGTTGATGTCTAGATCTATCTCTGTTTCTTGAATATCAGCACCTTCTTCTGGTGGTTCTCTGTTTAGTACTCCTCTGAAATGTTCAGCCCAGCATGCGTCTTGTTCCGCTTGAGTTATGATAAGCTTTCCTTCCTTGTCTTTGATGGGTAAGTTGGCTGCAGATTGGTACTTGCCGCATACTTGCTTGGTGATTCTGTATAACTGGCTCTGTTCTCCTCTGACTGCAGCACCCTCTGCCTCTCTTGCGAATTCTTCAGCAAAAGCACGATGATCAGCTGATCCGTTGATATTGTCTGCATTGATTTCTGTATCTAGATCTGGTAGTAATTGGAACCAGTTCCTCACTTGTGTGACAAAAAATATGTTTTGTGCCTGGGTCATTTAGCTCCTGAATATCGAATTTTCGCTGTACGTGTATTTGGTTCTGTACTTTTCAGAGCTTAAGTCTTACCATTGCCGTTACCAGTTGATGGTCACTTCCAACATCAGTCCCTCACTTTACTCTCACATCTAGCAGTGATCTCCTCCACATTTCGTTGATAAGAAGATGGTCGATCTGATTATGTCTCTGTTGTTGGGCGAGTGTTTATGTCACGGTCAAATTTCAAAGAGCGAGGAAAATCTGCGCTAAAACACTGTTACTCGTCAGTTGCTCAGTAAAAAAATTATATTTTTTTTAAAGGCATGTGACAATGTGATTCGTGCGACAAACATCTACCCAAATTCGTAAATCATATATAAATGTTGTCAACAAAAAGAAGCAATGAGATCTTCCTGCAGGTCTCTGCCAAAATAAAAGCTGAGGAAAAAGCAACAACTCCATCAACATTCAAAAGTGTTAGTATTGTAATTTTACTGTTTTTCTGTAGAATAGAATAAAAAAGACAATAATATTGAAAATAATAATTACCCTACAACAGCTCTATTATTACATTTATTATATTCACACATAGTGGTCAAATTGGGATCTGTAATATATTCTAATGTTTTAAAATAATTATCTTCTGTTGAGCAAGGGTGCATTTATTTGTACAGTTAAAAATACATTCCTGATTCAAGAAGGGGGTCTCAAAAATGGCCAAAAAATATTATTTTACTAACTTATTCATTTTAAATTCAATTGTGCTTTGTTTGTGCAATATCTAGTAGAATGTAAAAATTTAATTCAGTGTTAAGTAAATATTTTAAATAGTTTTTGTGTAATACATATTTTTTTTAAAGCAGGGAAAAAAATAGTAAAAAGCACATTTTGGTTATTTAATATATGCAATTGTAAAAGAAAAAATGGCAAAATAGATGGGGGAAACAATTCAAAAAACCGTGTTCTGTATTCGGCCTTCGGCCCAGTGTTTCATTTTGTTTGGCTTCGGCAACAAATTTCCAATTCGGTGCATCCCTACTGAAAACAGCCTTATTTTCGTTACGCACTTCATTCCACAGTGTGTTCTTTTCTTGTTCTTATTTATTTGATTAGATTATTGATCAGCAAAACATTAATTAAAATTAAGATACCAATTATACAAATGAAATTAATTCAAAAAGGGACTGTCCACAAAAAAAAATGAAGTGGTTAAAATTTGTGTCTGACCCACTCCATTTCTCCCAGAGTATTCTCATCCAATTCATTACCACACCCTTTATGACGTTTATAAAGTACACAATTTTCTTTCATAATTAACAGATCAAACTGAAACAAAACACCAACAAATAATATTTAAACATACATATAAGACATAATACATTTTCTTAAATGGGTACAACAGGCCTTGAGCCAGTTTTGAATGGGCCACATATAAGGCAGGCCAAACGGAATTACAGAGGAGGCAGACACCATCAGACCAGCATCATCTGGATTATTCTGAGGGCAACAGAAACCTCCAACATGAATGACGACGTCATTAGCCTCTGAATTTTCAGTGAACATTCTGGCGCGAGCCAGGCCCACATCTGGGTCAAGTTGATTAATGTGTCTAGAAAAACGATACGCTGACTGGGAGAGTGAAATCTTGGCTAAATTCACTCTTAAGCCCTATTCGGATCATAATTGTTTCTCACGAGGATATAAGTCATTTTCACTATTTACAAGGGGTAGTTGGTGATTTTAATGCTGTCCGAATCTAGGATGTCTATGTTTTTCTCTCACCACCACCGTAAAAATCCCCGGCCGAATTACCTACTGTTTTCTGACAAACACCAAGGTTGTGTGGTAATTTAATTGCCATCCGAATCCACATCTCTGAGTTCACTAGAAGAAATCTATTCAAAATTCAGTGTATAAACCCTTTTTGAGCACTCCCGAACACCATAAGTTAACTGTTGTACGTCGGTGTAATTTGCATACATATTTATTTCTGAAATGCTGGAAAGTATTTAAAAGAACATTACTTCATAACTGCTCCACAACAGCGACTGGGAGCAGAAAGAGAAGAAAAGTACGTAAACATTCGAAATAGGTCTTTATTATGGCAGCAGCAGGTATTGTAAAATGTGTATTATAAACAGATAGGCTATATATTGTGTATAATTATATACAACTATAGCGCTCTATTTCCCTATTTTAAACAGGAGATTTAAATAATCAAATAATAAATAGGACTATATATTATAAAATATGCTTGGAATAATAAGAATAAATTTTATATAATAATAAGTATTTTAAAATACATTTTACACAATACTAAGAATACATTTGTAAATAAAATAAATTTTATAAAGAGCAGACAATCACGTGACTGGCAAAGTGAGCAGCACTTTCCCAGGTTTGTAGGATCACATAACTCGCTCCTCCACTGTGAATAAATCGCTATCCGAATCCATGAGTTTTATCAATGAGGTGATATGTAAATTTATTTTTACAGACGTCCACATGAGAAACAATTACCGTCCGAATCGGGCTATAGCTCAAGTCGCTCAAGGAGGCTGTGTAACAGCGACCTGTGAGCACGGAGCTCGATGTAATTCATGACCCGGATCCACTTCCGTGCCAAAGTGAAAAGGGCCACGTCCATGCACTTTGTAAATGTGCAGACATAAGCCACTCCCTCAAACACGAATGGCCTGGAGTGAGGGGCTGTCTCGATACTTTCAGTGAGCACCTTTCAGATACACCAATAAGAACAGTCCCCTGGGAAAACTTGAGCGAGGTTCTGTTTTAAAGTTACTATCTTGAACGGGTACCTTATCAGAGTGTGATTCAGGTGTCTGAGACCGAGGATGGGCCTGAGTCCACCATCTTTCTTTAGAATGAGGACATATCCAGCTAACAATTTTTTGTTCTAAGAACGTTTAAAAAGAAAATGTGGTTATGGTTTTGGTATTGGGGATGTTCTTTGTCCAGTTTTCTTAATGTTAATGGAACTTTTTTTAAGGTTAGTATTGATGTTCCTGAAACGTTCTTTCAACTTAAATGTAATTAATTACTCAGCATTCTCGGCAGTGTTGTATCTGAGTCCAGTGTCGAGTCCTAGTTTTTAATCTTGGACTTTTCAAGAGGAAAAGAGTTAAAGTTAATGAGATAATTAAGTGACTTATGTGATGAACACCTGCTGTTATTGAGAATTACAGAGGATCAGATGTTGATGTTTTATTGGTTAAAATCACTAATCAGAGATCAGTGTTTGTTTTAGTTGGGCTAAAGGAAGTGAAAGCAGAAATATGAATGTGGGCCATGTAGGGATACACATGACTAAAGATCATCATTAACTTTCAGGAAGCATGGTGCAGGTCTCTAGTGGGAAGCTCGCTGTCTCCATCCTGGTAAAAAACATTCTTTCAAACAGCTGCACACAAGTCTGCCTTCATAAAAGAAAGCGATCCATGAGTGAAGTAAGGCAAGACTTAGGGTGAATCCCAATTCTCTGTTTTACCCCTTCTCCTTACCCCTTCCCTTAGTTTTGCGCGTTCATGTGAGAGTAAGGGCTGTCCCAATTTTCGTTTTGATCTAGGGGTAAGGGTAAGGGGTAATACTCCTTAAAAACAAGAAATTTCGCGAGCTTACTTGAAACCAAGGGGTACCCAGAACACACTGATCCAGATCATCCAGAGAGTATTTTCGTCTTAAATAATTTATTTAAAATTACGACAGTCTTGTTTTGTGCTCTACACAGTCCTGTAACTTACATATATATTTGCAACCATGCTCTTAATTGAAAAGATTTTACAAAATTGCTATTTTTCCATGCTAACGTTACATTGCTGATTTGCACAACAGTCCCGCGTTTCTCTGACTAAAGACAACATCACTAAAACCCACGCAATCGACAAACACAAACCTTTAGACGGAGAGTTTGTGATCAACACTTGTCGCCTCCGGTGACGTAACAGCCAGCTAGCGACGATGTATGACGTAACAATACCCAAGTGGCGTCTCGTTTCATAGGGGTATGTTTTCACCCCTAGCGCTTACCACTTGGTTTCGAGAGACAAGGGCTAGGGGTAAGACGAAGGGGAAGGGGTAAGACAGAGAAATGGGATTCACCCTTATGCTCTTGCAGTGAGAGGAGGAGCGTCTTTTCTGTTTTCTGAGTTTTTTATGCCGAATAGCATGTTTCTTCATTCTTCTTCAGAGTCCAGCAAGGAGATGAAATGGCACTCAGCACCAACTTATATATGCAGTTGGCCCCACCGATTTTGGTAGAATGAAATGCCATTTGTTCATGCAGCTACATGAACGTTAAAAAATATCGGGCTTCAGTATTAGGAGTAAACAGAATTTCCTGCAATGCTTTTCAAAAGAGCACTCCATTCTTGTTCATGAGTTTTATAAGTCACTCAGCTCCTCTAACCCCATTCTTGTCCAGGTCAGGCAGCAGTACCTGAAGTTCTTCAGATATCTTGGCTGTTTCAAACAACAGGACTACAGCATCATGTTCAGAAAGTAAAAAAGTACTGCTAAAGTGCCAATAATATGTATGTTAAGTTATGTTTATATTAAAATACACAGAATAAACAATATTTTGGATGTTAGTCTCGCCTCTTTTTTGTTAATGTTTTATGAAATATATTACAAGTGTCCTTATATTAGAGATGACAGCACTAAAGAGCAAAACAGAAATGTGTTTACCGTCACCTTGAAAAATCTTAGTAAATAAATTGTTTACTTAATATAAATGTAATATTGATTAAATGCTTTAAAAAAGTACTTTGTGCTTGCGTTGTAAAAGGAAATAACAAATTACTTTAAATTGTACAGGATCATCATTAAATAATTTTTTGATGTTTAATCTGTGTATTATCTCAACAACTCAATTCACAACTGAAACTGTTTTAACGTGATTTTGTCTATTAAAAGAGATTTTGAAAAGTTGTTCTCTAGCTGAACAGTGTATATAATAAATTACATATGCTGTACTTGTCCCTCAAAGTCATGTTTTCACTCCTGAATTTATTTTAATAAATAAATATGGCACTACCTTGACTAAGGTTTATTTCATATTACTTTGAATATGCCTCATGTTATAAATCTGTCAAAATGTATTTTCAAGATTGAGGCCCACCGGTTTAATAAGTGTAATGTCTTTACATTATTTTCATGTTACACAAAAGAAAACACTCCTTAATAGACTGACTCCATACACAGCAAAATCCCCGGTGTTAAATTAACCCATTTAATCCCAGGGTTAGGGCTAACCCTAACCCTAACCTAGCCCTAACCCTAACCCTAACCCTAACCCATCTAATCCCACAATTGTGACCGTAAAAAAGGTTTTCATTTATAAAGCTCAAAAAACCTTACTGATTGATGTTTTAGTGCACTTCCTGCAAATATGGATAAAATAAAGGGTCTCAATGAAATATGTGCAGTTTCACATGATTAATGCAAATTGTCACATGACCAGAGCAGTTTACTTCCTGTTTGCACCTTGAGAAGACGATAACTGCATCAAAGCTCCAAATCAAAAGGCTAGTAAAGTATGTTAACATAAAGATATGACAAATATTTTTGGTACACGTGATCTTTAGGGTGTCTAGTATTAATATATGCAATTTAGTTTTGTTGAGTGTGGTCATAGAATGAGTTAATGTGTTAACGGTCACAATAGTGACCTGTGGGATAACAGTGAACTTAGGGATACAATATAAATCCAATTGCAGTTGCTAGTGAAAAGGACAATAAAATGTTGCAATGACAAAACATTGCACTAAAGTAAAAATTCAAATGTTCCAAAAAAATACTATAATGATGTTGGAATACTCGTAGCATTAATATAAAATGTGTATGTTATATTTGACAAAAAAGTTACAATTTTGAAATGCGGTGATGGTTGAATTTTTTTTGTTTTTTTATCTCAGTGTTCCTATCAATGTAGCATAAGGTGTTTTATACATAACAGTAATCCTAGAATGTGATCAAACTGTTTAAAATAGTTAGGATAAGATATATAAAAAAATGACGACTGCAGAAATATGTTATTTCAGTACACACATATTATCCCACCGTTCACAATTGTGACCTAACATAAAACAACATTTTTCCCACATTTTTCCGAAAATAATTAAAACAAATATTATTTATTATTTCTAAGGGTTACTAATGTCTGGGTAAAATTTGGGATTAAACTGGTTAAAACTGCAGGGTGTATATATGTGTCCACACTACAGTGTCTTAAAGGTAACACTGAAGCAGAGGTGTAAAGTCCAGGGGCCAAAGAGTAAAAGTCCTGCCATATTTTTGTTCCACCCATGAACTCAGCAGCTGATTTCACCAGAGGAGGAACCAAGATATTCCTTTCAAGTCACAAGCAAGTCTTCAAGTCATATCCAAAGTACTCAAAGAATTAAAGATAATGAGATAATTAAGTGACTAATCAAATGATGATTGTGCATTAGTGAAAAACACCAGAGGCACGTTCAAGCTTACACTGGTGCCCAACGTTTTTCTATGGTTTCCGGGTTGAATGACATGTTCCCCTTCATGGGAACTCGAACTGCGTCCCCTAGGGGTCGCTACGGGGAACGCCCTCAGCGTGACTCGGTCTGAAGATACATATGTAAAAACACCACCTGTTGGCCGGCGACAGCCCATGACGTCACTACCGGCGTGCCACAATATAAGTGCCGCCGGGAGAATACATCATCACTGATGATGCTTTTTCGTCTTCACTGACTGATTTGTTTGAAGCGTGCAAAGTGAATCTGGTAAGAGTACAGTTTTCCTTTCTACTATGGCGAGCACTAGCAAGGCGTTTAGGAAGTGTGTGGATCCGTGTCCTCGTTATTTGACACCCGATGACACACACGACCGTTGCGTCTTTTGTTTGGGCATAGAGCACGCACGCGATGTCTTTGAGGGGGCGGTTTGCGTGCATTGTGAGCGGCTCCCTATGAGGACGCTCCGCTCTCGCCTGTCCCTCTTTTCGAGGAAAGAGGGGCAGCCGTCTGCTTCCCGCGATTCAAGTCCCACCGCTGCCGAGGCACGGAGGAGAATGAAATCGTGGGGCTCGCAGGCGGATCTAGCCGATGAGTTTGAGAGGGAGCTTTCCCTTTCACACGAGTCGGCAAAGAACGAGAGCGAGCCGCTAGATTATGATGATGTAATCTCTCTGACATCATCTGATCCGGCGGCTAGTGCTCTGCTGGTTTATGCCCAGGAAGAGCAGGAGATGTCTGAGAGTGAGGATGTTGAGACTGAACTCTCTCAAGACTCCTGCCCTGCGTACGAAGAGCTGCTGGATGTTATGGAACGCGCCACGGCAAGGCTTGACTTGCCGTGGGAGCGAACCAAAATGGCGGCGCCGCGAGGACGCCTCGACGAGCGATTTCTCCCTGGCCATAAAACCTCAGCTCAAGTGAACCTTCCATTCCTTCCTGATCTCCATACGGAGGTTGAGAAGGAATGGAAAAAGCCGTTTTCTGCTCGCATCCACCATTCCAGCGTAACAGTTATGCTAACATTGCAGGGATGCGTGAAAATGGCTATGAGAGGATGCCCCCTGTAGAAGAAACGCTAGCTAGCTATCTCTCTATGGGGGAGACACCCTCTCTGAAGGTTCCCTCCTTGCCATCCAGGCCCCTTCAGGCTACATCTCGCTTGAATGGCAGGGCGTACACAGCAGCAGGTCAAGCAGTCGCCTCGTTGCACACCATGGCGGTGCTTCAGGCATACCAGGCGGACCTGCTGAAGGACCTGGATAGCGGTCAGGGCTTGTCACCTGACGAGGTAGCCGAGCTGCGCCGCACCACAGATCTAGCCCTCCGTGCCACCAAGCAGGCTGCTTCTGCTATGGGCAGGTCTATGGCAGCCATGGTGGTAACGGAGAGGCATCTGTGGGTGAATCTGGCAGACCTCGAGAAGAAAGAGAAAGGCTTTCTGCTCGACGCTCCAGTCTCGCCCTCCCAGCTTTTCGGTGCCTCCGTCGAGACGGTGGTCGAGAAGTTTAGGGAGGCGAGGGCGCGCTCAGCTGCCTTCAAAACCTTCATTCCAAGAAGGTCCAGGTCCGAGCCCGAACAAAGCGGGGGTCCTGGTCCATCCTGGTCTGAGGACCAGAGGCGGGCGCAGAAGGCTAGTGTCGCGACTCGTGCCCCTCCCCCGCCTGCGGGTAGGGGCAGAGGGAGGTACTGGTCAAAGAGAGGTAAGAGGCAAGACCTGAGGGAGGTGATCCAGACTAAGCGTTCTAAAAAAGAGGCTTTCGTCTGGACCAGAGTAAAAAATAATATCTACTCCCCTCCCTCGGGGAGGGTTCTACCATCGACCCTTAGCTTCCCTCCTTAATTCCCCTGCAAACCACCATCTACCCCACCGGAACCGAGGTCAGGTGGGAGCCTAAGAACTGCAGTCAGGCTGGACCTATGATGATTTCAGGCAGGTTCTGTATTCTCGAACTGCCTTACTGATGGTCTGGACGTGAGTCCCCTCGGAGGTTTCTGCGGATCCTCCTGGATCTTCAGTCATTCTGGTCACCACTGCAAGGGTAGAGCCAGCATTACTCCCCTCACGATAAGAGGGTTACCTATGAGTATGCCGCTCCCTTTTGAGCGGCGCAGTGTCTTTTCATTCTGAGGAATGAGTTCTCCACTCTCCAGAGCTCGTTATAGGTAGAGCTAGCATTGCTCCCCTCGTTAGAGGGTCACCTTTGAGCATGCCGCTCCCTGCGGAGCGTCTGAGTTCCCACTCATTCTGAAGAATGAGTTCTCCGCTCCTCAGAGCTCTGTGATAGGTCGCTCTCCTTGCTGGTCGAGCTAGCATTGCTCCCCTCACTATAGAGGGTTATCTATGAGCATGCCGCTCCCTGCTGAGCGTCTGAGTTCCTTCTCATTCTGAGGAATGAGTTCTCCGCTCCTCCGAGCTCTGTGATCTGTCTTGCTGGTCGAGCTAGCATTGCTCCCCTCACTATAGAGGGTTATCTATGAGCATGCCGCTCCCTGCTGAGCGGGGAGTTCCCTCTCATTCTGAGGAATGAGTTCCCCGCGCTCCAGAGCTCGTTATAGGTAGAGCCAGCATTACTCCCCTCATTAGAGGGTCATCTTTGAGCATGCCGCTCCCTGCGAAGCGTCTGAGTTTCCCTCTCATTCTGAGGAATGAGTTCTCCGCTCCTCCGAGCTCTGTGATCTCTCTTGCTGGTCGAGCTAGCATTGCTCCCCTCACTATAGAGGGTTATCTATGAGCATGCCGCTCCCTGCTGAGCGGGGAGTTCCCTCTCATTCTGAGGAATGAGTTCCCCGCTCTCCAGAGCTCATGGTTGGGCTTGCCGCTCCCTTCTGAGCGGCGGAGTGCCTTCTCATTCTGAGGAATGAGTTCTCCACTCTCCAGAGCTCGTTATAGGTCTCACTCTGAGGAGTGAGTTCTCTGCTCTAGAGCTCCTCATTGGTAGCTGAGTTCCTCTCATTCCGAGGAATGAGTTCTCCGCTCTTCAGGGCTCGCCGTCGGTAGAGCTAGCACTGCTCCCCTCAACCAGAGGGTCACCTATGAGCATGCCGCTCCCTTCTGAGCGTCCGAGTTTCTCCGCCCCCCAGAGCTCTGTGATAGGTCGCTCGCCTTGTTGGTCGAGCCAGCATTGCTCCCCTCAACCAGAGGGTCATCTATGAGCTTGCCGCTCCCTTCTGAGCGTCTGAGTTCCCTCTCACTCCGAGGAATGAGTAGTTCTCCGCTCCAGGGCATAGAACGTTCTTCTAATAAGTGCACACGCGAGACTTTGGGCACTTTCTAAAATCCACTCAGTGGTAAGTCCGCACATCAAAGATTCTGCGTTCTTTCTAGAAATCCCGAAAGGGTAGGGTTACGCGCACAGCTTCGTGCCCTTTTTTGAGTTGGTTAAAGCCCCGGCTTGTGCCTTGGGCCCCGCTCCCCTGTCCCATATATGTTGGGTCCAAAAAAAAAAAAAAAAAGGGAAAAAGAAAGGGGTGTACGCTACCAAGAGGTCTGTTGAGACAGTTCCCTCGGTAAGCTTGAGAGCAAGTGGTAACCCCTGAGTGATCGGCCAGGACCTAGTGAGCCAGGTGCCTGGTCATATCCCCTTAAAGGAATCTTTTTCTGATTCCAAGACTTTGAGCTCTACCCTAGGCCCGGTAATCCCGGCACCTAGAACAGGTAAGTACTAGGGTATGCAGCTCGGGCCTTTGGCCGAAGGAGATAATATCACTGACAGCCATCAGCCGTCCCAGGGGCAACTCCCTTAGCCGGGTAGAGCTGGCTTAGTGCTCGCCTTTTTTGAGAAATTGGCTTGCATTCCCCTCAGCATGGTGAAGTGGGTATAACGTTCCCCGTAGCGACCCCTAGGGGACGCAGTTCGAGTTCCCATGAAGGGGAACGTCTCAGGTTACGTATGTAACCATGGTTCCCCGAGTGGGGAACGAGACACTGCGTCCCCTAGGCTTCGAGCCATGCTTCGGACGCAAGCTTCAGACGAAGAAGCTGATGATGTATTCTCCCGGCGGCACTTATATTGTGGCACGCCGGTAGTGACGTCATGGGCTGTCGCCGGCCAACAGGTGGTGTTTTTACATATGTATCTTCAGACCGAGTCACGCTGAGGGCGTTCCCCGTAGCGACCCCTAGGGGACGCAGTGTCTCGTTCCCCACTCGGGGAACCATGGTTACATACGTAACCTGAGACGTTTCCTGGAAACGGTGTGCAACAGGGTTTGAGATACGTTTTCTCTTGTTTGGTGGGTGTGTCTGAAATGTCAGCCCAATCAGCAGCAACGTGTATATAAACCACGCAGTGTTAAAGTCGTTTAATATGTGTCTGCTGCAGCTTGGTATACACATCAATTGAAATATTAGAAGGCGTGTTTGTCGTAAAAGTTTTATAGTAACATAGCATATCAACATGATGATGATGATGAAATAATAAAAGCACAGGTATGTCTAAATATCATGTAGTAATTGCAATGTTTTCTGGTCCATATCCTTTCCTTAGGAAGGTGTGCTAGACACTGATTAATGTAACATAAAATACTACACATATTTATATATTTTGCTATTGTATTGTGGAGTGACACTTTCATAAACTTTTCTATGCTCTTTTGATTATATAATGGTAAATATTACAATATCATAGTACAACAACTGTGATCAGCAATAATGATAAGCCTAATACTCACAATAAAAAAATATTAAGGTCATATAGATCATAACACTGTCTCGAAGGTAAGAAGTGGATTATCCTTCACCTTAAATTAATTTTCATCCTGAAATGCGAGCCAAATGTTGGATCACAATAATTAGGGACCAGAGTTTCCACAAATCCCTTCACTTTATTGGGATGATCTATTGTATTATTGATGGAAAGGGCAGTGACTGTAACATTAAGCGTATTTTGCAGTATTAAACACGTATTTATACCTATTTCATCAGACTCCAAAAATTCTTCAAAAAGAACACAAAGAATGGCCATCTCAGCTGCCATAGTTACAACTCTTGCGTCATCAGAACAGGGTGTTCAACGCATCACCATTTCCGTTTAATAAACTTTCTGCACCGTTTGTTTCGGGGCTGAACGCAGCCCTGCTGTTATTGAGAATTACAGATGTTGATGTTTTATTGGTTAAAATGATGCCACCATTAGTGGTGGAAAGAGTACTGAAAAATATACTCAAGTAAAAGTACCATTACCTTCCAAAAAAATGTATTGTGAGTAGAGTAAAAGTACTTGTCCAAAAAACGAATTGAGTAAGAGTAAAAGAGTAGCCTATTAAAAAGTACTCATGAGTATTGAGTAGTGAGTACTGAGCTGTGGATTTTACCCCCTTACAATAAACGCTAGTTTATGTTCTTCTGAATGTCTCTTTATGTTTCTGTATAATTATTTATGCAGATCCCAAATAATATGATCAGTGCAGAAACTCTCTAGGCCTATTCAAACTAAAACTATTTGAAAAATATTTGTAACATTTTACAATACGGAAACAATGGATACCTATTGTAGCATATCAAGGACCGAATCAGACAAATCAAGATTCGATCGAAGCATGGTTGAAACATGAGGAGCCGAATTCCACAAGACAACAGCAGGAAGACATAAATCAGACCCCCAGCCCGTCTGAATACAGCCTGCAACAGGACAAAGAATCCGGCTGAAAAGACCTGAGAATCATCTTAAAATACTTTCATTCTCATGGTTATTGAAACTAATCATTTCTATGCATAACTGCATATTATGTATGTGACCCACAAATTTGAATATCCTTGTTTTAATCATTGTGTTTGTTGTGCTTTTAATTAGTATTGAATAGCGTACGCCTTAAGGGTTAATGTCATGTTTAGTATGTATGAGCGTGATAATTCCAGCTTTGAACATTTCTTCAAATTGATTCTCTGTCAAATGTATCATATTCTGGTTATAGAAATCACATTCAAAAGGATACTTTGCAAGAGAATGTAAAATTCGGGCAATGTGACTGACCATGACATTGATTTATTGGCTGGGTGGAGCAACAAAGCGACACCCAGAGCCAGCATAGGACCTAATTGGTCAAGACAACCATTGGGAGGTCCCTCTAAGAGCCGAGTTTAAATACCCAGGACACACTTCTCCTCACTCTCTTAAATTCTCCGCCCTCTTAAATTCTCTAACTGCTCTTTTAAGAATTCCTCTCTCTTGAATTCACCTTCTCTCTCTCTCTCCGGAAAATGAACTCTCTCTCTAGCCATGTGCTCTGGACCACAAGCCAGCTTGATACCATGATGAGAAGAAAAGCCACCTAGTCTCTTTACATCCTTTTGTTCTTTGACTTTAGTTTATTTTCTTTCCGTGAGTTCGTGTGCTAAGTTGCGTTTGCCAAAGACGACAAGCCCAAGACTCTGCAAAACCAGCCAACGCCCACTTCAACGACTCCTGAACTCTAAGCCAATCAGCGACTTCGGAGAAACCCTTTTCTGCAAAGGACGACAAAAGGGAATCCTTTAAACACAAAAGCAACGCAAGTAAAACCCCAAGATCCTTGCTGTGCTGGTGTCATTTTAATATAGATTTTAGCCTCATTGAAAAGTCAATGCGAGTGTTAAATATGTGATTGATGATTGTTCAGGTTTATGCAATTGCACATATTGCTGTAAACGTGGGATATCAAATTCTCATTCTCTTAATCTAATCCTTTCCTCACTTTCTCTCTTTCCGCAACGCGTGAATGTGTGAATGCTTGTGTAGATTAGTTTACATGTCTTAGATTTATATAAATAAAGTCTTGTTTATATTGAAAAGAGAAATATCTTGTGTTTTGTGCTCATAAGTTAATGCCTTAATCTGTCGATTTTGTTACTGTGCTATTTAATAGTGTTTTCACTATATTTTGGGATTTTAATATCCAGTGCAGAGTTTGTTATACGGCTTGTTCAGTGAATCGCCGTGAAACAGTGAGTCTGTTCAAATTCCCTATAAAATCATTAATGATTCCCTTTGAGCTAAATTGACCTGTTTCCCTTATAACAATATATATATTATATGTTATCATTACACTATCTATTCACACATGAATATTTGACAGACTGGAGTTTTAATAAAGACCAGTTCGATGAGCTTTTGGTAAGTTTTGCTGTTTCTGGCATTGAAGATGTATGTGAAACTCTAGTTTTCTTTGCACAGTCTACTATTTTGGCCAAATCGCCAAAAATATGAGCCATGGCTAATGTGGATGTCTAACATGGTAACAAGGAGAAATCGCTATTGTGCTTTTTTTTTTTTTTATTTTTTTTTTTTTTTTATATGGTTAAATATATTGAAATATGATATTATTTGTATTACATGATTTTGTAAGTGCATCTTGGAGAGTTTTCTTTGTGTATACATTTGAATATTAATTTGAATTTCAGCAGGAAGAACTGAAAAACAACATGTTAGTTTCCTCGTTTGATGAGCAGATAATTGTCATGTAAACATCTGAAACAAATATATCTCTGATACAAATATATCTCAGTGTAGGGAGTCTAGTTGGGTGAAGATCACTACATGTAAACTCATATCAGGTGAGACCCTTTTTACATGCTTAAATAAGAATTAAATATTTAGCGTTACTGTCAATTAATCCGGTTATTCAATGTTGTCTTCAATAGCTGTTTACGATAATGTACGTGTCATCCTATTTTGGCTAAATATTTTAAATGCTTTGATTTTTAAGTAATCTAAATTTGTGATATTCATCATACTTCATCATGTGGCCTAAGGTGTGATTTATCTGTAATAAGAGCATTAACAAAATCAGAGGGCTGTTCAATGTTATGAAAGATGGTAAAGGGTTTACAGATAAACAGGGAGGAAAATATAACTGAATTAAGTGTTACTTCCTATTTCTTTGTAATTCACTGCTAAATTGACTAGCAATATCCGAGTGAGAACTCTTTCTACACCACTGTTTAGTATAGCAAACAAGTCTATTAATGTAGACTTGCAAAAGCAAACGTAAGTGTTTTAATCCTGATTAATCATGCACTCCCACAATTGAGGAAAATATGTAACTCTTGGTTGTCACATTTTTGGTCTGCGTTAAACATCTCTGATGGATTCTAAAACATGAGAATTAATTCAGTGATTATAGATTCTTTAATAAGTGAAAGCAACAAACTGATTTTACTTATTCCGTCACCTCAGACGGTAGCTGTTCAATGTTTATTATTTATTAATAGTTCTTATTATTTAGATTAGAAATGTCACCCCTGTAGCTCTTTTCTCATTTGTTAAACAGACAGTGTTTCATCCTCACAGCTCATTTTTGTTTTGTCTCTTAACTTATTTCAGAAGTTAATGCCTGATCTGGTTTGTTGAATAAATATTCAACACAGTGGACTATCGGACTCCATAATGGTGTTCATTGGTTTTAAAAGTAAGTATGTCAATTTGTTTGTCTGTGTTTTTTTTTTTTTTTTTTTTTATATTGCATTTATTGAGTACCGGCTAATAATTAAATATATGACAATTGACTAAGCTTTGGGATAAAACAATACATTATACATTTTCTTAATGGAAATTTGGGTCAGTTCACATATTTTTTGTTAAAATCACACAGACACACACACACACACACACACACACACACACACACACACACACACACACACATATAATTAATTCATAAAAATATAGTATTTATAATATGATATAATTAATATAATATCATATTATATTATTTAATATTATATAATATCACACTATTGTTGCAGCCTAGGTCGATTTTTTTATAGTAAGTTTTAGTCAAGTTTTATAGTAAGATAATTTTAATTCAAATCAAAATTCATGTCAATTGAATTAGTAAATAACACTACAAGATGTCACTTCAGTCAGCGGGTCAAATCATCTTGTCGATGAATATATGGGCCTATTTATCTAAATGTGGGGCAGATTGAGGTGAGAAGATGCAGTTTTTCAAAGGGAAGAGTGAAGAAAACTAACGGCTTGTTTCTGTAAATTATTTTCACAATAAAACGAATTTCTCATGTGTATACATTTTGTCCACTTTGTCTGATCGACTTTAGTACAGTGACAGTCTAATTCAGTTTGTAGACTAAATATGACTGAATTAACGAGCCACAGACGATTTTCTCTCCGTAGAACAAAATTATAGCTATATCTATTGAATCGATATATCCTACCCCATCGAAAAATCCCACTGCGGGTTTCTGGAACTTTGCCGAACATCCTCAATACTAGGATGAGTTGACAGTCCAAAATACCTTATTAAAATAAACAGGTAAGATAATTTTGCAATGCAAAATACCTTATCAGATTGTCCTACCAGAATAGAATAAACATGGGATTGTTTGGTATAATCTTTAGTTCCTAGACAAATGTTACAAACTCACTCTAAAAACAGATGATGATAATATACTTTAACTTTTAAAAGAATCTTATTAGAAATGTACAGTATGTTATCATCTGTTTATTATTTTAGTTATTGAGATAATTTAGAATCACACAGAGCACTATAGAAAAGAGAATATTAATGTTAATATAAATAATTTCAAAATTTAAATATCATACAAAACATGATACATGTGCCCAAACATGATTGGGCACATCTATCTGCTGCTCTACCAATCTGCTGTTAATTTATAATCTGTTGCACCTCACATTATTACTATGTATAGACTACATTATGTATAGATACTGTACATAATGTAGATGTGCCCATACGGTGTATAATGTGTCGTTGATAATTGAGTATGTCTTTATAGTACACTAAGCATACTGAGTACATGTATGTGTATTTTGCACATTGTCTTCTGTACAGTCTGTAAATATGTACTGTCCATATGTAAATTGCTGTTGTTTTTTTGCACTGTCTGTCCATATGTAAATTGCTGTTGTTTTTTTGCACTGTCTGTCCATATGTAAATTGCTGTTGTTTTTTTTGCACTGTCTGGAGCACTGTAAATGCTCCAGTGCAGCTTTTTTTTGCACTGTCTGTCCATATGTAAATTGTTTGTTGTTTTTTTGCACTGTCTGTCCATATGTAAATTGTCTGTTGTTTTTCTGCACTGTCTGGAGCACGCTCATAAGAATTTCACTCACCAAGGCACTTGTGCTGTGGTGATGTGACAATAAAAGTGATTTGATTTGAAACAGAGGCACATAATACAAAACATTCAAAACAATAAATGGAGTTATTGTTAATAGAAACATGGCCTAAATAAGACCACATAGTGTTCCATATTGTAATCAATTGATACAGGGAAATACACTCAAAAGCTATTTTAAATAAATAATTTGTTCACCATACATTTTTTGCTCATAAACCATAAACACATTTAGGCTATTCTTCTTGATGTTGCAACATTCAAAATGTGCCCATCTACTGTAGCTCTCACACTGTACCTGTAAATAAAAGATATATATTATTAATAAGTATATCTAAAACAACAAACAATGTAGAATGTAAAAATATGTCAAACTTTTTTTAGACTCTAATGTAATATATTTAATATTCTATCATTACAAATATTATTGTAAGGATTGGTCAGAGGCGAATGGATCCACTTGCAGCTTCTTTAATAGAAAGAGGGGGTCAGACAGGCAAATAATCAAACAGAGGTATCGAGGGCAACGTAGACAAGGCGGATACGTAAACAGAGGCAGAGCAATGGGTCAGGGCAGGCGGCAGACAGAGAGGATAACCAGAGAGCAGGCGGGGTCAGAGAGGCAGGCAGCAAACGATCAGGAGAGAGAGTCAACAGTCCGGGTAGTACACAGAAAGACACACTAGGGAAAACGCTCGGAAATGTTAGCCAGGGCAAAAAAAGACATCGCAAAGGGTGAGTGTATGTGTGCTGCTTATATGTGAGTGGGTGAATGAGGTGCAGGTGTGGTGAGGCAATCAGGGCAAATGAGTGATTGGTGACAGCTGTGTGATTGGTGTGATGGGAATGTGTGAGTGCAGTGTATGATGGGAGATGTAGTCCATGGGTGATGTGCAGTTGTAGTGAGTGGCAGCCACATTCGTAACAGAGCCCCCCCCCCTAAGAACGGCTTCCAGACGCTTACACAAAGCAAAATCCAGGAGGGCGGTGGAGCGGAGGTGGAACCGGGGGAGGGGATGGAGGGCCAGGTCCATGTGGGGCCAATGAGACAGGAGCCCACCAGGGCAGGGCGGACGAGACAGCAGGGACGTGAAGGGACACTGGGTAGACCACTGTGGCGTGAGGTGACTCTGGCAGGTCGGCGGAGACGTGAGGTGACTCTGGCAGGCCGGCGGAGACGTGAGGTGACTCTGGCAGGCCGGCGGAGACGTGAGGTGACTCTGGCAGGCCGGCGGAGACGTGAGGTGACACTGGCAGGCCGGCGGAGACGTGAGGTAACTCTGGCAGATCAGACCGGCGCCCACCAGGGCCGAGCAGACGAGACCGGCGCCCACCAGGGCCAAGCAGACGAGACCGGCGCCCACCAGGGCCGAGCAGACGAGACCGGCGCCCACCAGGGCCGAGACTGGGACCTAGAGTAAATGGAGACACAAGAGGCAGAGAGAGCATATTTGGTTTCAGGGACCGAGGCAGGGAGTTTAAGCGGCCATGGTAGATCTGGGGCCTCGGGCAGCCATGATGGATCAGGGGACCTCATGGGCCATGGTGGGTCCGGGGTCTCCGTGAGCACTGGTGGGTGGCTCCCTCCACAAAGGGGAAATCCACTACCTCAGGGAGGCACTCTGGAGGCGCGAACGTCAGGGGGTATTCTGGACGTGCTGAGTCTCGGGGGTACTCGGGAGGTGCTGAACTGGAAGGAACCAACGGAGACGAAGGTGAGCCGGACAGGGCCAGCAGGGGCTCTGGGGAGCCGGACGGAACCAGGAGGGGACCCGGAGTGCCGAACTCTGCGAGCTCCCGGATCGGGGCGGCCTCTGGAGCGGACTCTGTGAGCTCCCGGATCGGAGCGGGCTCTGGAGCGGACTCTGCGAGCTCCCGGATCGGAGCGGGCTCTGGAGCGGACTCTGCGAGCTCCTGGGACGGAGCGGACAAGGCTGCGGACCTGGGGATGCCAGCTACTCGCACCGACACCAGGGGTGCGTCCAACACACAAGCAATCAGACCTGGCCGAAGAGGTGCGTCTGCAGGCTTGGTGGCCATCTTGGCCGGGGACTCAGGCGTGGCCGACATGTTGCGATCGTGCTCTGGTGCGAATGGATCCACTTGCAGCTTCTTTAATAGAAAGAGGGGGTCAGACAGGCAAATATCAAACAGAGGTATCGAGGGCAACGTAGACAAGGCGGATACGTAAACAGAGGCAGAGCAATGGGTCAGGGCAGGCGGCAGACAGAGAGGATAACCAGAGAGCAGGCGGGGTCAGAGAGGCAGGCAGCAAACGATCAGGAGAGAGAGTCAACAGTCCGGGTAGTACACAGAAAGACACACTAGTTTAAACCGCTCGGAAATATTAGCCAGGGCAAAACAAGACTTCGCAAAGGGTGAGTGTATGTGTGCTGCTTATATGTGAGTGGGTGAATGAGGTGCAGGTGTGGTGAGGCAATCAGGGCAAATGAGTGATTGGTGACAGCTGTGTGATTGGTGTGATGGTGGATGGGAATGTGTGAGTGCAGTGTATGATGGGAGATGTAGTCCATGGGTGATGTGCAGTTGTAGTGAGTGGCAGCCACATTCATAACAATTATAAACTTTACAACTTAATTTAAACTACATTCACTTTTTTATTTGTACAATTTCAATCATGCTTTTTGTAGGATCGTCCATTCCAACATGCTGCAAACCACACAGTAGTCCTCTGCATTGAAAATAAATGTGTTAACATTCAATTGTTAAATATTAATTAATTGGACAATCACACTGTACTACATGTCACCATATAGTACAATAATCCTGAAAAATACCATCTCAGACGTGTTCTGTGACATTCAATTCTTACATTACACTTTTTGCGGCCTTCAAGTCTGTCTTCTCTGTGACTCTGGATATGTTGACTACATTAAATATTTTTTTTCAGAGTGCAGATAGCATTCTTTAGAGGTGTACTACATGACATACTTTATAATACATTAATTATGACAGTATTACTGCATGTACCTCGACATAAGAAGTGTGCAGGATATTTTCATGCATGCTAAGCTAACCGCTTCAGACATGCCCTGAACTTTACTGATCATTCCTGTCAGCAGGTTTTGTTCAGCAAACTGAAACATTCAATTATAGATGATATTAATCCAATTCATTATAACATTTTCAGACCTGAAGCCACTTTTTACAAATATTTGAATGCATATTCTAAAAAAAATGCTGGGATAAAGACAACCCTGTGCTGGGCAAAGTATGGACAAACCCAGCTATTGTTTTTTTTTTTTTGGACTGGGTCATTGTAATTAACCAAGCATTTTTTTTTGAGCACATACATTCAATACCAATACTCCATAACTGCTTGAATCTGTCTGTTGGTTGTGTTTCAGAGTCTGTAATTGATCACAGGTGATAGCTGGCTTCATAATGAAGTAAACAGTTCTCATTACTGCTAGCTGTCTTGGTATAATAAAAGCCAACAGAAGTAGTCAAGAACATACCTTACATGAAGAAGTCCAATATGGGCATGTTGTTCAGCATCAGTAAAACGGCACAATATTGTTGTGCACATGCGCAGGAAGCCCAGATTAGGACAATCTGATGGATAGGATGAAATGTCAGCACGCTGTCTTTAGCTTTCACTATGGCGCACATCAGGGCCGGGCAGAGACCTTTGGAGGAGCAGGTGCTCAAAGTATAAAAGGGGCACATGGAACACAACTTTTAATAGAGCTGTGCCCCTTGCTGATATGTGTGTCGAAATGGATGCTTCTGTGTTGATACAGCAGCAAATGCCATGATGTAGGTTTGAAAAAGAAACATGTCACCGTTCTGCTGGTGTGCCCTGACCGGCCACCAGTTGTCGCTGTATGTTGAGCACATGGCTTGTTGTTTGTTGTTGGTGCCATGTGATCTCCTGTCTATTGTTTGTCCCCTTCCATCTTGTTACCCAATCATTATTTCAGTTGCTGTACCTGTGTCTCCCTCGTTACCCTCATTTGTCTCCCTATTTAGCCTCCTGGTGTCTGTAGTCCTGTGCTGATCCGTTGTCTTTCGTCGTGTATGTGTGTGTTATGTTGACTGTGCAACAGTTCTCTGCCTGCCTGCCTGCCTGCCTGCCTGTTTTTCCCCTTCGGGGTGGTTTTTGTTACTCTGTTTCATTTTATGATTAAAAAAGAACCATTCTCCTGCACTTAAGTCCTTGCCTTATCTCTCTCCTCACGCATCCTGACAAAACAAAGAACAGAAAAGACCATTTTAAGTTTAAATGTTAAAGACATTTTTTTCACCTCTTAATTACTCTGGAATGATATTATTGTTGTTGTTGTTATTGAGTTTACGGGGCATGGGGTTTTTGCTGTTTTAAACACTACTGTTGTTGTTGTTGTTGTTGTAGTAGAAAAAAAAAATTCCTGTCTAATTTAAAATATAATTATATTCTTCTGAATGTATTCATTTTTTGAATGATAATGATTATAAAAACATGATTGATAAGTATAATTCGGAAGACGAAGAAAATATTAGTATAAGCCTGTTTTACCGGTGTTGTGACAATTATTTTTGAGGCACTTAAAAAATATTATTGTAATAATAATAATAGTTCAAAGTATGAATAGTTTAAAGTCAGATAACATACAAAAGACAAGACACCTCGAGGTCGCTTTACACTTTTCTAAATTAAACAGCAAGAACGAAAGACAACAAGCACCTATGTTTTTTATTGCTGTGTGTAGAACTACGTTAGCTGCATTTTTTATTTAATATTAATTTGAATCAAATGTAAAGTCTCCCCCGCACTTTATTTGAGGTGTTTTTACGGTTTGTAGATTTAAATTAAAAGAGACATGACCTGGTATTTTATTCGCATCCAAAATGAGGAGATGTGAATATCAGGAGAGCTGAATACTCTCGTGCAGTGCATGTTTCATTCATACTCGACGCCAGAGGACGCTCTCGCGCTGAAACTGTGGACGTATGGACAAACTCACACGGCTATCTTTGTAGCTGAGCTGAATAAAAAGCAGAAACGTTTTTACTGATGAAACGTGAAGATAATAAACACAAGATTGCAAAAATATATGTTTTATGTGTGTTCTTCAAGTTATCTTTAGGTAATAAATAAATAAACTTTATGAAAAATGCAGTACTGATTGACACATAATTTGGTATAGAAACTATCAAATATATTTTCTGAATTATTCTGTGATAAACACGGGAAAAGGGTGTTCGCAGCAGCCTTTATAAACCAATCACAAAATTGTCATTAGGAAAACATTGAACACAAAAACTGTAGCCCCTTGCTTCAGCTAACCGTGCTTCCACAGGTTACACACAGCAATATAAACTACAGCTGTGCATGATCTCTTCACACCGTTCTCGTCAAATAATAATAATTCAATAATATATGTTTACAAGCACACCACTTACCGGCAGCCGCGGACGTTACTGAAGGCGTTACTAAAGGTGTCTGAACGTGAGGGATCGTCCCGGATGAGATCGTCAGGTGAAAGGTCATCATGTGGATAATTAAATTTACGGCTAAACTATTATTAATACATTTTACTATTAGTTAGATTGGGCAGGCCTTGACAAAAGGGCACTTTGAGGATCAAGGGGAAAAGCGACAGGGTCTCAAGCACCCCCCCACCCCCCCCACCCCGGCACACATTCATTGCATTGTTTTGACAGCTTTGTGCAATTCCACAACATTTATTTCCATCCAGAGTTGTGTTCATTTTTGCCAGAGATCTTGTATTGATGATAGGAAAGTCAACCCGGTTATTTGATTTGTCTTTGTTCCGACAGCATTTATTTATTTGTTCATAGCCTAAACAGCAAAAAATACATACATTAATTGATTAATTAATACAAATATTAAAACTCTAATGGCATCATTCTATTGGTTAAGCCATTACTATGGCACTAAATAAATATTGTTTGAAACTGAACAGTCAGTCCTAAATATCTGGTTTGAAAAACATTTCAGATGTGTGTGCAGTGTGAGAGAGGTCCACGTGTAACTGAGAAAAGTGTTACAATTTGTCATATTTGTGTTCTATTTTATGGCAGGTCTTCTGCGGTCACTGTTGACTATCATCTCTTTAATCTTGTGTAAGTGTAATCCAGTAGTGTTTGAGTGTTTTTTTTTTGTTTTGTTTTTTAAATACAAAGGCTGCAATTCATTTTCAAATACAATTAATTTCTCAGTAACTATAATGTCAAAACTCTATGCAGCTGTCTATGTAAGAATGCAAATCAACAGATCAGTTATTAATATTAAGAATGGATTAACAGAATATTTAGGAAGAATACAATTTTTCAAAAAAATAAACAGTACAGTCCAGAGAACCTACAGTTTTACAAACTGTTGAAAGATAAACTCAGTATAAACGCATATGTTTCAAATTAAATGTGCTAAACATGCTGGAGATAAATTCACCTGGTTTGTCATTTGTATATTCTGATTTTAATCACATTTGTCTTGTCCTCAGGTTTCATATCCACCGCTGCAGCTGAACCAATAGCAGCAGTTAGTCCAGTATTGAACTGTGAGCTTGATAATGAAACATACATCTGCACTGGTGCTCAGTACCGCATGTACTGCAACACAACAATGCATCATTTCAACTACCTGAGATACCAAAACCAATACCAATACCAATGCATTAGTAATGAATGTGTCTGTGTTGGTAATAAGGACACCTGTGCATGCTATTATAATACATCATCCTGCTTCTGTGATATCTTTAGCAATAACATCACTGTCCCTACAGCAGTTAGACCAGTCTATGAATGTATGCGTTATAATGACCTGTACATCTGCACTGGTGCTCAGTACCGCATATATTGCAACACAAGTGTACATGATTTCCATTACGATAGATACTATTACCACTGTATGAGTGATAACTGTGACTGCATTGGTAATGGGGACACCTGTACATGCTCCTCTAGTACATCATCCTCCTGCTTCTGCACAAATCACAGCAGTAGTATCACTATTCATGCACCATTTAGTCCGGTCTATGACTGTGTGCTTTATAATGACACATACATCTGCACTGGAGCTCAGTACCGCATGTACTGCAACACAAGAATGTATAGCTTCAACATCCAGAAATATAGAATCAAAAACCAATACCAATACCATTGCTGGAATAGTAACTGTGACTGCCGTGGTAATAAGGACACCTGTGTGTGCCACAATAACACTTTATCTTCCTGCTTTTGTGAGACATACAGCAATATCATCACCATCCCTACATCAGTTAATCCATTGAGAGTATCTCAGTGTGAGCTTCATAATGACACATACATCTGCACTGGGGCTCAGTATCGCATGCACTGCAACACAAGAATGCATGATTTCTACTATCAAAGATATAGATACCAAGACCAGTACCAGTGTGTGAATAATAACTGTAACTGCATTGGTAATATGGACAACTGTGCATGCTCTAGTAGCACTTTCTCTTGTTTCTGTGAGTATAACATCTCAACCCCAACCACAACCACAATCAGTCCAACTACTGCAGGTGAGCATGTTTCTACGCAGGAATTTTCTGTTTGATTTGACTGATTGTTGAATTGATGAATTCCTTTATTTCAGTTGTGAATATCACACTGCCGGATCAATGCATGGTAAGCTGAATATTTAAATGAACACAGTGCACAGATTCTTTCGGTTTTATTTGTAAATCTCAATTGTGATTTCAGAGTCAGGCCTCAGAAGGATGTCTTAAAAATCTTCTTGAGCAGATCGAGAACATTACAGCTCAAGTCCTCCCTGTGACTGTAAGTCTTGAAGAGAAATATGATAAAATAAGCAGATCATATCTAGACAGTGATTGACATAGCAGTGCGGTATTGTTGGTTTTTGTTGACATTAGCATGAACAGTAACTCTATTTATCTGATCAATGAATTAGACTGTGATGAACATTTTGACTGTGGCCTTCAACGCTTCAGAGAAGATTTTATCATTATCATCAGCAAGCCCAACTGAACTAGCCTCCTATGGAAACCGTATGTTAAAGACCAGTGAGAAACTCATTTCTACATTGGTGAAGCCAACAGACACAAGTGATAATGTCAGTTTCACTCTTCCTGCTGTAGGTAAGTGGAGACACAATTATTATTGATTATTAAACTGAGATTATCTATGATTTCGGTGACATTATTTGGTCTAGAGAGCAGCGGTGAGTCATACAGCAGCAGTGATAAATACAGCTACATTATTATGTGATCGTACATTATAGATTTATGATTTTTTTTTTTATGGATGCAAAAAAGTATATTTTGATGTTGGTCAAAGGTCAGTATTTTTGTGCAAATTCATTGAGATATTTTATTTGATTGTTCTGTAAGATCTAACATTTGACCTCCAGATGGTGTAACAGTTAATAAATAATAAGGTTAATAGTGCTTATACTGTATATATTTTTTTTCTGTGATTAAAGAAAACTGTTCTAAAGTTGACCTGAATGATTCAAACTACATCAGCGATGAAAACCCAGCAATAGTGAATAGTTTTGTCTTCTGCACAAATTCAATAATTTAACTGGGATTTAATAATAATAATAATAATAATAATAATAATAAATATCTAAATAAATGACTATAGCATATTCTTGTTTGTGTTTAATCAGAGGGTCAAGTCTTCATGGTTGGACCACAGGTCGCCTTAGATCAAATCCCTCGACTTGACACGACAAATTCTTCTGTGGACATCGATCTCATTGGGATCGCCAAGAACAACAATGAAGGTATGTCAAATGTTTCTGTGTGATTACAAATTGAAGAAAGAGATATAATACCATCACCACTAGAACATATTTACTTTTTGATTGTTTTTGTTGTTTTTACGTACTTTCACATTTCTGTTTCTGTATCACAGGATCAGCTGCTGTGGCTTTCATGAGCTACACGATGATGGAGAATCTACTGAAGCCAGACTTCTTCAACACATCAAACGACACGATTAAAATCATGATGTCTACTGTGATCTCAGCTACTCTTCCCAAAACCACCAACACTAAACTCACCAAACCAGTCAACTTCACCTTCAGACACATCAGAGTGAGAGACTGAAATGTGTTTTTGTCCAACTTGAGAACTGATGAACATCTGAAAACATCTAATATTCAGTGTTTTATTATTTTCTTCTTCTGTTTGCAGGAGTTTGATCCCAGCGGCTCTCTGTCCTGTGTGTACTGGAATATCAGCGAGTGGATTGTAGATGGTTGTTCTGTTTTAAAGACCAATAGCAGCTTCACTGTGTGTTCCTGTGTTCATCTGTCAACATTCGCTCTCATCATGCAAACCAGCCGCCCACCAGAGGTACAGAACCTTTCTACTGAACACTGAAGAACAGCACAGATTTAACACTCATGTACTCTGACATGTTTTCTCAGAGCAACTCATTGCTGGATCTGGTGAATTTGGTGTGTGTGATCGTGGGGCTGGTGTTCTTCACTTTGGCCCTGTTGTCCTTTGCTCTTTGTCGGTGGAGTCCTGGAGTGAATAATGTGGCTCGAATCAACATCTGCATCAGTCTTCTGCTGGCTCATCTTCTGTTCCTGCTCACACAGCAGTTCCTGAGCCTCATACGGCCTCAGCAGGTGAGAATGATGAAGGAGCTCTACAGCTCAGCACAGCCTCACTGAGAATCATCATAACCGTCTCTCATGGTCTCCAGGTGTTGTGTGCCGTGATCTCAGGCCTTCTGCACTTCCTCTTTCTCTCCGGCTTCGTGTGGATGTTCATTGAAGCTGTGCTGCTCTTCATCTTTGTGAAGAACCTATCACAGATCAGCTCCAAAAAGAAGGAGGTGCTTAGCAGTGGATTCCTGTGTGTGATTGGATATGTGGTTGCTCTGGTTGTGGTGTGCGTGTCTATCGGTCTGGTTCCTGAAGGATACGGCAGTGAACGGTGAGTTCAGTGTTTTTTTTTTTTTTTTTTTTTAACTGTATCATTCCTTCATAAACTCCAAACTGTATCTTCTTCCAAACAGCTGCTGGATTAAGGTGGATAAAGGCTTCATCTGGAGTTTTCTGGGACCTGTTTGCATCATTCTAGCAGTTAGCATGTTTCATTTTTATAATTTTGATTTGTATTAAAAGGAAAACATGGTGATTAATTATTGATGTTTTTCTAATTTGCAGTTAAACATGATTCTCTTTATCTGCATCATCATCAGTCTGAACTCATCTCTCACAAAACTGAACGCTGAAGTTTCACAGTTAAAAAAAAACAAGTAATGAACATTATAATATAATCGCTGTAAGGAAAACCACATTTAGTATTATTATAGTCAATAAAGATACATGATCTCTGCTCCTTTCTCGTAGGATTATGGTGTTTAAAACACTGGCTCAGTTTGTGGTTCTTGGTTGCTTCTGGATTCTGGGTTTCTTCATTAATGGCAGTGAGGTTCTGGAGATCCTCTTCCTGATCTTGAACTCGCAGCAGGGAACCTTCATCTTCCTGATCTACTGTGTCCTCAATTATGAGGTCAGACATCACATACTCCACCACACAATCAGCTTTACTAGTCTATATTCAGTCCATCATGTCTTGCTCATCTCCTGAAATTAGCAACTTGGTCGAATATTACATTAATATATTGTTTTATAGAAGAATAACTTTTTTATTTTCTTTTTTGGCAAAAACAAACGTATTGTTATATTTTGAAGAATTGTTTTAGTCAGTATATAACAACTCACAAGAGCAGTGACTAATTAGTCATTTTCAAAATTACAACATTCTCAAAAGTTAAAGGTGCACTGAGCAATTTTTCCAAACGATATTGATATTTGAAAGCAACAAAACAAACATGCCCATACCCCGACAGGACCTCGCCCCTATCTTTATATCCTCCCATTTATATCTTCAAACTCACTTCTGGAACAGCCCTCTTCCAAGAGAAAATAACTGTTTTAGTTTTCTCCACTGAGAATTTAAACCCCCAATCATATGCCCATTCTTCTACTTTCCTAATTGCCTATTGTATCTTCCTATTAATATATCAAATATCCCTTCCCCTTTTCCAGATAACCCCTTCATCTGCAAACAGAGACTCTGGTTCTACTTGATTAAAAACATAATTGATCATTATAGAAACCAATAGTGGACTTAATACACGCCCTTGAGGAGATCCATTTTCTATCTGGAATGCATTTGACATTTCATTTCCTATTCTTACCTGGATGCTTCTTGAAACTTTTATTCAAGTGTATATTTCTCCACCAATATTCATAATTAATAATTAAATTTTATCAATTGTCTCTCTCTCTCTCTCCACATCATATCGTAAGCCTTCTCGACATCCAAAAACACTGCTATTACTGACTCTTTATTTACAAACCCGATTCCAAAAATGTTGGGACACTGTTCAAATTGTGAATAAAAACAGAATGCAATGATGTGGAAGTTTCAAATGTCAATATTTTATTCAGAATACAACATAGATGACATATCAAATGTTTAAACTGAGAAAATGTATCATTTTAAGGGAAAAATAAGTTGATTTTAAATTTCATGGCATCAACACATCTCAAAAAAGTTGTGACAAGGCCATGTTTACCACTGTGTGGCATCCCCTCTTCTTTTTATAACAGTCTGCAAACGTCAGGAGTGAGGAGACAAGTTGCTCAAGTTTAGGAATAGGAATGTTGTCCCATTCTTGTCTAATACAGGCTTCTAGTTGGTCAACTGTCTTAGGTTTTCTTTGTCGCATCTTCCTCTATATGATGCGCCAAATGTTTTCTATGGGTGTATAAAAGGCTCCTGGAGAAAGATAGACCTTTATTGAAAACACTTCTATTTTGATAGTTTAAAGAGTGCAGTTCCTGACGCATCCAGTAGGAGGCATTATCGTTATAGTTTGCTGCCTGCTGCGTCAAAATATTATTGTGTCATCAGCTGCAATCGCAGAAGTTTCGTCCAGCCTGTAATTTGGATGCTTGTGGGTTTTTTGTGGTTCAAAGTGTCAGTACATGACCCTAAAACTAATATTCAATACACTTTGGAAAGAAGTTACCGTCTCCTCATTCTTTGTGTCCTGACCGACACTTCAGGAGTGTATACTGCTGTATAGTTAGAGCCAGAGCCTAGCAGTCTCCTTTCCTTTAAAACAACTGGTCCTTCGAGCCGGAAAAGTGTTCATTCCTGAATCCATGGAGTCCGATGAGGAGATCATTAGGGCAACCAGACCAAAACGCCAAGCACATCCACCAGCCCGACTCCAAGACTATGAAGTACAGTATGTGAGGCGTAGACCTGTAACGGAATATGCTCGCGCACCTTCCTGGGAGGTACCTTCTCATATGACCCCTCTCCAATCATCATGTGACAATCCTGACTACCTCGATGATGATACTGCTCCTCGCACAGTCCCTCGGTTAAGACCAAGCTTCAGTTATACAGATCACCGGGAAACCCTCCCCCAGTCATTCACGTCAGCCCAGCGGCCCAGTTACCCTGAGCCTGAATACTATAATGAGCTCCAAGCTATCCGCAGAGAGAATGCACAACTGCTGCAGTCACAACAAGCCTTCCGTGCTGACCTGATGGAGTTGAAAGCAGTTCGTACTGAGTTCAAAGAACTTTTTAAAGTTGTCCAAACTCTTAGAGCAGACCTTAGCCCAAGTAAAAGCCATCACAGTCCTCCAGTGCAACCAGTACCCCAATTGCCATTTGATACTCCCAGCCACATAGATCAGACAGATCAGATATCAGCTGATTTAGAACAGTGTCTTGAGCTTCCCCCTTGGCCCAAGCCTGAACCAGAACTGAGAAGAGGTATGGAGAATTTAAAATTATTGAAACCTAGCACCGCTACCTATGAACCAGAGGTACCAAAGTATTCCAAGGTTTCCCAGGCTCCTCTTTCAGAACCATATCAGCCGTCTCAGTATAATTTTCAAAGCCCAGATGTGCTACCTCCACCTCCAACGCCTGAAGACCTCAGAGGGTTGTTATCATCAGCTTTACTGCCCTCATATTGGAAAACCTCACGTGCCCAAATTCCAGTTTCCTCTTCCCGAAATGGGTCCATACCAGGTCCGTCAAGTCGTCCAGTACCTGCAGTGAAGATAGAGTCAAACATACCCTTTTTAACCCACCCCTCAAGGTCAGAGTTTATCTATAGAGGCCCTACCCCTTCTATCCCCAAGTTCAGCCGGCCAGACCCAAGCGAGTTTGCCAGACTTCGAATAGCTTTGGAGAATCTGCTTCCGCCAGATGGGACTGAACTTTTTAAATATCAAATACTCGTAGACCACTTAAAGTTGGATGAAGCTAAGCTGATTGCAGATGCATTCCTGAATTCCCCTACCCCCTTTACTGACACCATGGTGGCCCTCCATGAGAAGTTTGGTCAGCCCCACCAACTAGCCTTGAGGAAAATTGCCAGTGTCCTGGAAGCCCCTGATGTGAAGCGTGGAGATACCATAGCATTTCAGAGATTCGCTCTTCAAGTACAGTCGTTGGTAGGGTTGTTAAAAACTTTAGGACCTGAAGGTGACATTGAGCTGAGTTGTGGGTCACATGTTGCCCGTCTTTTGAGCAAACTTCCTTCTGATCAGCGAGCTGAGTTCCGCCGTCACATGTTCCGGCAACCTGGATCTATACCTACTCTGCATGAACTCTCAAACTGGCTCCGCTATGAAGCTTGGTGTCATGACTTTGATGTTGAGATTGCCTCACGAGGATTTGAAGACCGACAGACTTCTCGACCTGTACAGAATAAAAGGACTGTATCCGTTCTTCATGGGCTTGGAGAGGCTCAAAATTTTGTTTTCTCGTCCCCTCAGAAGAGTACTACTCAAAAGACAAAACCGATTGAAGTGAAACGGTTCTGTCCCTTCTGTGATAGTACAGAGCACTATTTAAGTCAGTGCAAAGAATTTGTTAAACTTACTACTGACCAGGTCAAAGACTGGATTCGAGACAATAATCGCTGTTGGCGCTGTGCCAGGACTCATCATGCTGCTCAGTGTGACCTGAAGAAGCCCTGCAACCTGTGTCAAGGCAAACACCTTCGTCCTCTTCACAAAGTAAACGTCAGATCCTCCCCAGATGATACAGCCTGCCTTACCAATTCCTCTCCAGACGGATTTTACCTGGACAAACCTGTTGTTGGGAACCGTGTCATGCTTAAGGTAGTACCTGTTCATGTTCATTATGAAAACCGTACTTTAGATACCTTTGCGGTTCTGGATGACGGCTCTGAGAGAACAATCTTGCTCTCCACTGCTGCCAAAGCCCTCGGCATACAGGGCACACCTGAAGATCTTCCCTTGCACACTGTGCGACAAGACATTGAAGTTCTTCATGGATTGTCTATTTCCTTCCAAATATCCCCAACCTACAAACCGCAAGCCCTGTTCAAGATTGAACATGCCTTCACTGCAGATCGCCTCAATTTGTCTCGGCAGTCTTATCCTGTGGATCAGCTGAAGAAGAAGTATCAACACTTACGTGGTCTTCCCATCCTGCCGATGAAAGATGCTCAGCCTCTACTTCTGATTGGATCAGATCAGCCACATCTCATTACCCCGATTGAACCTGTCAGATTAGGATCTCCAGGTGGACCTGCTGCTGTCCGCACACACCTGGGATGGACCCTCCAGGGCCCTGCATCATTCATGGGGCGGCCTGCCACCTCCCAACAATGCCTGCTAACATCTGTCCCTCCAACACAAGATGAGCTCTTTAAGAACGTCCAGAGACTCTGGCAGATAGAAGCTGTTCCATACAGGGATGATAAAGAAGTGACTCGATCCAAACAAGATCAGGAGGCTTTAAAGCTACTTGAAGCCAAGACCATCCGCACAGAGGTGAATGGCATTCTTCGACTGGCAACACCCTTACTACGGCATAAGGATATGCCTCAGTTGCACGCCCCTAAGGAGTCGGTCATGCCTAACCTGCGCAGTATTGAGAAACGTTTGTTGAAGGATCCAGTGAAAGCAGAGACCTACAGAGCAGAGATGGAGAAGCTCAAGCAAACAGGAGCTGTCCAGGAAGTAAATAAAGAGACAACAGATTCTGACAAATGTTGGTATATACCTCACCACATCGTCAGTCATAATGGGAAATCTCGTGTTGTTTTCAACTGTTCCCACCAATATCATGGGCAGAATCTCAACCAGTATCTGCTGCCTGGCCCTACACTTGGTGCATCATTGCTAGGAGTGCTCATCCGATTTAGGGAGCATCCAGTCGCAGTAAGTGGTGACATCAAGGCGATGTTCCATCAGGTCCGCCTCCTTCCTGAAGATCGTTCCCTACTGCGTTTCCTCTGGCGTGATCTAAAGGTGGATGAGCCCCCTAAAGTCTTCGAATGGCAGGTGTTACCATTTGGCACTACATGCAGTCCGTGCTGTGCCAATTATGCTCTGCAGCGCCATGTGATCGAGCACAGCATGGCTGATGAGTCCATTAGGTTCTCAGTAGAGAAATGTTTCTATGTAGACAACTGCCTTCAGAGTCTGGACACCCCTGAGGCAGCGAGGCAATTGGTTGACGGACTGAGAGAGATGCTTTCCAAAGCTGGATTTGAGATCAGACAGTGGGCCAGCAATGTCCCCGGGGTACTGAGTCACTTACCCACAGAAGCTCAAGCTGAGAGCTTGGAACTGTGGTTGGCTCAAGACAAGACTGACATACCAGAGTCAACATTAGGCCTACGCTGGAACTGGCAGACAGATACCCTGGCGTTCAAGCACCGACCTGTAGTGTATGAGACTCCTACCCTCAGGAACATTTACAAGGTCCTAGCTACTCAATACGACCCTCTGGGACTTCTTTTGCCCTACTCCACGCGAGCAAAAGTCATAATCAAACAGCTATGGAATAAACAGAGGGGTTGGGATGACCCAAACTTACCACCAGAGCTCCTGCGGTCATGGCACATCTGGGAGAATGAACTTCAGTATCTACCAAACATCACCCTACCTAGGACCTATGTCCCTCCTGAGGTGGAGAAGGATGGTGCCTCCCATGAAGTCCACATATTTTCAGATGCTTCAGAACAGGCATACGGAGCTGTGGCATACCTGAGGACCACTGACAAGAGAGGCCAAGTGTACCTGTCGTTCATGGTAGCTCGATCCCGTGTGGCCCCCAAACGTTCTCATTCAATTCCTCGATTAGAACTTTGTGGAGCTCTTGTGGCCGCGCAGTTAGCTAAATTACTTCAGAAGGAACTGACCTTGCAAATAGAGACCACAGTGTTATGGACCGACTCTTCCACTGTCCTGACCTGGCTGAACTCTGAATCCTGCCACTATAAAGTTTTTGTTGGCAATAGAGTCGCCGAAATCCAGGAACTAACAGAAGATTGTTCCTGGCGCTATGTGGATTCTGCCAGCAATCCCGCAGATGACCTCACCAGAGGAAAACCGTTGAATGTCCTTACTAAGATGAATAGATGGTCTCAAGGACCTCCTTTCTTACTCCAAGATCCAGCCAACTGGCCAGTGATGCCAGGTAGAGACCAAACAGATAACCCCACCGAGCTACGGAAGTCTGTCTTCTGCGGCACCACGGCAGTACCACACCAATCAAGTATACCTGATGCTTTGGACTGTCATACTTGGCAAGAACTCCTGGATGCCACTGCCAAGGAAATTCAGGCGAACACTACCTCTGCTTCCTTTCCTGATGCGGATGATTATCGTCGAGCGGAGATCCTTATTCTTAAGCGGGTTCAACAGGAGTCATTCCCCTATGACTATGAACGTTTAGAGAAAGGGAAACCAGTGTCTTCTGACAGTCGCCTTCTTACCTTGGCACCTGAACTGGACAAATCTAGTAGTTTAATCCGAGTGGGAGGTCGCTTGAGGAGAGCGGAGTCCATCGACGAATCTACCTTACACCCCATTGTTTTGGACGCTCATCCAGTCACGCAGCTACTAATTAAGCATTATGATTGCAAGCTACACCATCCAGGAGCTGAGCGCGTGTTTGCCGAAATCCGGCGCCATTATTGGATTATCCGTGGCCGTGAAGCCGTCCGTCGGCACCAACATAAGTGCTTCGAGTGTCAGCGTTGGAGAGCACAGCCAACTATTCCCAAGATGGCAGACTTGCCTTCTGCCCGTCTCCGTCTCCACAAACCTGCCTTTCACTCATGTGGTGTAGACTGCTTTGGGCCAATGCTGATTAAGATTGGGAGACGCACAGAAAAACGCTGGGGGATCATCTTCAAGTGTTTAACCACTAGAGCGGTACACTTGGACCTCCTCAATAGTATGAATTCTGATTCCTTCCTAATGGCCCTTAGGCGATTTATAGCAAGAAGGGGAACACCAGCAGAGCTGTGGTCAGACCAAGGAACAAATTTTAAAGGAGGTGAAAGAGAACTGAGAGAAGCCTTCGCTGAAATGGCTCCCGAGTTACAGAAACAGCTTTCTCGTCAAAGGATCCAGTTTCAGTTCAATCCTCCAGCAGCCCCACATTTTGGAGGAGTGTGGGAGAGAGAAGTACGATCTGTAAAGTCAGCCCTTTACACCACCGTAGGAACTCAATCAGTTCCAGAAGCAGTCCTGCTGACCGTTCTTCTTGAGGTGGAAGCAATTCTGAACTCCAAGCCTCTAGATTACGTGTCATCTGATGTTGCGGACACTGACCCAGTGACACCAAACAGCCTGCTCATGGGCGGCCAGATGGCTCCTTGCCACAGGTAATCTACCCAGAATCGGAATTGTTGAGTCGAAGGCCCTGGAGGCATTCGCAGGTTCTAGCTGATAACTTCTGGTCCAGGTTCATCCGAAACTACCTCCCAGGCCTCCAGACACGGCAAAAGTGGCAGTCCTCTCCCCCGGACATGACAGAGAAAATGGTCGTCATGATTGTTGATCCCCAAATGCCTAGGGCCCTCTGGCCTGTTGGACATGTCATCAAGACGCACCACAGTTCGGATGGACATGTCAGGTCTGCTGATGTGGATATTAAGGGACAAGTCTACACTCGACCAGTAGCACGTTTAGTGATCCTCCCAAATCTGCCAGAGAACGGAACCTGTCCTATCAAGTCGCTCTAAGTTAAGTCACCTTTTAATAGGACAAAGTTGCACAGCACCTTTGGGGGCGGCTGTATAAAAGGCTCCTGGAGAAAGATAGACCTTTATTGAAAACACTTCTATTTTGATAGTTTAAAGAGTGCAGTTCCTGACGCATCCAGTAGGAGGCATTATCGTTATAGTTTGCTGCCTGCTGCGTCAAAATATTATTGTGTCATCAGCTGCAATCGCAGAAGTTTCGTCCAGCCTGTAATTTGGATGCTTGTGGGTTTTTTGTGGTTCAAAGTGTCAGTACATGACCCTAAAACTAATATTCAATACACTTTGGAAAGAAGTTACCGTCTCCTCATTCTTTGTGTCCTGACCGACACTTCAGGAGTGTATACTGCTGTATAGTTAGAGCCAGAGCCTAGCAGTCTCCTTTCCTTTAAAACAATGGGTGAAAGATCTGGACTGCAGGCTGGCCATTTCAGTACCCGGATCCTTCTTCTACGCAGCCATGATGTTGTAATTGATGCAGTATGTGGTCTGGCATTGTCATGTTGGAAAATGCAAGGTCTTCCCTGAAAGAGACGATGTCTGGATGGGAGCATATGTTGTTCTAGAACTTGGATATACCTTTCAGCATTGATGGTGCCTTTCCAGATGTGTAAGCTGCCCATGCCACACGCACTCATGCAACCCCATACCATCAGAGATGCAGGCTTCTGAACTGAGCGCTGATAACAACTTGGCTTGTCCTTGTCCTCTTTAGTCTGGATGACATGGCGTCCCAGTTTTCCAAAAAGAACTTCACATTTTGATTCGTCTGACCACAGAACAGTTTTCCACTTTGCCACAGTCCATTTTAAATGAGCCTTGGCCCAGAGAAAACGCCTGCGCTTTTGGATCATGTTTAGATATGGCTTCTTTTTTTACCTATAGAGTTTTAGCCTGCAACGGCGAATGGCACGGTGGATTGTGTTCACCGACAATGTTTTCTGGAAGTATTCCTGAGCCCATGTTGTGATTTCCATTACAGTAGCATTCCTGTATGTGATGCAGTGCCGTCTAAGGGCCCGAAGATCACGGGCATCCAGTATGGTTTTCTGGCCTTGACCCTTACGCACAGAGATTGTTCCAGATTCTCTGAATCTTTGGATGATATTATGCACTGTAGATGATGATAACTTCAAACTCTTTGCAATTTTTCTCTGAGAAACTCCTTTCTGATATTGCTCCACTATTTTTCGCCGCAGCATTGGGGGAATTGGTGATCCTCTTCCCATCTTGACTTCTGAGAGACACTGCCACTCTGAGAGGCTCTTTTTATACCCAATCATGTTGCCAATTGACCTAATAATTAGCAAATTGGTCCTCCAGCTGTTCCTTATATGTACATTTAACTTTTCCGGCCTCTTATTGCTACCTGTCCCAACTTTTTTGGAATGTGTAGCTCTCATGAAATCCAAAATGAGCCAATATTTGGCATGACATTTCAAAATGTCTCACTTTCAACATTTGATATTGTAACAAATTTCGTAAGGAAGGAAGGAAGCGGACAGGGTTGGCTTGGGAAGACTCGGGTGATATTTCCCTCAGCGCTCTCAGCACCTCCCGCAGGTGCACCATATGCCGCTGCCAGTCCTGACTGTAGATGATGATGTCATCCAGATAGGCAGCGGCGTATACGGTGTGTGGTCGGAGGATTTTGTCCATGAGGCGCTGAAAGGTAGCGGGCGCCCCGAACAACCCAAACGGAAGCGTGACAAATTGGTGCAATCCAAACGGCGTTGTGAAGGCTGACTTTTCTTTGGATAAGGGTGATAAGGGGATCTGCCAATATCCTTTAGTTAAGTCCAGTGTCGAATAAAAACGAGCGGTACCCAGCCGATCAAGCAACTCATCAACCCGCGGCATTGGATAGGCGTCGAACTTCGACACCGCATTCACCTTGCGATAATCCACGCAGAATCGGACCGAGCCGTCTGTTTTCGGTACCAAAACGATCGGGCTCGCCCAGTCACTGCGGGACTCTTCTATCACTCCCATCTCTAGCATCGCCTCTAATTCCGACTGGACCACCTTTTTCTTGTGCTCCGGTAAACGATACGGCCGGCTGCGCACTACCATGCCCGGCTCGGTCTCAATATGGTGCTGGATAAGGTTGGTTCGACCGGGCCGGGGCGAGAACACGTCCGCAAACTCTCTTTGCAACCGGGCTACATCGGTGAGCTGGGAGGGTGAGAGGTGATCCCCCCCCGGGGCCAGAGTGAGTGACGGAACTTTGGGGCTCGCCTCTGGCCCGAGATCTTCCTCGCTACCTACCACCGTCGCCAGCATCACCGGCTCGACCTCGTTCCATTTTTTAAGGAGGTTGAGGTGATAAATCTGATGTGCCCCGCTCCGATCCGTTCGAACCACCTCATAATTGAGATCCCCTACCCGCCGTGTGACCTCGAACGGTCCTTGCCACTTGGCGAGTAATTTGGAGCTAGAGGTGGGGAGTAACACAAGCACTTTATCTCCCGGCGTGAAATTGCGTAATCTGGCCCCCCGATTGTATAGCCGGCTTTGCTTGTCCTGGGCCTGTAACAAATTCTCCATGGAGAGCTGCCCCAGAGTGTGGAGTTTTGATCTCAGGTCCAGCACATGCTGAATTTCATTTTTACTCTCCGAAGGTCCCTCCTCCCAAGTCTCCCTCAGGACGTCCAAAACCCCGCGGGGCTGGCGGCCGTACAGGAGCTCGAAGGGGGAAAACCCCGTGGAGGCTTGTGGGACCTCGCGCACAGCGAACAAAAGGGGTTCCAGCCACTTGTCCCAATTTTTTGCGTCCTCGTGAACGAACTTTCGAATCATTGTCTTCAATGTACGATTAAACCGTTCCACCAGGCCGTCCGTTTGTGGATGGTAGACGCTGGTGCGAACCGATTTAATTCCCAATAATACGTAAAGTTCGCAAATGGTCCATGACATGAACGCCGTGCCCTGGTCGGTGAGAATCTCTTTCGGGATTCCCACCCGGGAGATCATACTGAACAGAGCCTCCGCCACACTTTTTGCGGAAATGTTGCGGAGCGCTACTGCCTCCGGGTATCGGGTTGCATAATCCACCAGAACTAATGCAAATCGATGCCCTCGTGCCGACCGCTCTAATGGCCCGATGAGGTCCATACCAATTCGTTCGAAGGGGACCTGCATTAGCGGAAGGGGGCGCAAAGGCGCTTTTGGGGAGGCCGGGGGATTCACTAGCTGACATTCACGACAAGCCGCACACCACCGGCGTACATTCTCGTGGATGCCCGGCCAAAAGAAGCGGGCCATTAAACGGTTTAGTGTTGTCGCCTGCCCCAGGTGCCCGGCCATAGGATTGCAATGAGCCGCCTGAAAAAGCATTTCCCGACGGCTTTTGGGTACCAACAACTGGGTTGTATCTTGCTTTGATTGAGCGTCCTGGGTCACTCGATACAACCTATCGTGCGGTCTGGAGAGGCCGACCGTCAATGGAACGGACCTGCTCGAACGCATTTCTCAGGGTCTCGTCCTGAGACTGCTCCAGGGGGAAATCATCACGCTCCGTGAGGATTAACCTCTCGATCGCGTTCCGATCCCCCGGAGCCGCCTCAGCGAGCCCCGGCTAAGCCTCCCCCGAGCGCACGGCCGCCTCCCTCCCCGGCTTCTCTTTTCCCCAGGAGGCATCCGCACACAAAACTCCCAATAAAACTTTAAAAGAGGGCAAATTGGTTCCCAAAATCAGCGGATGCCGGAGGTGGGGATTAACGGCCACCTCCACATTATGCTTTTGTCCCCGAAATTGGATGGCTAAACGCACTACTGGATATTCCGCCACGTCCCCGTGTACACACCTCACCCGAACCATGCAGCTCATATCCAATGCCTCAGGCTGAACTAGGCTTTGGTGGATCGAGGTTTGGTTACAGCCCGAATCCACCAAAGCCCATCCATCTGGTACCCGCCAGCCTGATCGGGGGCGGCCTGCGGGGCGTCCGGAACCCGGACCAAGGTCCCCACCTCCATCACCGGACACCGATCGATAAAATGGCCCGGGTCCCCGCAACGCCAACAGGCCGGCCCAGGCTTCCCCGCCACCCTAGTGGCGGGAAGGGGGACAAGGAATTGGCGTGGAGAGACTGGGGAAATGGGACCAGCAGCGGGGCTCGGGCTGGCCGACCCCGGAGTCGACGGCCGCAAGAGCCCACGGCCGGGAGGCGGGGTCGGCCAGCCCGAGCCCCGCTGCTGGTCCCATTTCCCCAGTCTCTCCACGCCAATTCCTTGTCCCCCTCCCCTCCATCGGGGCTGGGCTCGGGGAACCACGCCGGCACGGGACCTGGGGAGGAAGATAGGGGGAGACACAGAAGGGGAGGGGAGAGAGAGAGAGACGGGCGGTAGGGTTTCGCCAACCCCATGGCACGCCACCATCTGGTCCTCAGCGAGTTGGATGGCCAAGTCCAGCGACGCCGGGCGGTGGCACTGGACCCACTGCGCGGTCCTCTTAGGGAGCCGCGCAATAAACTGCTCCAGCACCACCTGGTCGATGATGTAGTTGACGCCGCCTTCCCCGGCCAACAGCCATCTGCGGCAGGCGTCCCGGAGCTGGTGAGCCATCACGAAGGGCCGGCCGTTCTCCCCCAGCTCCAGCGAACGGAAGCGCTGGCGGTGCTGCTCGGGGCTCCGGCCGACCCGCTGAAGGATGGCTCGTTTTAGGTCGTCGTAGACCAGGAGGTTCTGGACTGGCAGCTGCTGCGCCGCCAACTGCGCCTCCCCGGTTAGCAGGGGGATGAGGCGCACTGGCCAGTCCGTTTGGGGCCACCCACATGCCGCCGCGGTTTTCTCGAAGAGGTCGAGGAACGCCTCCGGGTCATCCTGCGGCCCCATCTTCTGTACCGGCATGTGGGTGGGCGGGCCGGGGCTGTTGGACTTTCCCCGGCCCGAACCTCCCGGTCCATCCAGCTCCGGAGCAGCTCGCGGTCCTCCCGCTGGTTCTGGACGAGGGCACAGAATCTTCTCTCCTGGTCTGCCCTCATGTCCATCAGCGCCTTATGGTGTTCCTGGTGGAGTCACGCGAGCGATTGGATGACCTCCGCAAACGGCGATCCCGTTGGTGAGGACATGATGGCAGCGGCGTTCCGGCTTCCTTCCCGGGTTTCGGCACCAGTGTAACAAAGTTCGTAAGGAAGGAAGGAAGCGGACAGGGTTGGCTTGGGAAGACTCGGGTGATATTTATTATCAGATAAACTTAAACAGCGGCGCACTCTGCGCACTCTCAAAACATCAACTCTCTCGGTTGTCTCCGCGATCACTCTCAGCATTCGTTCCGGCTGTCTCCCTCTCACAGACCGTGCGCCCAAGTCTTCACTCCGTCTCTCTCCTCGAGTTCCCCCTTCACGGTGGCTTTATTGGGTCTCCCCACGCCAATTACTGCAATCAGACACAGGTGTTTCCTTATTTTGCACTTGACCCACTTACTTACCGCTGTCTCCTGAGTCTTTCTCCCGCTGCAGACTTCGCTGAACCACGCCCCCCTTGCCACAGATATGTTTTCTATATTCTATTGTGAATAAAATATAAGTTTATGAGATTTGTAAATTATTGCATTCCTTTTTTATTCACAATTTGTACAGTGTCCCAACTTTTTTGGAATCGGGTTTGTATCTGCGCTTTTCTAATTTCAATTCCTAACTATACAATAGGATCCATTGTTCCTCTTCCTTTTCTAAAACCACTTTGATATTTTGATATTAATCCTATTTTTTCCAATAAATATGTCAACTTTTCCATAATAATCCTTTCCATAATTGTACAAATATTCTACATAAGAGCTATCGGTCTATTATTAGAGGGTTTTGAAGGATCTTCTCTTAAAGGTATTATTATTGCTTCTTTCCAAACTTTTGGGAAGTCTCCTTTCCACCCATACTCTATTATATAACTCTAAAATGTTACCAACTACCCTATCCTTAAGATGTCTCATCATTATATATCCCACCTGATCCTTTCCTGGAGATGAAAGTTTTGTATTTGCATTACAAATAGCTCTCAATTCATCTCTGTTGAATGGGAAGTTAATTGGCTGGTCTTCCGTTCCCCGACTCATTACCAACGCTTCTATATTTCGTCTCGTTGTTATTTCTCTCCTCCTCTTAACTTTCTCACTTAAGTTCCCTGACCCATGTATTTGTGCAAATGTTTTTACTAGCATTTCTGCTTTATACAGCTATTTCTCCTTCTGACTCTAATCCTGGATAATCCCACTCTTTCTTATTACCTTCCATTCTCTTGATCGTACTCCACACATCACCTTCTGGAGTTGTTCTTCCAATTCCACCACAAAAACTTGTTACTAGCTTGCCCGATAGTTTTCCTCAAAACTGTTTGAGCTATCTTGAATAGAATTAGATGGATATAATTATGTGTTCTCTTAAGAAGTTTAAACGGCTTATTTCTATCTCTCAGGGCTTTACACTTGTCTGTCCACCAAGGAACAGCGTTTCTTGTAATTTTTCCTTTACTTTTTGGAATTGATTCAGATGATGCTTCTAATATGACTTTTCATAAAAAATGTCAATATCATGATTTTAATCAATTGCAGCCATTCTAATATCCGTCAGTCCACTCCAATTGCGTACTTTCTTCCCTCTATCAGTACAAGACATGCCCCTTAAGATGTGAACTATATGATTTAATGAATATGATTACGAATTGCTAAAATGTAATCTGGTCTCATTCTTGTCCAGGTCAGGCAGCAGTACAGGAAGTTCTTCAGATGTCTTTGCTGTGCCAAACAACACTGAGGACTACAGCATCATGTTCAGAAAATGAGTGAAGAGCCATTATTATAAAAGTGATTGTATCATTATTTAGATGTTATATCAGTCTCAACTATACATTTCACTACTTTTTTTTATGTCAATTTTCTGATATAAACCTATAAACATTATCAATACGTAATATTTTGGTGAAGGGATTGCTGTTATTTATCTGTATTTGAATGTCTACTGTCAGTGTTTAATGTTAACTGTATGCACCAGGGGTCTGAGAGTAACGCAATTTCAATTCTCTGTATGTATGTACTGTACATGTGGAAGAACTGACAATAAAACTTGACTTGACTTATTGTTTTAGAGCCTTGTACACTTGAAATAATTTCATAGCAAGTTAAAGAATGTAAGTTTTTTTTTTTTATTGAAACAACACAAATTGTAAATGTAACCATTGTTGATGTTACAAAGAAAATGTAGCAATCAATTTATATTCTTTATAAAAAAAAAAAAATTGCTACCTTAGCAGTGTCACACAAACCCAAGTTCAGATACTGCCTTTATGCAAAAGATTTAAAAGAAAAATGTGCAGTGTAACACAATAGAAAAAAAAAAAAACCATGTCCCACATTTGGTTTAATATCAACAATGAGAAGCAACATAAATCCACAGACAAAAGTCAGAGCAATTCATAACATCAGTCAAGAAAACAGAAACACATGTCATTTTGTATAAGGAATGAACCAAATCAGTAATTCGTTTTAGTTTTTTTTCTTAAAATAAAAATCTTCTGTTAATTGGCCGTCTAGGTGATTTCTTGCATTTGCTGATTCACATAATTATATGAGGGACGATCCAAACAGGGATCACTTTGGGCCACCACTATATTGTGAATGACGTTACTAAACATCTCCATTAGACTGATGGAAGAACAACTACAGGCTGCTTTCACAGAAAGCCTTTCCTGAGGTATAAAGTCAGAACAGAAACCATACGTATCCCCACACATCAGAGCATCCTCTACTGTCCATCTTTGGAACAAGACAACGTTGTAAACTTAGATTGGTGAAGTGTACAACAAAACACTGGCCCAGAGACCACCGCTGGAGACGTTCTGCTGGACTAGACCCAAAGGAAACGTGTGTTCATGTACATGACACTGATAGATAAACCAGTCTAGTCCAGCTATGCTTTGGTTCAGATAGTCTCTCAATAGCAGCGTGTTACAGAATAACAGCTTTGCTTTGCAGAAGTAATTGGGCACCTTATTGGGCTGAGCTCAAGTATTCATCTTTAATGCTATGAATCAAAAGTCCCCAATGGCAGCGGCTCCAGCGTTGTAATATACACAGCTCAAGAAGCTGGTAAAACACTTGCGATAGTGTCTCTGGCACTCTGACTCAACGTTTCAGGAAACACGACCTCGTATTCGACCACCAAGTCCCCGCGGCGATCTGGGGATTTCGGAAGAGGAAGACCCTCCCCAGTCAAACGCCGTTTCATCCCGGGACGAATCATTTCCTGAGTGCTTAACTTAATCTTGCGACCATCCAGTGTTGGGACGTTGACCGTGCAACCCCCACAAAGCGCCTGAGAAGGTAGAGAATAAAGGGTTAGAAAGATGCAAAGAGACTACAAAAGTGTTTGTAAAGAAATGTCCCCGTCTTACCTCTCGGAGTGTAATTTTAGCGGGATAAATAACGTCTGCTCCGTCTCGTTTGTACACGGGATGGGGTTTATCTTTCACCACAAACACAATGTCTGCGGGGATGTTTGACGGCGTCTCGTCACCTTCTCTGGGGAAAGTAATCTTGGTTCCTTCCTTCCAGCCTTTCTTCACCTCCACTGTGAGAATCTTGTCTTCAGTGCGCGTGGTTCTTCCGTCGGGGTTCAGACGTTTGCGTGAGATCTTCATCTTCTTGGTGCAGCCAGTGAACACTTCATCTAGACTGACCCTCAGGTCGTGGGTCACCGGAGGGTCCTGTTTTTTCCCCGGTCTCCCACCGTGACTGCGCGTGTTAAAAGAGCGGGGGAAACCGCCCATGCCAAAAGGGTCATTGGTTTCCATATGCTCGTCCATGCCACCGTTGGGTCCGAAAAACTGTTCGAAAGGGTTACTTCCTCCAAAGAAATCTGCAAACATTGCATGAGGATCGCCTTGGAAAGAGTAGGTGAAATTACCACCTCCGCCTCCACCTCTACCGCCAGGGATGCCTCCCTTCAGTCCTGTATATGACAAACAAAGAGGTCACATATTACACAATTGTATGGTGTTGTATAAAGATCACAGACAACTCAGGGATGCTGCACCGAGGACCCAAAAGCTGTACTATCTATTAAAACGGTGCATTACTTTTTACTACTACATCTCCCAGAAGAGCTGGGGATTTTAATTCCTCACAGCTGGAATTCACCATAAGTTCCCTTTTAAGAAAAATCTTGTTTTTAATATTCATTATCGTTGGATTTTACTTTGTATTGTAGGGGAGCGTGGGACAAACTAATGCGGGGTTAGCTGTAACACGTGGTTTAAACATTTCCACTCATGCTAGCATAACAAAATTTAGGGGATTTACTTGTTGCCATATCAACACTATATAGAGAAGATAAAAAATATCTATAAATATCTATAAAAATATATATATCACTGAACATTTCTTTTACTATAGTAAAAAGTTAAATTCGGTCTTAAGTGCATTTTTCATCCCAGTTGTTCGTATTCTTTTAAAATAAGACACATCTGCTATCATTTGAACCTCCAATCTGTCAGATCTATCAGTTTTTAATGCGTCACTAACTAGAAGACACTAACCGGTTTTAAATTCCAGTTGTGCCGATGGGGAACGTTGTCACACTCTATGATATTCTATGACCCTAGTGATGTAATTTGCACTAGTTTAATTAGAAACTATGAGAATTTTAAAAACAATATTGGAGCAATGTAATTATTTTATTAACAAAATATCTGTCTTTTTTTTTAATCAGATAACATTTTAAGCAGTCATGTTACAACTTGCCCCTAAGATGTACCCGCCCTACGGGGCATGTCGTCACATTTCACTTCCACTTTTTGAGGGTAAATAAAGAAAAACGTATACAACGTAATTATGAAACATAGTATTTGTACTCGACAGGTGTGAAATTACGGTGTATAAATAATTATAGTTATACACCTATACTCGGAACCCCATGTGGATTTACACAAATTGAGATAATAAAAAAGTGTTTGGTTGATTAAAATTAAATAAATCTAGGGTTGCGTCGAGATTTCTGGAATGGGACACAACCCTAAAAAGTGAGCGTGGCACGAAACAGAATTGCTGACAGTGACAGCACGTAAACGCTCCGCCCCTTTCTACCACGTGACCATCAGAATCTTCTAGCTAGCCGAGGTAGCCAATCAGAACGCAGCATTACAACTCGTGTCTAACCTAACTATACAAAACAAACGTATTAACACTGAACAGTAGTTCACCAGACGGGATTAAACAACTGATCCAGTCACTTCGTGAGCTCATGTAATCTCCAAACAAACATGGACACGATAGTTTAAGATGTGAACTATATGATTTAACACGAATTGCTAAAAGTGTGTCTTCATTTCTCACTATATCTCTATCTGCGTCATCAGGCACAAGCAACAAGTTTAGAGTTAGGATATGTTTATTCGTGATGCCGCAGTTTAGTATCATTAATATCCACCTTATTCTTCAACGCAGAAGCCGTTTTCTGTGAATGTGCGAGACTTCCGGTTCATTAGCCGCTACAGATAAATAACAAGAGTTACTCACCTTCTTCACCAAATCCGTCATAAATGTCTTTCTTTTTCGGGTCGCTCAGAACGTCGTAAGCCTCCGCGATCTCCTTGAACTTGTCCTCGGCGCCGGGCGACTTGTTTTTGTCCGGGTGGTACTTGAGCGCTTGTTTGCGGTAAGCTTTCTTGATCTCATCGTCGGATGCGCCTTTCTTTATCCCCAGCACACCGTAATAGTCCTTCCCCATCTTCACCATCGAGCGCGTGCTTCTGAGGCGATGTTCTCCGACAGTCAAACAGCTGAGTTTATCAGGTCTTGGGGTGATATCGTCGGAGAGCTGTTGTCCCGTCCACCTGTGGTGTTTTCTGCCCCTGCGTCGCTGCGGAACCGGTCTATAAGAAACCGCGAGGAAAGTTCGAGAAATGTCTCAAAGTCTCTGGTTGTTTCTACACCCGGGCCACGTGGGTGCGCTGCTGCTCCACCCACAGACCTGCTGAAACTACCCTGTATTGCAAAAGTATTGGGTCACTCCCTTCTAATGAAAGGTTTGAGTACTTTAGTAATCTCCATGAGTACAAATCTTAATGTTTAAGCATATAATGATATTCTAGGGAATGTAATTTTATAGCAACAGTTTGGACTCTTTTCTATTCTAACATGACAGTGTCTCTGTGTATAAGACAAGGATCAAAGAGAAATGATGATTCAGTCAGTGTGGAAGAACTTGGCTGGTCTGCAGAAAGCAGCTGAACACCTCTGGTGTGACTTTAAATGAGCCACAAACTCATCACCAAACACCAATGACTTGTGCATTCATTATATGGACAAAAGTACTGACACCCCTTCTTTAGAAGAGAGAAAAGGCTCTTCTAAACTGTGCCAACAAAGATGGAAACATAATTCATGTACTTAAAAATTGTATTTCCACCTCTGTTGCATTAGTTTTGAAGTGTATGAAATAGCTATAATATGTACAGTCATTAGTGTTTGGTGATGAGTTTTTGGCTCATGTTAGAATAGAAAAGGGTTCTGTCCAACCTGTTGCTAAAACACACAATTCCCTAGAGTGTGCGATTTTACTCATGGAAATTACTAAAGTAGTCAAACCTTTCATTAGAACACACAGTGTTCCTGTGGCTCAGTGGTTAGAGCATTGCGTCTGTTGCGCAAAAGGTTGTGGGTTCGATTCTCAGGGAACACATGTACTAATGAAAATGTATAACCTGAATGCAATTGTAAGTAGCTTTGGATAAAAGCGTCTGTTAAATACTAAAATGTAGAAGGGGTGACCCAATTCTTTTGGCAATATAGTGTACATCAAGAAGTCTTTCAGTGCATACTTTTTTGTCCATTAAATTTATTTATTTACATTACTTAAGGATATGTTAAAATAGATTTAAAACTTTATGAGATAGATTTAAAAATGTATGATGTCAAGTTAATTTGTTGAATAATATTTTTTTAATATCGTAACAACAACTCCATTATAAGTTACTGAGTTATAAAAATAAATGTATTAGAATGCCTCTATTTTGTCTTGTTCCTCATGAAGACAGTAATTTGTGTGGGTTTTGTAATTCAAGTAATTCAAGTAATTTGTAATTGTCCATGCTACATTGTAAGGACCACACAAATATAGTAAAACCTGACATTGTGGAGACCGGTCTGGGAAAAATCACACATTTAAAATAGTAAATGATGTGTATCTGACAGTGTAAGAATGCAAACAGGTTGTGTGTGTGTGTGTGTGTGTGTGTGTGTGTGTGTGTGTGTGTGTGTGGGTGGGTGGGTGGGTGGGGGGGGGGGCAGGGTTATATATCCTGGTGGGGACTTAAACCTGAATGGAGACTCGTGTCATGGTGGGGGACCTAAACTGAGGTCCCCATGGGTACAAAAAGCTTATAATTCATACAGGATGTTTTTTTTAAAGTAAAAATGCAGAAAGTTTCCTGTTAGGAGTAAGTTTTGGTGTAGGGTGATTGAAAATATGGTTTGTAAAGTATAAAAACCCTTAGGCCTAAGGAGAGTCCCTACAAGGATAGCTGACCAGACATATGTGTGTCAAACATTTTCAATTTGTTTGGTATTATACACAAATACAACTGTACAACAGTTTAATAACAAACAGTCGTCCTCATTATTTCCACACAAAAGCCGCATGTTTCGCCTCATATCTCCACTAGACGGCGCTCGTGATGTTTATTTAACGTTTAACCAGCTTGCGTCTGATCGGGCTCTGATTGGTTAGTAACACACAAAAAGGCGTCCCTGAAGCGTTTCGGCCAATCAGAAGATGGAGCGCAGGTCTCCGCATCTTCCGTTCGTTTTGATTGGACCTCGCGCTTGTCTCTCACCCGGATGCGATAAAGCCATTCAAACTGCAAAGATGAAGCATTACGAGGTAAGACGTTGTTATTGGTTTTCAGATGTCATATAAGCGTTTAGAGGCGCTTTATCTGATGCTGTTGAGATCAGGATCGTGCTGTATGAAGATGAATAATCTGCACGCGTTGTAATAACACGACTGTGAGGCTGCAGATTAGAGAGACGCTGGATAGTGTGACAGCACTTCGGCCTAACCGAAAAACCGCTCGGTATGAAGAATAGGATGCAGACAAGAAAAGCGGTCTGTTAGATTACATATTATATAATATAATGGACCTGGAGGTCTGCAGCCTCGACCCAGAGAGGCATGTCGCATCTCCGCAGACTCTCAAACAACCCATGGCCAGATTACAACATGATAGAAATATCGCTTGCAACATAACTCGTCCCCGAGCTGATTTGAATGGGAATGAAATTAGCTTTATTTTGAATGGGAGCCTCTTTTGTGCACTTGACTGACTGATTAAACGGCCCCCTGTATTCATTATATGTGTCAATAAGCACAATTAAGTTATGTTTTGTGACGAAAACAAAAGGAAGTGCTTTGGTATGGTGGTAAGTATTGTCTAAGTTAATGTTAATAGTGAATTTGATCCTAGAGAATTAAGTCACAACTCTGCTCTCCATAAAACCGGAAGTAGTTTATGTTTCCGAGTTAATATACTATTAGTGCACATCAAATCTGGCCAGGGGATATGAGTAGTTTTTAATATAATTTTCCGTGCTGATGTAACACTTGCTTGCTGAACATGTGGAACAGGTTCGGTCAAAGTCGCTGTTGATAACATTGACACGAGCTGTGTTTATGATGTCCACAAGATGGCGCCGAGAGGTTAAAATCTCTCAGGGACATAACTGTAGAATTCAGAGCAACTAATACAATAAGAAAGACACAAAACAGACGTAAATACACTTAACATTAAAACAATGTTTGCATGAGGTATGCTAGTTATGTCCATGTAAGGCGCGAAAGGCACTCACGCGCTTCTTCAGACAAGCTGAGGAGTTTATTGATCGAGGATCTATGCGGTATTTCTCTTCTAAGTACACTTTAATATAATGTTGTTTATATTCCACGCCGTTCTATCAGTTGGAGTTTCTCTCATTGTCTGTGGGTATTTCCTCCAGTGTCATCTGCTCATGCCTTTCTGAGTTATTAATAATCTCTCCCTCGCGCTCTGAACTGCGCGCGCTACCGACAAACATAAATCTGCGAGTTATCACGATTTAAAATTATATAATAGAGCTGTCATTGCAAATAATAATAATAATGGACGATTTGGTTAATTGTCATGAAAATAAATACAATTTAAGTAATTTATTTAAGTATTTATTATTATTTATAATTTTTTATAAATTTTCAAAAATCATCCTTTTTTATTGTGCATTCCAATTAATCTCAATCAAACTAGATGCAGTTGGGTTGTTTTGATTAGGTAAAAATAACAAAAATATAGCTGACTAACACAATAAAACAGTAAAAACTTACCAATAAAAAAGTGCTTTTTGAAAATGTAAAAAAAAATAATTATCTGTTTTTGAAAATAAACTTTTCATTATTTATATATTATATACACACACACACACACACACACACACACACACATACATATATGCGCCCAGGTCATTTTTTTGGAGAATATTTTTTACATTATGACTATACTGGCAGACTTAAAATGGTCTGTAACTTCACTCTGTATGTGATGTAGTTGGGTTTGTGTAAATATTGGTTGTCTCTCGATGAGGAGACGGCTGGACTCTGTTACTTGTGTGTGTGTGTGTGTGCGTGTGTGTGTGCATGTGCATTCATAAGGCAAGTTATAATTAGCACATATTGGGATGACTGGGGGAGGGGGTCACGTTTTACTCTAAAGGTTCAGAAGAAAAAGAGAATAAAGTTAATGTGAGTGAGAGAAAGAGGGACAAGTATTGTGGATTTGTTTGCATGTGTTTTTAGGGGGGTCGGGGGCCAAATGTGTCAGTGAACAACAGGGTGACAACACAGACATGGGAGGGTCGAGTTAAAGAAAGAGAGAGAGAGAGAGGGGTGGGGGCACAGACAGAGAGATTTATTTCCACAGCTGCCTGTGAAGCTCCCGTCCCACACTCGTTTTTAAAGGTGAGAGAGGGTCTAAGAGAGGAAAGATTTAACTCGGAGACAGTGGACAGATTAAACAGACAGTATGGATACTTTGGCTTTAGAGGCCACGCTGCCCAAAAAGGCTCAGAACGGAGCCGTGGCACCAGCCCCTGCCAAACGCAAGCCCGCTAAAAAGACTAAGAAAGCTGTGGTCTTTTTCGAGGTGGAGATTCTGGACGCCAAGACGAAGGACAAGCTCTGCTTCCTGGACAAGGTAGGAAACATGTTTACTTTCACTGCATGCATTACTCAACTCTATATCATCTTAAACAGCGCTTTCTCAAATATACACATGCAACTTCGTCTTAATTAAACATCTGCATGGGAAGTTTGTGCTGGGAACATTTGATTTGTGATGCCTCCGCAGTCGTATTTAGTATCGTTAACATACTATAATATATTTTTTTATTTAAATAAGTTTTCTGTTTTTATTTTATTTTTAACTTAGTTTCAGCAATTTAGATGTGTTTTTATGAATTAGTTTTGTAGTACTTTGACTTGAAATAAATATAAATGAGGAAGCTTGTAACATCCACGTGAAATAAAATATAGTAGTCAACGTTTGAAGTAGTTAATAGTTAATCAAAGTTGTCCTAAGACAAGAACGCATTCTGGTTTTAGGACAACTTTGAAAGGTTTCGATCCGCTTCAAATGTTGACTAGTGTAAACTTTTTATAAAATACAATGTCTGTTAATGTTTATTTTGAGAAGCCGAAATGTTTTAATGTTTTTTAGCTTCATTTATATTTAACAATGTGCCGCAGAGCAATTAAAGAACTGCAGAAAAGCTAAATTGCAATTAAAAAATGTGACTAGCTCAATAGACACGGCTTTTAAACCTCAAATCAATGTTAGTTATCAACTGTCCGTTTACAGATACTCGCTTGCAACCATTAGCTTCAGTCAATTCGCTCTTTAATCACTCTTGATCATTCTCAAGCGAATGCACGTGCGTTTACCGCTGTGCAATCCTCATCCCTAGAGGGGTGCTATCTATAGAAACTCAGGGTAGCCTGCTGCCTCGAGGTCTTCCTGTAAGGAGGTGCCTGTAATGGAGCCGCGCTGCAGGATTATCGAGGATTGCACGCGTATGTCCTCGGATTAGCTGCCGCTTCCCCGGTGATGTCACTGTGTGCTCATGACATCACAGAGGAATGGAACCCTGTGGTGGTGACATCATGCGCAGAAGTAAAGGTGCTCATGACATCACAGAGGAATGAAACCCTGCGGCAGTGACATCATGCGCAGAAGGAAAGATGCTCATGACATCACAGAGGAATGGAACCCTGCGGCAGTGACATCATACGCAGAAGGAAAGATGCTCATGACATCACAGAGGAATGGAACCCTGCGGCGGTGACATCGTGCGCAGAAGGAAAGATGCTCATGACATCACAGAGGAATGGAACCCTGCGGCGGTGACATCGTGCGCAGAAGGAAAGATGCTCATGACATCACAGAGGAATGGAACCCTGTGGTGGTGACATCATGCGCAGAAGGAAAGATGCTCATGACATCACAGAGGAATGGAACCCTGCGGCGGTGACATCGTGCGCAGAAGGAAAGATGCTGATGACATCACAGAGGAATGGAACCCTGCGGCAGTGACATCATGCACAGAAGGAAAGATGCTCATGACATCACAGAGGAATGGAACCCTGCGGCAGTGACATCATGTGCAGAAGGAAAGATGCTGATGACATCACAGAGGAATGGAACCCTGCGGCTGTGACATCATGTGCAGAAGGAAAGATGCTCATGACATCACAGAGGAATGGAACCCTGCGGCTGTGACATCATGTGCAGAAGGAAAGATGCTCATGACATCACAGAGGAATGGAACCCTGCGGCGGTGACATCGTGCGCAGAAGGAAAGATGCTCATGACATCACAGAGGAATGGAACCCTGTGGTGGTGACATCGTGCGCAGAAGGAAAGATGCTCATGACATCACAGAGGAATGGAACCCTGCGGCGGTGACATCGTGCGCAGAAGGAAAGGTGCTCATGACATCACAGAGGAATGGAACCCTGTGGTGGTGACATCATGCGCAGAAGGAAAGGTGCTCATGACATCACAGAGGAATGGAACCCTGCGGCGGTGACATCATGCGCAGAAGGAAAGATGCTCATGACATCACAGAGGAATGGAACCCTGCGGCTGTGACATCATGTGCAGAAGGAAAGATGCTCATGACATCACAGAGGAATGGAACCCTGTGGTGGTGACATCATGCGCAGAAGGAATATAAGTATTAAGTATTTTACACAAGGTAGAAAAAAAAACGACTTTATTCAACAATTCGTCTCCTCCCGTCACCGTAGCACCATTTTGGAGAATATCCTTTGGACACAAATAGCATACGCTCTTCTGTGTCAACCGTACCACGCGGATATGTCTTCTACATTATTTATGCTTTGATTTAAACGAAAACAGCGTATCTGTGTGTTGTGGCTCACACAGAAGAGCGTACGCAGTCCAGCGGATATTCTCCAAAATGGCGCTACGCTGACGCAGAGGAGACGAAGTGTTGAATTAAGTCATTATTTTAGTTTTCTTTACATACAAAATGTATTCTAGTCGCTTCATAACGTCACGGTTAAACCACTGATGGCAGATG